>JAIUCV010000017.1:4460956-4808164 GCA_026724425.1 Erythrophleum ivorense | reverse complement strand
GGACTTAGAGAGCTTGAATTAAAGCCTTGAACTAACCTCATATGATTTTTCTATAATTAATTGCTCGTTTTCAAAGTTGGACAATATTTTGGGAATGACCAAATGAATAGTAAAATTGTATTAGGAAGTTCTTTAAAAAAAAAATTTTAATCAGTTCAGATTTCCAATTGTTCTTCTAAGTTCTATATGAGGCATCAATAGTAAGAGAGACATTATATAGTGAGGTATGATAGCTATAGGGTTGGGATGATAGGGTGTAAAAGCTTAATAGATCTTTTTATTACTCTATATCCCCTATTCATGGTTAAGGTTAGGTAGGATTTTTTGTGAGAAGTTTCAACTACCTTCTATATCTCATGCTTTATTCTTTTAAGTCAATTATGATCTTTAAACTCTCATGGTCATTGCCCATCTCGATTGCATTAGCACACTTTGTAGCCTTCTCTAAGAGACATTATTTTAGATTAAGAAATTCTCTCTTAAGATTGAGGGTTTAAAGCTAGATTGGATATTAGTTTGACTCTCAAATCTTAAGCACTAGCCACAAAGTCATTATCACATTATTTACAACACTAAAGCCAGTAATATTAGGTTCAAGCATTACTTCTTATCATAACAAGCAAGTTTGTCCTAACTATGGACACATATATTGTAATAACATATTTATTAAGCTCATCTTTCTCATTTCTAAACTCATTTCCTTGAATCATACAAGTTTCTCAAAGAAAAGCCATTAAAATATTCAATTAATTTGCATTACGTCGTAGATAAATTTTTCGTTTCGTGTCCTATAGACTATATGAACTCATCCACCTCATTCTCATATTTAAATACACAAATACAACTTAAGACCATCTCAAGAAGTGGCCAAGAACTCAAGCTCATGGAACATTTACACAAATTTTACAAGTGTAGCCTCGGGTTGGTCTTTCAATTTTCTATCATGAAATTTGAAAAATTATAACTAATTCTAAAAAAATCAAAATCAAGTACACTATACCATTATGGAAAGCTACAAATGTCTACTTTATGATAAAATAAGTTCAGGCCACAACAGGGGCGTCTAGCCCTTGTAAATTAATAGAACAATAACCAAGGTCTCCTGTCACTACTAGTACTGTCACTGAACTTCAAAAATTCGTATCTCCCTGTTCAGACATCCAATTGGGGTGATCTTAATGACCATAGAAATCTTATCAAGTCTAGTTTATGTTAAAAATTTTCATGAGCATTAAACACCATTTGGACCTCGAATGACACGGCATAAGAGATTGACTATATGAACAGTACTTATACCAAAACAATAGAAAAATGGCAACTTTGAAAAATCATAATTAATTTCATCGAATTCCAAATAATCTGGTCTTTATCTTCCCAAAAAGCTCTAGATGAGATCTATATGCTTGCCAAGTTTCATGGAAAAATTCATTCATTTGGTTAGATCTTGATATAGGGTTCCAAAATGGTCATTTTTGTGTCTTCAACGGGTCTCAAATGATCCAAAACAACTTCTAGGACATCCATGGCCACTTAAGCACGTGGGAAAGCACCAAAATGATCTACTAAACATGTCTCAAAGGTGTATAAACCCAAATTTCACAAACTCACACTCACCCTAAGGTATACACAAGAATACATAAGCCATATCTTGCCATTCAATGTCTAAAAATTGCTATATCATACATCAAATCTCATTCATACATAATATATTCATATATTTACATGTGTTATAAACTCATACATCATATTTAATATTAGATTACATTATATGCCATTCATATGGCTATAAAATGGCAAAATCACACACTTTGTTGTCAATCTCCTTCCTTTATGCTTGGTGGCTTCCATTTCTTGACTCACTTAGTCCACTAGTCATGTTAGATAAATAGAGAGGAAGGGATGAGATTCTAGGAATCTCAATAGCTATTCTTCCTTTCAACCATACATAAAGAATATAATCCAAGTCTAAAAATGCATGCATGAATATCATGGAACATGTGATCATTCATGGAAAGTCATATGAAACATACATAGGCTTGCCAAGCAAGTGACTTAGCCTCACCCATTCTCTTTAGGGATTTTAGACTTGCCTTACCCATTTTCTTAAAGGCTTTTAACTAAGCCTTACTCTTAAGAGACTTTTGGCTTTGTCTCAACCATTCTTGGGGAGTTTTGGCTCATCCTCACACTAACTAGGGGACTTTTGGCTTCATCACATTTAAGCAAACCAAAGCAATTTCATAAAGCATCATTTGAATGCATAACATAACATCATGGTACCATGGCATTTAGACACTTTCTAAAACAATTTTCATGGCTCAAAACATACATACACACATTCAAAGACAAGATAAATGTCTACTCATGCATGAGAGAAAGGAGGAGAGAGCTACCTTTGTCATAAATGCACACTTTCTTTCCTTGAACTCGGTTCCTCTCCCACAACCACACACATACAAGGAGATGGAACTTGGTTCTTTTAGCCTAGACATATCATATGGAAGCCAATTACACTCTTGAACAATTTATAAAGCCACACACTCATTAGAAAAGCTAGCTTGCTTCTAAGGTTCACTTACGGTTCCAAAATGCACCTAATAAAGCAACCCTATGAAAAAATGGTATTGGCTCTATTCTTTCCATCCATCTATGATTTTTGACTTCTTTTAAGCCTCTTTGAGTCATCACCAATTAATTTAAGGATCCTTGCTAGGTGTTACTTTTTTAAGCCATAATATGGAACTTGTAACTACATCTCACCATCCATGACTTTTAAAATTTTTTCAAGGCTTCCTTTCATCCTCTCCCATCTTATATGACTCAAAATCAAATTTGGAACAAACCCCTTGGTGCTCCATCTAGCCTAGGCCAAGGCTATGCTTCAAGGAGGCACCAAGTGAGTTTGCTTTATTTTCTTGATGGGAGATGCATGTGGGAAGCTTCTTAGGGATCTATAGAGCTCATTCAAACACTCATTTTGGCTTAGAAACTCTTGCATTAAAACAGAATTTTAAGGAAATACTTGAAACCTTAACTTTGCTATCTTGAAATCTAATGGTTGTTTGATTGTTTCCTTTGCATATTCTTATTCTCCTCCCTCATTTTCCTAAGATTCATCCTTGGTTTGGTTAGAAATTGAATTCCTTAGGGTTGGTCATAGGTGGGATGAAATGCTCAAAAGGAAGAACAAGAAGAAGTAAACATTAAAGTAACAAAATACCTTGGATTCTTGACTTCTCCTGCTTGTTTTTTCACTTTAAAAGGATTCTCCTCTCTAAAATCAAAAATTCCCTCCTTGGTCTAACCTCAAAATAGACCCCAAAGCTTCAACAAAACCATAGGAAAGAAGGGGAGATGGGGGGAGAAGGAGTTTACTAAAGAGAAGCCAAGAAAATTCATGAAAAATCATACATTTTCCTTGCTTTTTCTTTTCCCTTTCTCCTCTCCCTTGTACGCCTCACTCCCTTGCTTCTTTCTATAGGTTAGGGTAGAAATGAAATGAGCTAATGAAGGGAAGAGTGGGGCATGGTCATATATATAGCTAGGGTTCAAGACTCGCTTCCAAAAATTTCAATTTTATCTTTTAATCTTGTCATTTTCCTTTCCAGTTCATTTTAGCTCCTTTTTGAAAATTGTCTTCTTCATCATAAAATTTAGGTCCTCAATCTTATAAAATGCCTTTGGAATCACTCAAATTGGAGCTAAAACCTTCCCGAATGAAAGGGTCAAAGTTTGAGTCAACTGATATTAGAAAATATATACCGAAGGGGTTTTAACTGTCCCAGGGTTTGCTATGGTTTTTAGGGCCTATGAAAATCTCAGAGAACTCAAATTTTTCATTTAAAAAGCTCTCATATGAGAATTCCAAAATTTACCCAAAATTATGAAAATACTATTATGTTACGTAACTATTTTGTTAATTTCCATCTAGTTATTTTAGTCTTTGTTTCAAGGTCCCTCTAACCTCTTAATTTCATTACTTAATGTCTAGATCATTATTTTAATTTTTTTAGACCTTAACCAATTCATTTCAAAGGACCCTACTTTGAAAACGTATCTGTTTCTGTCATTTTTATGAAAATCGAACATGACCTTTATTACTCCAAATCTGTAACCCCTTAAGCACTGTATACAATTAATGATGTCTAGGGTTCCTTCTCAAATAGGCCAAAATTAACTAATGTCTCCTCTTCACCTACTACAAAAAAGGCTCTACTTAGTTAAGATTGGCATCAATTTGGTAGTCAAAGCTCATTAGACATGTAGAGTATAACACACCTTAATAGGCCTCTTACACTAGAGAGCTTAAATTTTTGTTTTTACACTTCTTGAGTGTATCTAGTGCATGGAGTGCCCCCATAAACCACTTAAACTCACGTTAATAAATAGTTCAAGTAGATTGAGTTACATAGGGAGACAACGTATAAGTACTATTTGTTTCATGCAACTCATCCTTTTTACTTTGATAAGAATTTGAGTTTCCCATTTTTTTTACTCCTTTCTTTACAAATTTTATGTGATTGTTTATTCAACTGCCATTAACCTCATCAAGTCCACTATATAAAAGCCCCGGGGCTTGCAATTACACTAAGTAATTCATTTATTATAAACTCTACTCTTCTCATTAAGTGGTGAGCATCTTTCTCCCTAGGGAAAACCTCTAAGTAACTTTTAATTATTGTCTTGGCATAATTCTCTTCCTCGATTAGTGATACAAAGAGAGGAATGCCTATAGTTCTTGATAGTTGCCCTTAACGTACTATTACTACTCAAGCCCAATCTCTAAGGTTGCTACTTTTTGTCAGAATAAAGACCTATAACTCCAATGATTCTTTACTCGCATCCCTTCTATAAATACCATTAGAACTAGTTTACTCTTAATAATAGTTAATATAGGATAGTCTAAAGTTCCCAATTTCAATCATCATCATCAAGTGACTAAAGCCATATTAAATATAGTCAAGTGGCTATGCTTTTAGATGGTTTAAACCAATTAAGTTGGTTGGAACTTCTATGGTTATAGGATCTCGACTATTTGAACCCATTGATGTATATATAATTCCAAATTCATCACTGATTATTTCTGAAAGCCTCTTACCTTTTGATGAGTTAAATACTAGCTTGTTGTGTAATGATTTCAGGTTTTAGTCACCTAGCTCACGTCTTAGTCTATTGGAAGTTCTAATAGACTCATTCTAAGTCTTACAGAAGCTTATATTAGGAGCTCCTTTAGGTTATAAAAACATTATAGAATAGGATAGCACTCTCTATATCTAGTCCTAGAGGTCATGACTACATCATAAAAGACACTATTTGTGGTATAACCTATGCAAGGAATTATCATCGTATATATTTCTCCACTTTCCTTTTCTTTCAAAAATGTAATCTAAAACTATATTGCCTTTATAACTGTAGCCATGTTACTTTCTCTATCTCAACATGTAACATGTATAATATCATGCACCCCAGAAATTTACCAATCACAATTTAACATCATGGACTCATGTCATCCTTTCCTTAATACAAATTGTCCTAAGCTAGGTGTAATATCTTCCATATTGTGATTTAACTTCAAACTCCTCAACTGAACCTCCTCATCATTAGGAATAAGAGTTAGATTAGGCACTTACGCTTGTCCTACCCTTGTTACACAAACTTTTTTTCCCTTTTAAACCTTCAAGAACACATTCGTTATTGTAGGTTATTTCCACCACATAATCTGTAATACCATAATTTCTTAGCTCATTCCATGCTATCTTTATACCTTATATCAATCAATACATATGAGAGGCAAGAAAATAGTGTTAAAATATTAATTATTTTTACATTGCATCGCATATCAAAAAATTTCGTTCGATGTCATGTGGACCTTATGAGTTCATACTATACTTTCCTATATTTAATTACATGTATACAACTCATTTGAATCATAAAATCATACCCACAACTCATGGAAACCGAAATGGAACAAAGAATATGGAGGTTTATTTTCGGCCAGATTTGGCCTCTTTCCTGGCCAAATTTTGAAAAATCATAATTAATTCTAGAAAAATTGAAATCACACATTCTTGGCCATTCTAGAAAGATACAGATGTCTACTTCACACTAAAAATATGTCCAGACCCATAAGATCTATTACAGAGGACGTTTGATATCCAAAAAGCTTCAGAGGTCAAACTGTCTCCTGATGCTGTCACAGATTCTATAGTAAACTTTGAAAATATCCAATTAATTCCACAAAATCCAATCCATGCAAATAATACCAATCTAGAAAGATGTGGGGTTATCTAGAGGGAAAAAATATTTCTAGCCTAGCTCATATAGCCCAAATCTCGGAATTCAATAGAACAGTAACTCAGGGGACGGGGTAAGGGGGTCCTGATACTGGACAGAATGTTCAAAAATTCATATCTCCATCTCTAGTCCTTTAAATGAGGTGATTCTAGTTGGCACAAGTTGCTGGGGAATGTCTAGTTTTGCTATATAAAATTTTGTGGCAATTGGACATCATTTGCCTAATGAGTGATAGAATTTAATTTTGGACCAATGCTACAGTAACCAAGGACCCAAACCAAAAAAATTCTCAACTTCAACAATTCGCCAAATATTCCACAGAACTTCAAAAAATTACCAACTTTAGCTTTCCAAAAATTACTCAATAAGCTCTAGATGCATGCCAATTTTCAGACCAAGAAGAGCTCATTTGAATAAAAAGTGATATAGCCTCATGAAATGGTAAATTTTTGCTCCATTTGGGTAACCAATTTGTCCAAATAGCTTTCTTAATTGTTTGGCACCACTTGGGCAAGTTTTAAAGCATAAATATGACTTGTAAAGACTGCCCAAATGGTCCCAAACCCCCATGCATCTTATTTTGGTCTCTCAACATCCATTTATGCATTAAACACACATGTCATTCAAGGGTCCAATTACATAATTGCATTGATTTAATACTACATACATTATACATATAGTCTATACATCATCTTACATATGCTTAAGGTTGTACAGAACCAAAAATAATATATACAATGCTTCTTGACACTCCATTACAATTTAAACTACAAATTAAACAAAGTGTAGCCATTTAGTGTTCTTGCTTTGCATTTCCTTGGCCTTGGGCACCACCTAGACATTTTAAGCATGAAAGGAAAAGGGGAGTGAGATTCCAAAAAATCTCAATAGCTCACATACCCATTCACACCACATTCAAGGCATACATACACCAAATACATGGATATACAAGCATAAAGTGTGCAATAAATCTCATTTCATGCCACATCAACATGTCAAGATCACTCTCATGCTCTAAGGACTTTTAGTTTAGCCTCACCCCATTTCTAGGACTTTTGGATTTGCCTCACTCTTGGCCTAGGGACTTTTGACTTAGCCTCACCCATTCAAAGGACTTTTGGCTTGTCCCACCCATGCCATGAGACTTTTGGCATCTCCTCACCTTCATCAAGGGACTTTTGGTATCACCTCACCCTTATGAGCTATTTTCATAACCATAGTCATTCAAGAAGGACACATTGGTACCAATGCAATTTCAAGACATCAAGTGGCATGTTCTCAAATCACAAGAGCATATACAAGCATACAACATGTACATATGCACACAAGAATGCAAGAGAATGAGGTAGAGAGCTACCTTTTAATTTATGCGAGCTTACATGGACACCATTGTCCCATCTCCCAACCTATGACTCCTAAATTTTTTTTAATAGTTTCTCCCATCTTCTAATATCATATAAAGTCCCAAACCAAGGCTAGAACAAATTAAAACATCCCCTAGCCTAATGAACCTAGCTTGGCCGAAATATGCACCATAATGAAAGGTTCATGGACTTTGTGATTTTTCCTTGATGGTAGAGCCACTTGGGAGGCTTTCTAGAGGTCTTAGGAGCTCAAGGGAACATTCAAATAGCCAAGGAAATATTCACACAAAATCAGATTTTGCAAACCCTAGAAAGCACTATACTTTTCTAACTTGTTTTTTATTGATTTTTCTTGGAATTTCTTGCAATATTCTTAATCCTTGCACTCTTTTCCCTAGGTTTCTCCTTGGTTCTGCCCAAAATTCATCTCCTTCTATCCCCCCCTAGGCTAGCCGAAACTACACAAAGAGGAGCAATCAAAATGAAACATCAAGAATGGAAGAATACCTTAGTTTCAAGCTTGTTTTCAAAGCTTTTCTTCCTTAGTTCCCTTATCCTTGGCAAATTTGAATTTTCCCCCTTAGGTATGGGTCAAAAATAGTACCAAATCATTCAAAAAAATCCATGGAAAGAAAGGAGGAAGAAAGGAGAACAAGATTAGAGGAAGACGAAGCAAGAAAATCCATGAAATGACCTAGTTTTTCCTTAGTTTTCTTCCTCTTTTTCTCCTCCTTCTTATGCGCCTAAGAGAGCAGAATAACTTCTGTATTTTGGGCAGAAAATTTCGTGCTCAATAAAAGGGAGAAGATGGAAGAAAAGTGTGGAAGTGTTTAAGACATTCTAAAGCTTTTATTTTCAATTTTGCCCTTCCATAATGGCAATTTCGTTTCGATTTTGTTTTAGCTCATTTTTTAGAACTGTCTTTTCCATCATAAAATATAGGTTCCCAATTTAATAAAATGCCTTTGGAATCACTCAATTTGGAGTTAAAACTTTCCCAAACAAATTGATCAAAGTTTGGGTCAATTGACATTGAAACACATACACCGGAGGGGTTTTACTAGTTCCGAGGCTTCCCATAGTTTTTGGGGCCTCTGAGAACCTTAGGCAACTCAAAACTTTCATTTAAAAAGTCCTCTTATGTGATTTTCAAAATTTACACTTATTTACGAAAATGCCATTACGTTTCATTAGTTTTCGTCGTAAATTATTTTTTTCTTTTCGTCTGAGCCTAGAATTATCATTTTTAGGAGTCTAGGACTCAACCCAAATTTTTTGGGACATTATCTAGGTCATTTCATAGGACTTACTTTTATATGGCTTATTTTGTTATTTTACGAAAATTACGTTCGTTACATAATCCATACAGTTAAGTCTTACTAACTACTAAAAGTCTTTTAGCAACATCCTACTATATCATTTCACTTGAAGTACAAAAATGTAATATTCAATTTTACATAAAAACTACTAAAACTAACATTATGATATAAGAAGACCTTAGAGCAAAGAAAATTAAGGTAAATTATGGATAGAATGCTAATTAAAGCATCTAAAAGTATGGGTAGAAAACCAATAATAACCTGAAACTAGAGTCAAAACGGCTAAATAGAATAAACCAAAAATATATAACAAAATCATAATTTTGGGTAACTTTTGAGAAACTAAAAGAAGAGAGTTTTAAATGCTAAAATTGAGTTCACTAGGGTTTCTAAAGCCCTAAAAAATAATAAGACTAACAGAATGGTTAAAACCCTTTTAGTATACAATTTAGGTTATCAATAACCTAAACTCTGACCAGATCATTTTAGATGGTTCTAAATCTCATAAATTTGAAACAAAATATTTTTAACAAACTAGAGGACCTAAATTTAATCATGGAAAAGACAGTTCTCAAAAAGAAAGTAAAATGAGCTCAAATAGAGAATGGAAAGTGTAAGGGAAAAATTGGACTACAGAAAATTCATAAACCTTAGCTTGTCCCTACATAAATCACATGCCACTCTTCTTCCCTCACTTTTGGTTGACTTTGTGTAGCTCCAAACTTGACCAAGAGGCATCCAAAAAGTAAAGGGAAGGGAAGCCACCAAAGGTAAGCAAATGTGAAGACTTTGTTTATGGTGTCTATATAAATTAGTTTCCACTCTTCCTCCTCTTTCTCCCTTTGGTTTTAGCTTCTTAAAAGGTGGAGTTTTGTGGCTAGAAACTTGTAGAAAGAGGCTCTTCAAGGAAACTAAATATACCATATTAATCTTTATTCAAAGCTTTTTTTTATTGATGTATGATATGGTGTAGGAAATTTTGCGTCTCCTTGTTTCTCTATGGTTCCATAGTTTTAACCAACTTAAAAGAAGGGTGAAGGGAGTTGGTTTTTGATTGAAACATAATGGGAATTATGATTTTGAAGTATGGAGGTTAAGAATGAAATAGAAAGCCATAGATTGCAAGAAATGGAACCTAGGGTTTTGATTGTAGCTTAGGTAGTATGAAGCCTTAAAATGATATTTTAAACTATTTAAGAGTATAATTGAGTTAAGAAGAGGCTAAGGAACTCACATAGGTGCCAATTTCCTAAAAGAGGAAACAAAGCTTCATAGAAATCATTAAAGAGTATAGTCCCGACCAAGCAAGGGTTAGCGTACCTAGGGAGAGTTTTCTTTGATTTTAAGGTTATAAATGGTCTAGATATGAATTATAACACCAAAGGAACCATTGGTGTGAATTTAAAAGTCTTATTTTGAAAGGTGAAAATTTAAGGTTCCATTATACATAAAGAGGAAACTTAGTACTAGGCTCCTTAAATTAAGTTTACGATGACTTTATTGAGTTTTAATAGAGTCATATAACACATATTAGGTGAGATTTTGGAGCCAAGATATGGATTTATAAAGGTTGCTTCATTATGCCACTAATTGAATCATATGGAAACCTAAAACCTTAACCAGTTTATATAAGGCTTAAATGAGCATAAGAATGGTTCTATTGATAATTTGTTCTTCAATTGCTGTGTCTAGGCCAAGCAAGTGAAACCTCCCTCAAATGTATTTAGAATTGGTTTGACTCTTGATGGGTGAAGTTGTGCCAAAAATCCTTTAGATTCGGTGAGGTGAAGCCAAAAGTCCCTAAATGTAGGTGAGACAAAGCCAAAAGTCTTAATTGTGAATAAGGCTAAGTCAAAAGTCTTTAAAAGAGGGTGAGGCTAAACCAAAAGTCCTTAATTATGGGGTAAGTCTAAAACGAAAGTCCCTAGAATTGTTCTTACTTTTGATAGAGCCATGTGATCTCTCATCCATGATTATGAATGATACTTGAGTATATATTATGCATACTTACTCTCTTGACCATTGAATATGCCATATGTGTGTGCTTGAATGATAAATGAGCTATTGGGATTCATTGAATCTCGTTCTTCTCTATACTTCCTCTAATCATGTCTAGGTGATTCTCATGGAGGCACAAGTGATGAGCAAGAGGTTGAAAAGCCTTACTTTGAAAATAATTTATATTTTGATATATATTCTTGCTCACACATTGATGTATATGCATCTCATAAGATGTAATTCTTCTTACACATCCAAAAGCATGAGACAATGATGTATAAACCATTTTTAGATGTAAATATGTAATATTATACAATATGACTAAAGGTGTTCCATGTTATATATATGTATAATGACAAGTAGAGGGATGATTTTGACTTGCATGGCTTTTGAGACATATTGGATTGGTTATACATGCTATGTTTGACATTTAAATCATGCTCAAATAGAGCCTTAGTAGAAAATGACTTAAAGTGGACTACTTAGAACCAAAGATGGCATTCTTTGAGCCATAATTTACTCCTAAACCAAAAAAAGACCAAATGAATGAATTTTTTATTGAAATTTGGCATGAATATAGAGATCATCCATAGCTTTCTATAGAACTAAATAACAAAATTTTTGGAGTTCTGTAGAATATTTTATGAATTTCCAAAACTAGCTAAATTATGCAGATTAGTCCCTAATACTGTTCATTTGATTAGTTTTGATATTTTGTGTATTTAAGGGGCAAATGAACTCTAATACTCATGAAATTTACAAGCATAGAGTTGGCATTATAAGCTTTCTATAGCCATTGAGTTTACATAAGTTCAAGGTCTAGTTATGGTCATTTATTGTAATAGCCTTTAATCTCTGTGGATTTTAGTAAGCCAAATGGACTTATTTATATTTGAAATTTTTACAATATGTAGTTCATATCCTATATTTTTTGTAGACATATAATTTGTGTGAATCAGAGTTTGGTATCCCCAGATATGATTTTTTCAAAGTCTAATGTCTTATATAAGCCAAAATTGTGAATTTGTACATATTAGGGCAATATCTGAATTTTGAGTTTCTCTTTGTGATATTCTAAGCTTAACAAACTTGGTTGGCATGAATTTTGGAAATTATATAATAAAAATAATTATTTAGGCACAATTAGAAAAGTTGATGTTTTAATAATTGTTAATTCTACTGCCAAATTGTTACAAGAAATTGTTGTTATAAAGGAATAAGAAATGAGGTACATGTATGTTTTATGATGGTATGATAAAAAACATATAAGAGAAAGTTTGTATGATTAGTTCATCCTCTAAGCTAATATTATACTAAATATACATCATGATTGCCAAGTATCCAGCTAAGAGTCTAACTTGAACAAGATTTTTCTGAACCATTGCTCCGATACAAAAAAATGTAATACTTAGTTCTAACTAATATGTATTTGATAATTTAAATTAAAAAGATTAAGCCAATTAATTATAGAGATAACCTTAATTACTTAGAAAAATGAGAACCAATTAAAACTTTTACTATAACATATCATTAAATTCAAAATCATCATGAGATTAAGTATCTAAACTACTGAAGATATAATCAATTCCTAAAACACTTTATCAAATCCCTAAGACACTTGCCTAAGACCTACATTAAGATCCCAATCAAACCTGACTCAAAATCGTTACAAAAATCTCTTGATAGTAAAATATTTATAAATGGCACTGCAATAGTATGGTTGTGTTGTGGCACCCTTTATATAAAAACCAAAACACAAAAATAACATGTGATGCCATAGCCTCACAAGGCCACAGCACGATGTGAGCATCTCTGTTTGGACCATGCGTAATGCCTTAAGGTGTAATATTTGTTTTTTCAAAAACTAAATTAGAACTAATGTATTGATAAAAGAGGACCCCCAGAGTAAAATGAATTGAGATAAATTAAGGGTAGAATGCTAATTAGAGCATCTAAAAATGATGTTAAGAAACAAGAATGGCCCAAAACCAGACTCAAAATAGCTAAACAAAATGAACTAAAAATTGCAGTAGCAAAATTATAATTTCAGGAAAAATTTTATAAACTTAAAAGAAGAAGTTTTAAATGGTAAAATTGAGCTTATTAGGGTTTTTAGAGGCCTTGAAAACCGTAGGAACCATTAAAATGGCAAAAACCCTTATGGTGTACAAATTATATTGTCAGTTGACTCAAACTTTAATTAAACTATTTTGGCTTATTCTAAATGCCATAAATTTGAAATTAAAAGTTTTTAATATACTAAAGGGTTGAATTTTATGATGGAAAAGATAATTCTAAAAAAGAATTTAAAATGAGGTCAAACGGAGGAATTGAAAATATAGGACATAACATGAATTTTTAAAATTGTCATAAAATCATCCTTCCTCCTTATTATAAGCACGCCACCTCTCCCTCAACCTTATAAATGACTTATTTACCTCTAGTTCAGACCAAGGAAGATGCATAAGAGAAGGCAGAAATGGAGGAAAAGAAAAGGCAAGAAAGATAAAAAAAAAAAAAACTTGCACTTTTTTATCTCATGATAGTTAGAAATCTTCTCCTCCTCATTAAGCTCTTTGCATTGATGATTTTTGTTTCTTGAAAGGACCATTTTTATGCCTGGTCACTTGGGAAAAGGAGAGAATTTAAGGAAACTAATTGTATTAAAAAAATTCTCCATTTGATAAGGATTAAAACAAGGTCTAATACCATGTATAAAACTTGCTTTTCCTTACCCTTCTATACCTTTCCATGTTTGGCCAACTTATAGATATCCTAAGGGAAGATTGATTTTGACTTAAAAATGGTAGTATTAGGGGGTTTAAGAGTGTCGAGATTAATATAGAACAAAGAGAATCCATTGAAAGGCTATAGAATGCAAAATAGAGTCATTAGGATTTTGATTGCACCTTAAGAAGTTTGGAACCCTAGAAAAGTATTTTAAACCATATAAGATCATAATTAAACTAAAGAACCTCCATATATGCCAAAAATCTCAAGGAGAATTTAAAAACTCCATTAGGCTCTCACATAAGCATATGTTTAGCCATGAGGGAGAAATGGTACCTAAGAAGAGTTTTCAATGATTCTATAGTTATAAGCAGTATGGATATGAATTATAAACACTAATGGGACTATTGGAATGAATTTAAAAACCTTATTTTGAAAAGTGAAATTTTAAGGTTTAATCAGGCCTAAAGAAGCAATTTCACATTAGACTTGTTTAATTATATGTATGATGGCTCATATCAAGTGAGATTTTAGAGCCAAGAAACTAATTGATAAGAGTTACTTCATAAGGCATTCAAATAAGCTATATGTATATCTAAAACCCCTAGTTGACTTGTATAAGGATAATATGAGTGTAAGCATGATTCCATTGTTGATTTTGTGTTTCATCTTATGCGTTTAGGCCAAATAAGTGAATTTTCATTCAAGTGTAGGGGTAGGGCCATGGAACAAGAAAAGGATACCAAGGGAAATCAATTGGAATACTTATGTCGAGGTAGCTTTCCCTCTATTCTTGTATATGTATGTTTGGTTTGCTTGAATATCTTAGATTACTTGTATGTAATGGTTGCAAATTATGTATATTGTTGATTGCTTGATAATCATATGCAATTGCATGACATTTAATTGCATTTGGAATTGGTTTGGCTCTTGATGGGTGAAGTTATACAAAATGTAACACCATAAATTTTTAGCTTGTCTTATACTATTTCCATGCCTCATGCCATGCATCTCACAAGGAAGCAAGAAAATGGCATTAAAAAAGTGAATAAATTTGCATTGCATAATAGATAAATTTTTCATTCGGTGTCCCATGGACCATATGAACTCATTCAACTCATTTTCATATTTAATTCCATAAATACAACTCACAATCATCAAAGGAAGTGGCCTAAAACTTGTGCAAGTGGATGGAATACACAAAAACACTAGGTGTAGCCTCGCCCAGAATTTCTAACTTAATGTCATAAATTTTGAAAACTCATAACTAATTCTGGAAAAATAAAAATCATGCATTATTTACTATTCTGAAAAGCTATAGATGTCTACTTTATGCTAAAAATATATCTAGACCACAACAAAGGCTACTAGCTACTGGAAATTGATAAAACAGTACTAAAGGTCGACTGTCATTACTGGTACTATTCTCCAACTTCAAAAATTCATATTTCCCTGCTCAGAGGTTCAATTGGGGTGATCTCAATATCCATGGAAATTTATCATGTCTAGTTTATGCTTGTAAAATTTCATGATCATTGAACATCATTTGGCCCTCGAATGACACAGTCCAAGTTTCTGACCATATGAAAAGTGTCTGTATTAATTTAGTAGAAAAATGCCAACTTTGAAAAATTATAATTAATTTCACAGAGCTCCAAATAATTTGATCTTTGACTTTCCAAAAAGCTCTAGATAAGATCTATATATATGCCAAATTTCATGGGCAAATTTGTTCAATTGTGCAGATCTTGATATTAGGTTACAAAATGGCTCATTTTATGTCTTACAAAGGGTCTAAATGGTCCATTTTGAGTTCTAAAATAACCATAACCACTTGAGTACGTGGGAATGTGCCAAAATGACCTTTTAAACTTGTCTTAAAAGTGCATAAACTCAGAATTTGAAAACTCACTCTCTCACCCCATGCCATACATAAAAACATACAAGGCTAGTCTTGCTCCTCAATGTCCAAAATACACTATACCATTAAATCTCATTTGACATGATACATTTGTATAATTACATTTGTTCATGAGGTCATAGGATATATACAATAAGGGGTTACAATATTTGCCATTCATATGGCCATAAAAAAGCAAAATTGAGGCAGTTTGTTGTCATACTTTCATCTTCCAACTTGATGGCTCACATTACCTTACTTACTTAGTCCACCTAGCATGTTAGGACATTGAAGAGGAAGGAATGAGATTCAAAGAATCCCAATAGCTCATCTCCTTTTTAATCACACATAAATAATGTAATACAAGTCTTAAAAATGTATGCATAAGCATAATAACATATAGGATCATTTAAGAAGCATTCTTGGCACTTGCACAAGTCATACAAAACATCCATAGGCTTGCCAAGTAAGTGGATTAGCTTCACCCATTCTCTTATAGATTTTGGACTTGCCTCACTAATTTTCTCTAAGAGGTTTTAGCTCAACCTCACTTTTATAAGACTCTTTACTTTGTCTTAACTAATTCGAAGGGTTCTTGGCTCATCCTCACCATAGCTAAGGGTTCTTGGCTTTACTACACTCAAGCAAACATACTAGGCATCATATGAAAATATAATACATCATCATGATGCCATGGAATAAAGGCGTATTTTAGAATACTTTTTATAGTTTAAAACACACATACATACATTCAAAGACAAGTCAAGCACACATTCATGCATGAGAGAAAGAAAAGTGAGCTACCTTTGTTGTAACCACACACTTTTCCTCTTGAAAATGCTCTCCCTTCCTTGACCTCACACACACAAAGATGTGGGATTTGTTTTTCTTAGCCTAAACATAATATATGGAAGCCGATTAAGTTCCTGGAATCATTTCTAAGGCTATACATCTACTTGGAACTCTAACTTTGTCTTATGGTTCATTTATAGTTCCTAAATATACCTAATGAAGCAACATCCATCAATTGAGTTTTAAGCTCCATTCTTTCCTTCATTTATGATTCTTTACTCCTTTTAAGCCTCTTGGAGTCATCACACAATTAAAATAAAGAATCTAACTACATGTTGCTGCTTCCTTATAAGTCATATTATGGAACCTATGACACCAATTCATTCTCTAGGCCTTCTAAATTTTTTTCAAGGCTTCCTTTCATTTTCACTCATTATATATGACTCAAAAATGGGTTTGAAAAATTTTAAAACTATCCCTAGGTATATGGAACCCTTTTGACTGAACCTATGCATCTTCTTGGCATCCATGGAGCTTGTTTTGTTTTCTTAGTGGAAGATGCATATGGGAAGTATTATCGGGATCTTAGGAGTTCATTCAAACACTCATTTAAGCCTAGAAATTATTGTATCAAATCAGATTTTGCAAGGGATACTTGAAACCCTAGGTTTGCTATCTTGATTTTCTATGGTCGTTTGTTAATTCCCTTTGCATATTCTTATTCTCTACACTCCATTTCCTAAGATTTACCCTTAGTTCTATCCAAAATCCAAGCTCTCTTGTAGTTTCTTATGTTGGATGAACCAAGAAGAGAAGGAGAGAAGGAATAGCTACCATAAGAATGAAGATTTACCTTGTTTTCCTTAGTTTCTTGGTTGATTCTTCTTTTCCTTGGCATCCTCTCTTCAAATCTAAATTTTTTTCTCTGTTCTTTCCTCAAAATAAATCCAAGAACTTCAATAAAACCAAAGGAAAGAAGAAGAAATGGAGAAGAAGAGGTTTACTAAAGAGAAATCATGAAAAAACTAAGAAATTTCATACCTTTTGCCTTGTCTTTCTCCTTCTCTTGGTGCGCCTCAAATCCTAGCTCTCTCCTCTAGTTTAAGGCAGAAAAAATTGTGTCTAAATCAGTGAAGAGGTGGGGCGCCTCATATACATATAGGGAGGTTAAGAAAGACTTTTCAAATTTTCTAATTTTGTCCCTTTGTCTTGGCATTTTTGTTTCATGTTCGTTTTAGCTCCTTTTTTAGAACTATCTTTTTCATTATAAAATTTAAGTTCCCAATTTAATAAAATACCTTTAGAATCACTCAAATTGGAATTAAAACCTTTCTGAATGAATCCGTCAAAATTTGAGTCAACCGACGTTAGAAAACATCAACTGGAGGGGTTTTAACTGTCCTGGGGTTTCCCATAGTTTTTAGAGCCTTTGAAAAGCCTAGAGAATTCAAAACTTTCATTTAAAAAGCCCTCTTATATGAATTCCAAAATTTTCTCAAAATTACGAAAATGCTATTATAATTCGTCAACCTTTTGTTATATTTCGTTTCTTCATTCTAACTCTGTTTTTCTTTCTATCTGAGCCTAGGATTCTCATTTTTATGAGTCTAGAATGTTACTTAATTTTTTTGAGACCTTAACTAACTCATTTTAGGGGACTTGTTTTGAAAATGTACCTGTTTATATCGTTTAACGAAAATCGAATATTGCACAAAAGACCCTTAGTAATGAGTGAGGTAAAGCCAAAAGTCTTTTAGAAATAAGTGAGGTTAAGTCAAAAGTTCTTGAAAAAAAGGTAAGACTAAACCAAAAGTCTCTAGATATTGGGTAAGGCTAAACTAAAAATTTCTAGAGCATGAAAGTGCTCTTAATAATACCATGGGATCCCTAATATATGAATATGGTTTACACATGGTTGTATGACATGCATACTTGCATCTTTGATCTTTAGTGAACCTTATATGTATACTTGAATATTAGATTAGCTATTGAAATTCTTTAAATCTCACTTTTCCTCTATTTTTACTAACCATGGTTAGATGGCTTTCAAGAAAGCAAAAATGATAAACAAAAGGCCTAGATAGAGCAACCTTGACAATAGAGTGTAATTCGAACAATATTGTTGTAAATATGAATATGTACATACTTATTTTGATGTATGGAAATGCAAACTTATTTAAAAATATGAGTCTATGTTATAGAAACTTTTTATGGTATGGAATATGGTACCTTGAGTTTTTAAATGTATATACATATTTTTGCATGTGGAAAGGTGATTTTGATCTCTATGGCAATTATAACATGTTGGAATAACTATACATGATGCAATTGTGGATTGAAACTTGCTCAAAAGAATAAATGATGTTTTAGAGCTCATTTGGTACCATTTTGAACAAAAGTTTGGTTCATTTGAGTTATAAAATATCTCTCCACCCTTGATAACTCAAATAAGTGAGTCTTAGGTTGAAATTTCACAAGCAATTAGGGGACATTAAGAGCTTTTCATAGAGTGAAAGACCATAATTTTTAAAATTTTATAAAATATCTTATGAATTTTTATATCTAGCTGAATTATACAGAATTCAGTAGTATATTATTCATATGGTCTGTCTCAAATTTCTAGGTTTTTATGGGACCAAATGGACTCATTTTGATTTAAAATTTTTATAGTAGATAGCTCTTATTACAAGCTTTCTAAGGACACCTAATTTGCATTTATCAAAGTCATGTAACTTAAGTTATGAATTTTTAAAATTTAATCCCTAATAAATGTCAAATGGCTCAAAATATGCATATGACCAATGTAAAGATTTGTTATGTATCTATGAGCTATCTTGATTATAACAAACTTGTCTAGCCTAAGTTTGACGAATGAAATGATGAAAATCTTTGTTCATGCATAATTGAGTTATTTGAGGCTTTCAGTAACAAGTAATTTCGCTTCTAAAGATGTGAATATGACAATTTTGCTATCAAATAACGAATATGATATAAAATAGATGCATATTATATGATGGTATGGCACAAGGCCACGCTGCTACGTCTTCCTCTCCATTTATGTGGCATGTAACACCATGATTCTATGACTCATCTCATGCCATTTGTAGGTTCATTTCCATGAAGCACATGAATTCTCAAGAAAAAGGCATTAAAAATATTAAATGAATTTGCATTGTGTAGGGTATAAAATTTTCATTTGATATCCTGTGGACCATATGAACTCATTTAACTTATTCTTATATTTAATTCCACAATTACAACTCAAAACCATCCAAGGAAGTGGCCTAAAACTCATGCAAGTGGATGGAACACAAAAAATACTAGGTGCAGCATCGGCCAAAATTTTTAGCTTTCTATCATAAACTTTGAAAAATCACAACTAATTCTAAATAAAAATAAAAATTATGCATTCTTTGCCATTATAAAATGGTACAGATATCTACTTTAGTTAAAAATATGTCCAAACCTCAAAATGGGCTGCTAGGCATCAGAAATTGATGAAACAGTACCAGAGATCGACTGTCATCCCTAGTACTAACCTCCAAATTCAAAAATTCATATCTCCCTGCTCAGAGGTCCAATTGGGGCAATCTTAGTGGCCATAGAAAGCTTATCATGTCTAGTTTATACCTATAAAATTACATGAGCATTAGACATAATTTGGCTCTCAAATGACATAGCCTACTTTTTTGACCATATAAATAGTGTCGCTTCAGTTTAGTAGAAAAATGCCAATTTTGGAAATTCATAATTAATTTCACAGAGCTCCAAATAATCTGATCTTTAACTTCCTAAAAATATCTAGATAAGATCTAAATGAGTGCCAAATTTCATGAGCAATTTTGTTCATTTAGGCAGATCTTGATATTAGATTACAAAATGGCTCATTTTATGTCTTACAAAGGGTCCAAATGGTCCATTTTGAGTTCCAAAGCAACCATGAACACTTGAGCATGTGAGAATGCACCAAAATAACATTCTAAACTTGTATAAACCTAGAATTTAATTGTTTTCCCCTATTTGCTGCATCAAAAACTAAATCACAAGTTTCTGATAAAAAATGAGCAGTTCTAGTAAGATTTGTAATATGAATACCTTTACGTTTTGTAGATATATAAGGTGCCATTCTAGGATTCCATTTCCTAGTACCATGGCCAAAATGAACTCCTGCTTCCATTATCTCTCACCCCATGCCATACACAAGAACATACAGGGCTAGTCTTGCCATTCCATACTCAAATTGCACTATACCATTCATATAACATTAAATCTCATTTGTACATGATACATTTGCATAATTACATATGTTTATGAGGTCATAGGACATATACAATAAGGGATTACAACATTTGCCACTCATATAGCCATAAAGAAGCAAAATCAAGGTACTTTGTTGCCATACTATCATCTTCCAACTTGATAGCTCTCATTACCTTGCTCACTTGGTCCACTTGTTAAGATATTGGAGAGGAGGGAATGAGATTCAAAGAATCCCAATAGCTCATCTTTCATTTCAATCACATATAAAATATGCCATTCAAGTCTAAAAAATGCATGCATGAGTACAAGGAACAATATGAGCATTCAAGAAACATTTTTGGCATATGAGTAGGTCATACATAACATACACAGGCTTGCCAAGTAAGTGGATTAGCCTCACCTATTTACTTATGGATTTTGGACTTGCCTCAGTTATTTTCTCTAGGAGGTTTTGACTCAACCTCACTCTTGGAAGACACTTTGCTTTGTCTCAACTATTTCTAAGGTTTCTTAGCTCATCCTCACCATGACTAAGAGTTCTTAGCTTTGCCACACTCAAGCAAACCTAAGCAAACATGTTAAACATCATTTAAAAACATAATGCAATATCATGGTACCATGAAATAAAGGCACATGCTAGAATACTTTTCATGGCTTAAAGTACACATACACACATTCAAAGACAAGTCAAGCATACATTCATACATGAGAGAAAGAGAAGTGAGCTACCTTTGTTGCAACCACACACTTTTCCTCTTGAAAATGCTCTCCTTTCCTCAGCCTCACACACACAAAAGTGTAGGATTTGCTTCTCTTGGCCATAAATACAATTTATGGAAGCCAGTTAGGTTCTTAGACTCATTTCTAAGGCTATACATCTACTTGGAACTCTAACTGTGTCTTATGGTTCATTTATGGTTCCGAAATACACTTAATAAAGCAACACCTATCAAATGAGTTCTAGGCTCTATTCTTTCTTTTCATTTATGATTCTTGACTCTTTTTAAGTCTCTTGGAGTCATCACATAATTAAAATAAAGAGCCTAACTATATGTTGCTTCCTTAGGTTATATTATGGAACCTAAGACACTAATTCATTCTCTAGGCCTTTTAAATTTTTTCCAAGGTTTTTCTCATCTTCACTCATCATATATGACTAAAAAAAGAGCTTGAAAAAATTTAAAACTATCCTTAGGCACCCTAATTCTTTTAGGCTAAAACCATGTTCCTTATGGCTACCCTTGGACTTTGCTTTGTTTTCTTAATGGAAGGTGCACATGGGGAGCCTTCTAGGAATCTTAAAAGTTCATTTAAACAATCATTTAGGCCTAGGAATCATGGTATTAAATCAAATTTTACAAGGAACACTAGAAACCTTAGGTTTGCTATTTTGATTTTTCATAGTTATTTGTTAATTCTCTTTGCATATTCTTATTCTCCTCCCTTAAATTCTTAAGATTCACCCTTGGTTCTACCCAAAATCCAAGCTCTCTTGAAGCTCCATGAGTGGGATGAACTAAGGAGAAGAAGGGAGCAAGAGGTAGCTACCATGGAAGGAAGATTTACCTTATTTTTTCTTATTTTCTTGCTTGATTATTCCTTTCCTTGGCCTCTCTCTTCAAATCCAAATTTTTTCCTCTGTTCTTCACTTAAAACAGATCCAAGAATTTCAATAAAACCATAGGAAAGAAGGGAAAATGGAGAAGGAAAAGTTTGCTAAAGAGAAAACATGAAAAAAACTAAGAAATCCATACCTTTCTACCTTGTTTTTCTCCTTCTCTTCTTCTCCTCTTGGTGTGCCTCACTCTTAGGGTTCTTCCTCTAATTTATGGTAGAAACTAAATGAGCTAAATGATTGAGGAGGTAGGGCACCTTATATATATAGGTGAGTTTAAGAAAGACTTTTCAAATATTCCAATTTTACCCTTTCATTTTGGCATTTTTATTTTTAGTTTGTTTTAACTCCTTTTTTAGAACCATCTTTTCCATTATGAAATTTAGGTTCCCAATTTAATAAAATGCCTTTGGAATCACTCAAATTGGAGCTAAAATCTTCTCAAACGAATTCATCAAAGTTTGAGTCAACCGACATTGAAAAACATCTATCAAAGGGGTTTTAACTGTCCCGGGGCCTCCTATGTTTTTTAGGGCCTCTTATGTTTTTTTAGGGCCTCTGAGAACCCCGGAGAACTCAAAACTTTTGTTTAAAAAGACCTTTTGTGAGAATTCCAAAATTTACTCAAAATTATGAAAATGCCATTACGTTTTATCAACCCTTCATTCAATTTTGTTTCTTCATTCTAACTCTGTTTTTCTTTCCATCTGAGCCTATGATTCTCATTTTTAGGAGTCTAGAATGCTACTTAAATTTTTCAGGACCTTAACTAATTCATTTTGAAGCACTTGCTTTGAAAACATACATGTTTCTGCTGTTTAACGAAAATCGAATATTACATGACACTTCAATGCCACATCACGGTGTCACATTACATATTTAAGTGTCTGATGAGAAAATCCATATGGCGCCACAGTGCTTAGGGGTCGCACCATAACGTCCCAAGCATAGTGCTTAGGGGTCGCACCATAACGTCCCAAGCATAGAAAGCATCAGTAAACAAGGAAATTAGTGTTGCTAATTAATTCTCATCTACCACAAGCTTTTAACTTAATTAAATGGATATAGGATAACTCTAATGTCTATAAATGCACCTTTTAATGATCTAAAAGCCAAAAGGCAAGTGATCAAACAGTTACACACTCCTCTAATGGATAGATTTTGCCAGGAAAATCAAAAGAATCAACTATGACAATAGTAACTTTAGACTAACAACTTACATACCCAAAATCACTAATACACAACCATTCAACCTTAAATCCAGACTCACAGGTTTCAAATTCTAAAAGAAAGTATTTTCAACCCTTCGAGTCATAAAACATTTGCATACTCAAAATTTAACCATATGAGATCCTTACCTATACAACTCACAGCTAGTAACTATTTTACCACAACCTCCAAAATTATCCCTAAAAACCAAACTTAAACAATCCTACAAAATCATTCAAATAAAAATTCAACACCATTAAATACTATTAAGTTAGAGAGTCAAATATGCATATAATCTAACATAAAATATAAGCTAGTCCAATGTAAACCATAATTACATGTGAGATTTCTTTACAAAATTAGTTTAGCATAATCTAAAATCCTATCTATTATCCTTACATATATATCTTCCCAAAGGATAAAATCTTACACTTGGCCATTCTCATCACAAGTTATAATCTCCATAATAATCATTTCCATTATCATTAACCCCTACACTTGGCAATTCATGATCTATGTGGCATATGAACAAATTAATGGACAATTATATAAGAAATAATATTTCTCAGTTATACAAACCCAATAAGGCAAGGTATCATGCCTTACACAATAACTAAGTGACTATATTTGGCTTTTACTAACTTCTCCTTGCTACTAAGAGATTTTGTACTTGAAAATATTAGCCTACAATTAAGACAAGATATAAAATCTTAGCAATTGATAGGAAAATTCCATCCATATTCATGTAGGCAAACAAGTATAAGTGATATATGGAAAAATGATCAATTCATCATGCCATATTCAACAAATCCAAAATAGCAAGTTTGATAACAATTCTCATAGTAATTGACTAATAACTTTCAGTGGGAAGGACATACTCGCAAGGTCTACTACTTCCTACCAACAACTAAGACACATTGCAAAGTTCACATGCTATAAATTCTACCAAAATACACCCATGAGATCCAAGGTTGTCATTAGGACATACTTGTGAGGTTTACAATGAAATATACAGAAGTAGTTCAATTAACATGGAACACATAAAACATCAACAAGCATATATAAGCTATAAACATAGTTTTGCAACAAATATGAATGGAATTGAGTTTAGGTTACCTCTGTAACACCATAATGACTTAACTCCAATTAATCTCCCTTTACACTTGATTCCATATGATTTTCAATGAAAATGACCAAAACCGTGGTATTTTACTACTTTAAGTCGGGGTTTAACCAGTCATATTTTGCCTCATGGGTCCCTTGAATCCATCATTCACATTCTCTACTCAAACTCTATTTATAAAATTCATACATAGTATCAAACAACTCATAAACCACGGATATGAAGCCAAAAATAGAGAAAATGCAATTTCTCAAATGAGCCCAAAAGTTAGATTTTTGGCTCTAACTTTAGAAAATCATAACTAATTCTAAAAAAATAGAAATCAAGAAACCATAGCTCTCTGGAAAGATCTAAGTGTTAAATTTATAGTAAAAATAATGTCCAACCATAATCTCAACGTTTGGACCATGTTTGACATCGAAAATGAGACAGAGGTCCGGTTGTCCCTGGTACTGGTGTAGCTTGCTGTCATGAACTTCAAAAATCCATAACTAATTCCACAAAAATATAATCTGGGAAAACTATACCAATTTGGAAAGCTACAGATGTTAACTAGAGGGAAAAAATAAGTTTAGATTATTTTAGTAGCCCTTGGACCTTGAAAATTGATAGAACATTAATGAAGGTCGGATGGCTTCCCTGATACTGACACAGAACTTCAGAAAGTTCATTCTCCCTCTACAGACCTCTGATTGAGGTGCTTCTAGTTGGTATAGGCCATTGTGGATATCTAGTTTATACCCATAAAATTTCATAACAATCAAACACCGTTTGGTCCATGAATGACACAGATTCATTTTCGGATAGAGTTGCATAGTATAATAACCAAAACCAAAAAATTTTCCAACTTCAACAATTCACCAAATATTCCCTAGACCTCCAAATATTACCCACTTTATCTTTTCAAGAAGCTCTCAATAGACTCTAAAGGCATGCCAAATTTTATATCAAGAAGAGCTTATTTGGTCATACTTTGATGGAGTTCACAAATTTGACGGTTTTGGTACCCAAAATGGTTCAAAGTGGGTCCAAATGGCCTCCCACATATTCTAACACCTCTTAGGAAAGTTTTAAAGTATAAACATAGCATATAAGAAATGCTCAAGTGATTCAAATCATTATACATTTCAAATTCACTATGTTATAGGCCCAAATACACTATTACGTATAAGCCACAAAAGGCTCAAATTTCACATTTCTATTGCTTTGGCTCTCCACATAGTTCATACATCATTTATACATATTTCTACACTTGCTCAAATATTTACATCTCAAAAATAGTAGGTGCATATTCATTTTGGCACTTCTTTACATTAAAAGAACTAAAATAGCTACACAACTCCCTAAGCATGCTCAATTGGCTCCTTGGTGTGTACTTGGTTCTCCTTGAACTTCACCTAACATGTTAAGATGGGAGAGGGAAGGGGGTGAGATTCAGGGAATCTCAATAGCTCATACTAATTCAAGGAAGCAATCAAAGCATATAAACAGTCAAAGCATGCAAACCATTCACAATTACACAACACATGCTTTTCATGCCATGGTTTCATATCAATGCCAAGAATAAGCTCTAAGGACTTTTGTTCTAGCCTCACCCGAGTTTTAGGACTTTTAGATTGGCCTTACCCTTGGTTTAGGAACTTTTGGCTCCACCTCACCCATCTCAAGAGACTTTCAGCACTTTCTCACCCGAGCAATTTTTACATCTCAAAACACAAGCATATTGGTACCAATGCATCAAGGCAATAACATATGGCATGTCTCACACAGCAAGCACTTACACAAGTATACAATGACTATATACATCCAAGAATGCAACAAGAAAGAGTGGAGAGCTACCTTATCGGCTAATACAAGCCTTTCCTTTCAATTTCTCTTCTCCCTTCTTGATTTCACAATCACAAGTAGATGGAGTTGCTTCTTTTGAGCCTAGGCACACCAAGGAGCATGCAATTACTCTCACATCAACAATTATTCACAAAGTTAAGGGTTTCTTCAAAGAAAACCCTACAAAGTATAAGAAACTAGGGGTTTTCTCTCTAGAATTCCACTAACTCTCCTTCCTCTCTCAAGCTCTCAAGAAAGAAAGCAAAGAAGAAGAAGTGAAGAGACATGGGTTTCTTGCTCATTCTTGACTAGAACAGACCTTTCTTACTCAACAACCCATGGAAAGGAAGCTTAGAAGGAGAAGAATAAAATCAAGAAGAAGAAGCATGAAGAGCTTTAAAGATTCTTACCTTTCTTCCTTAGCTTCCCTTTTTTCTCTCTTAGTTTCTCATAGTTTCCCTCTCTCTTAAGCCTTTTTTCTGTGCTTAGACGAAGTTTAGGTCCGTTAAAGGAGAAAGGATGAGTTTGGATGCTTTAAGAAGTCAAATTCTCTTTTTTCAAATTTTTTTAAACTAACCCTCGCTGTAGCGAAGTATAACCCTCGCTACGGCGAGCACGTATCAATCCCAGACCCCTGCTTTCACTATGACGCGCTACGGCGAGTAGCTCCTTGGTTTTTGTATGGGATGGCCGCACTCGCTATAGTTAGAAGCATTTTCGCTATAACGAAAAGGCACTCTCGCTATAGCTAGACCCTTTCTCGCTATAGGAAACAGGTACATTCACTATAGCTAGCAGACTTAGAAAATTTCAGGACTTCAAAAATTTTTAGCTTCCTTTTTTTTCTTTTCTTTTCTTTTTCTGGTTGTTACAACCTCAAGTGATATTTTTCACTTCTAATCATGCTGCCAATAGTACCAAGTAAGAACACAACCTTAAAATAGCCATAAATAACCATTATCAACCCCATCAATTCAAAAGGATCCATATTCCTATCAGTAAAAAACACTTCCAACCATAAAATCTCAACTTACCCAAGTTCTCAAGGGTTTAAAAGCATTGATTTCAATGCAAGAGTCTAGACCAAACACTTGGTCACCACTTCCTCTTAAATATTCACATATGTAAATTCGCCTATAAAAAAATTAGCTACAACAATGAATATGGAGTAGAAAAGCATCATAAATAAAGGGGATTTATTTACCTAATGAATGATTAAGCCTCTTCATCTACTAATCCATCAAGAACACATGAAAATCCCAACTTCAAGAATCTAAGGTTTTTATCAAATTCTACCAAATCAGAAGATATTTGGTTTAAATGAAAGAGAAGAAAATGAGAAATATTTTTTTCTTCACTTATCTGAGTCGAAAATGCCTCCGTCTTGCTGAATCAGAGCTTTAATGCTTGCCCTAATACCTTTTACCTCTCTACTTGTGAATTTCTCTTTTAGATTGGATGGGAGAATTATGGCTGCTGGGAAATGGGGGTGCCAGGTTTAGTTCTGGCTTTTAGTGAGTAAGGTCATGGTCAGGTCATGTATATGGGTTTTGGGCTATCTGAATCTTGGACTTTGCTGAATTTGAGTTGTGCTTTTATAGGAATCCACTTTAAGCCATTATAATTGGATTCAATTAAATCTTGGGGATCAATAGGTTTTAATTAATTTTCTTAGGTTTAAATTATAAATTTTCACTGAATTAATTTTAAACTTAAAATAAATTTATTTTAATCAATAAAATACTAAAATAATTATTTTTCCTCAAGAATATTTTTTTTATTTATTTTCTCAAAAAATTATTAATTTAATTATTTTTCTAAAAAAATCACTAATTAAATTATTTTTTTAAATAATATATATTAAAAATTTCAAGATGTTACATAAAAATATAGGAGAATATTCATATGACTACTTTCCTACAAATTAGAGATTAAGCCTACAGGATATTCTAAAGTAAGTTAACTAGAACAATTGAAAGGCAAAAGGAGATTCATTAGTTAACTAAGTCAAGAGAAGTGGGGCATATGCTTGAAGACCCACTCTCTTAAATTTTAGAAATATGGGTGATATGATCAACTAATGAAGCAGTTAATAAGTAAGTAAAAATATCATTTTAATTCTTAGAAAAGCTGATGTAGCATAACTTAACACTTAAATTGTTAGTTGTTCACATGTGCATAAATTTAAGGAAATGGTTGATAGTTTCTAATGGGGTAATTAGTTTTAAACTTATAAATATTCATTGTACATTTTTGTTGAAATAGCATACACCTAATCAATCAAACACAAGTCTTTTAACTTTATCTTCTATTTCATGCATTTAAATTTTAGAATTTTTATAGTTTTTTTATTAGTTGCATGACTTTATTTTCTTTTATTGCTATTTCTAAATATAGAAGTTAGTTACTCCTCAAACTAAGCCTTTTCTTTAGTAACCTAGGAAGTTACAACTGAGGAATAAAATCAACTAAAGAATAAAATCCATTTCGTAGTGCATTGCTTAAATATGGGAATCAAAATTATGAGTTAACTAATCAGTTCAGCTAATCAATCCAAAATTGAAAACAAGAAGATATTATTGTTATTATTTTCTTTTTTTTCTCTTTCTTTCTTTTCTTCCATTCTTAAGATAACGAATTAACCTTTTGCAAGACTAAATTAATATTCTGGTATTTCTATTTTCTTTTTAATTTTTACACAATTCCTAACTAAAATTTTGAATCATTACACTTATGGTCAAATATTAAAGCGTAAGGAGGTAAATTACACAACCCCTAAATTGAAGGGAGTTCCTTGCATCTTGGCTCAAAAAAAAAATCACATAATCACTCTACTAACTTGGTTAAACTTGAGAGGCCTGCCCTAACCTAGCCTAATTATGTTAAGCCTGTAACACTATAATTTCCTAGCATATCTCATGCCATTCTCATGCTTTACATTCATAATTTCTATGAAGGAGCAAGAAAAGAGAAATTACATCATGCATTTTCTTGCTTTGTATTATGTATAAAAATTTCATTCGATATCACGTGAGCCATGTGAGCTCATACAACACATTTTCATATTTAATTACATAAATACAACTCATTTAAAACATTAAAAGTGGCCTACACCTCAAGAAACTCGAAGAGAGGTATGAAATGTACACATATAGTTTCGGCCAAATTTTGCCTCTTTTTTGTCCAAACTTTGAAAAATCATAACTAATTCCAAAATACTCGAAACATGAATTCTTGGTTATTCTGGATAGCTACACATGTCTACTTTAGGATAAAAATACGTCCAAACCATAACATCTAACACAAAAGATGTTTGACATGCAAAATGGTCCAGAGGTCAGACTGTCCACTAGTACTATCACAGAATTCTACAGTAAATTTAAAAAATATCCAATTAATTTCACAAAAATGCAATCTATGCAAATGATACCAATTTGGAAAGTTGTGGATGTTAGCTAAAGGGAAAAAAATAATCCAAACTGGTTCAGGCATGCCCAGAGCTTAAAACTCAATTAAACAATAACTGAGGTTGGGTGAAATTCTTGATTCTAGACAAATTTTTTGAAAATTCATATCTCCTTCTCTAGATATCCAAATGAGATGCTTCTAGTTGGCACAAGTCTCTGGGAATGTCTAGTTTATTTGTATAAAATTTTGTGGCAATTGGACATCATTTGAGCCCTGTGTGATAGATTTCATTTTCGGATCAAATGAACAGTGCATCAGACCAAAATTAGAAAATTTGTCGACTTTGAAAATTCATCAAATATTTTGTAGACCTCCAAAAATTATGTTCTTTATCTTCCCAAAAAGCTCTCAATAAACTATAATTGCATGCCAAATTTCATATCAAGAAGAGCCCATTTGGACAAAAAGTGACATAAGATTCCATTATGGTCAATTTTAGCTCCATATAGGATACCAAAATGTCCAAATGGCTTTCCTTGGGGTTTGGCACCTCTTGGGCAAGTCTAAAAACATAATTAGGACTTATATGAGCTATCCAAATGGTCCCAAACTCCATGCCTCTCATTTTGGCTATGTCACATGTAATTGTACACATACTTCTATAATAAAAACTTGCCAATACATAACCAAAAGGTGCATATTCATACATACAACTTTAACTCTCATTCATACATCACTTATTAACATAATTACACATGTTCAAGAGGTCATAGGTCATTTACAATCATAGATGACAACATTTGCTACCTTGATGGCTTTAAAGAAGCAAATTCCATATTTCAATGTCATACTCTCATCTCTCAAGTGGTTGGCTTCCATCTCCTTGCTCTCTTAGTCCACCCAACGTGTTAGAACATTAGAGAAGAAGGGATGAGATTCAAAGAATCCCAATAGCTCATCTCCCATTCAATCATACATAATAGATACAAACAAGTCTCATAAATGCATGTATGGTCATGTGGATATGTTCAAACATTCAAGAGACATCTTTATCCTTTGAGAAAGTCATATATAGCATACAAAGACTCGCCAAGCAAGTGAATTGGCCTCACCTAATTTCTTGTGGATGTTGGACGTGGCTCACCCATTCTTTAAGAGATTTTTGGACTCAACCATACTATTGGGAGCCCATCTTGCTTTTGGGAGACTCTTTGTTTTGTCTCAACTAATCTCAAGAGTTCTTAACTCATCCTCACCATGGCTAAAGGTTCTTGGCCTCACCACACTCAAGCAAACCCAAGCACACATTAAAAATATCATATAAGAGCATATTGTAACATCATGTCACCATGGAATTAAAGTCATGCTAAAACACTTTTCATGGCTTAAAAATACACATACATACATTCAAGACAAGCTAAGCACACATCTATGCATGAGAGAAGGTGGAGAGAGCTACCTTGGATACAATTACACACTTTTCCCTTAAAGGCAAGCTCCCTTTTTCGGCCACACACACACAAAAGTGTGGGGATGATTTCTCTTGAGCTAAACACAATTTATGGGAGCCAATTAAGTTCATGGAATTAATTCTAAGGCCACACACTTGATTAAATTCTAGCTTGATCTACAAACCTCATTATGGTTCTATAATTACACCTAATGGAGCAACACCCCTTAAATAAATTCTAGGCTCTATTCTTTCCTTTCAAATATGCTTCTTGACTCCTTTTAAGTCTCTTGGAGTCATCACACAATCAAAACCAAGAGTTTAACTACATGTTGCTTCTTTAGGTCTCATTATGGAACATAAAGCACTAACTCACTTTCTATGATTTCTAAATTTCTCTCAAGGCTTCCCTTTATATTTATTCATCATATATGACTCAAAAATGGGTTTAGAAAAATTTAAAACTCTCCCTAGCTACACAAATCCCTTTAGATCGAGGCTATGGAAAAAATGGAGATTTTTGGAGTTTGCCTTGTTTTCTCAAGGGAAGATGCATATGAGGAGCCTCTTAGGGATCTTAGGAGCTCATTTGAAATCTTATTTAGGCCTAGGAATCATCATACAAAATCAGATTTTACAAGGTGCACTTAAAACCCTAGGTTTTGCACCTTGAAATTCCATGGCCTTTTTTTGAATTTCTTTGCATATTCTTACTCTCCTCTCTTAAATTCATGGAATTCACCCTTGGTTCCCCTCAAAATTTCAGCCTTCTAGCATCTACACATATGGGGCAAAATATAGAGAAGAAGGGGGGAGGAGTAGCTACCATGGGATGCAAGATTTACCTTGTTTTCTTGCTTTTTCTCACTTGAATCTTATGTTCTTTGAGCTTCTCTCTTCAAATGCGAATTTTTCTCTCAATTTCTCCTTTAAAATAGATCCATATTTTTCATTATAATCATAGGAAATAAATGAAAATGAAGGAGAAGAGATTTGAAAGAAAAAGGGTATAAAAAATTACTAAATTTTCATACCTTAAACCTTTGATTTCTCCTCCTCTTTGCCTCCCTCTTGTGCGCCACTTTCCCTAGGGTTTTCCTATGGTTTTGGGCAGAACTTGGTCATGCAACATGAAGGGAGAAGAAGGGCGCATCATATATACAGGTGGGAGGAAGTTACACTTTTCAAAAATTCTCATTTTACCCTTTGTTCTTGGTATTTTTGTTTCTCCTTCTTTTTAGCTCTTTTTTTAGAACTATCTTTTTCCATTATGAAATTTAGGTTTCCAATTTAATAAAATTCCTTTGGAATCACTCAAATCGGAGCTAAAACCTTCCAGAATAAATCCGTCAAAGTTCAAGTACACCGATATTGAAAAACATCCACCGAAGGGGTTTTAACTGTCCTGGGGCTTTCCATGATTTTCAGGGCCTCTGAGAACTCTAGAAAATTCAAAACTTTCATTTTAAAAAGCCTTCCTTTGTGAATTCTAAAATTTGCTCAAAATTACGAAAATATAATTACGTTTTGTAAGAAATTATTTCTTCATCCTAGCTCAATTTTTCTTTCCGTCTGAGCCTAGGATTTTCATTTTTAGGAGTCTAGAATACTTTTCAAATTTTTTTGCGACCTTAACTATCTCATTTCGGGGGACTTCCTTTTGTATCTGGTGAATTTCGTTCGTTTACGGAGAAACTGTACGTTACGTTTCTCACGTTTTCTCTGGTTTTCAAAGAACCAAATGTTACAGAGCCTAGTTAAAAATGTAAATAGGTATAACTTTAAATAAAACTATATCGAGTCGAGCCGCGCCATGGGCAAAGATATGTTTTGCCCAACCAGGCCCAATAGTTATTTTTTTTTTAATTATCAATATCTTGTCATCTTATACTTTTTTTTTACTCTTATTTTATTTAATTCTCTATATATGTTGCAGCTTTTATTACCTACCCAAACCCTCCCTACTTCTTAATTATTTTTATTATTGACATGCATACTTACTGATATTTCTTTTGTTGAATAATAAAAATACACATATTTACCTAATGCTAATTATGCTAGTATAGTTTATGTTTTCCTTGATAATACCATATTATATTTTTATTACTAATAAAAACATAAGGGTTCTAGAAACATATTATTTTGAAATATATGCTTATGAGTTTATAAAAAAATATTTTTATATTACAAGTATTAATTTATTAAAAAAAATTGGCCTAAGCAGCTTTAACTTGTTATAACCTAACATAAAATCAGTTTTGTTCTGGTCGGACTAGGCCGTAAATATAAAAACAAACACATTATCTTAATTGGGCTTACTAAATACCTCGCCCGACTCAATCTTTCCCATGAATAACCCTACTTCGTGGCATCTTTGTAAGCATAAAGATAAAAAGGGTAATTTTGCTGTTATCTTCCTTTCACCCAATTTCCCCTCCTCTCCTAGCTACGTTCTTTGTAAGATTTTACCAAACTTAACTCATTCCAGCACCCAATCTTTGTGGCTTAATGTGAATCATTTGACTTTGGGGATTCCTTCTTCCTCTCGCACTCCATATGCGACCCAAAAGCTCAAAGAACAAAAAACCTTTAAAGCTCCATTTGAATCATTAGTAAGATTTCAAAACCCAAGTTCTAACTAGCGTATTTATTTTAGTATATGATTTATGGAAACTCAACCATTTTGCCGTAATCTTACAGACACCTGCATTCATGTCTTGTCAGATATGGCAAGCACTAAACCATAATGCACACCCTCCGAACCTCAACAACACTCTGCCCCTGACTCATTTAGCACGTTGGACATTCACCCGATGGCGTGTTGTGTTGTTCAAGCTGAGTAATCATGGCCGCTCAGTTTAAATTTGGACAATTTAAAAAAAATCATTTTATTATTATTATTATTTAATTCTAACAATTTATTTTTTATTGTGATATATATATATATAAACTTTAATTTTAAAGAAAGCAAAATATAAAAATGAAGACAATATTTTAATTTTCATTAAATAAAATTACTTATCTGATAAAAATTGAAAAGTTATCTTCATCTTATATTTTAATTTTTGAAATTAGAAAAATATCAACATAAAACAAATAATTGAAATTTAAAAAAAAAGCCTAAAATCTAACCAGTCCAAATTTGGACTGAATGATCCAATGTACTTTTCAAGTTGGAGTCGCAGACAATCCACGCGTCACGGATACTCCCTTGCTTCAACGAGTCATGAATCGCACCGTTGTTCACAAGCCTAAGCCTCGACCATTCCTCCATGGCGGAAAAGAATGAACGATTCGAATATTGAACTTAGCACTCTGTGGTACCACATGATGGCTTCCTTCGTGTAGAGAGGCCTTTATGTTTTGTTCTTGAACCTAGTCTAGCAAATTCTGCGTCTCTCCATCGTCTTCATGTTCCCCTTGTTTTTAACATTTGCACTAGTGTCCCAAGACCTCTCTCTCTTTTTTTTTTTCTTATTTTGAGAGGGAATTCGAGTAGGAATTTTAGAGTTTCTAAGTTAATCGAGCGCAAATGTGAAAAATTAATGATTTGAATTCATATTGGAAAAAAAAAATAGTGTCAAATATTGATGGAAATCAATCACAAGATACTAAAATATTAACGAAGTAAAGTACAGGATATTTGAGTATAAACTTTTGAATTGTAGCGTAATCAAGTAAAAATGGGTCATACTACAAGAATAATAAATTATATAATACCCTCAGAGTTATATCAATAATTTATTTTGTAGACGCATCATATATTCTTTTTTTTTAATAGTACATTAGAAGGATATTGACATTAGCGATACCCTTTCTACTTTATAATTAATGCATTTGCTTTTAGAATAAATTAATGATTTATACTCTGAAAAATTACTTATTCCTCAATTTAGTCCTCCAAAAAATAAAGTCTTCCAATGTAATTGTTCAAAAAAAATGTTCACCCAATTAAAATAATCACTTCATTAAACAAATTTTCTTCAATTATTAATCAGAAACTCTATATAACCAAACAACTCATAACCGGACATGCCTAGATAACATTTCCCCCCCCCCCCCCAAAAATAGCATCGTTTATGCAAATTTTACAAAACCAAATGACTATCATAATGATACCGTTCTGGGGAAATATTTGCTTAAAGGATGCTATTCTAGAGTGAAAAATGTTATTTGAATAAGTCTTGAGTTGACCACTACATGTGCTCTCATTTATAAATTGGGGGAAATTTATCTAACAAATGAATCATTTTGATTAAAAAAACATTTTTAAAAGTTAAATTAACAAACTTTATCTTTAGAAAACTAAACTAAAAAATAATTTTTGATGAACAAATTATTAATTTACTCTTACTTTTTTGGAAAGAAGAAAAGATTGGTTGAAAATGAAAATAATATTTTAAGAGTAGACGAATTATTATTATTTTCTATATAGATAACATAATTAAACTAAAAACCTATTGTAACTTACTTAAATTCCTTACCACTAAACTACACTAATGAGTTAAAAGATACGATTTCCCAAGTGGAAAGACCATTTCAATTTTTTTTCCAGACTAGATTATAATTCTTGAAGTTGTAATAAATGAACCAATTCTTGAAGTAAAGATGTACATAACGCTTTAAAAAGAACAATTGTCTTGGCTTGGCCATCAAACTAGTATAGATTTAATTAGACACTGTTTGTGAACTAGTTTGACCATGTGACTAACATGTGGCTTAGGGTCCTCAGACGAACCAGATTTGTTTGTTTGCAAATGTATTTCGAATTATTATCTCATATAAATAAATAATAATATTTTCTATAATTATATGCTTATATAAAAACTTATCAAAATAAAGTTAATCATATATTTTTATTTATAACTTATATTAAAGAATGGATAAATATATTAAAATGTAAACAAATATTTTAAAAACTGATTTCTTATTATGATTTTTTGGAAAAACTTAGTTAATGTCAACATAATGAATATCTGCATATGCATTAATATACTTAATTTTCTAACTACATCATACTATAACTTAAGCTAAATAAACAGCTAAATTTCAAAGTAAATGATCAATTCAACTAATTTGATAAGTGCGATCTAACGGTTGAACCAGTTGTTTAGTCCTCCCAACAAGTCAACGTCAGGTCTCATTTTGATAGCTGTGATGGAATCTCGTCCTACTGTCTCCAAAATATGTGACACACGAACGAAAAAATAAAACCAAAAAAAAAAAAACTAAAAGAGAGAAACCTTTAATTGACTCGTTGCAATATATGTACAGAAAAAATTATGCGGTCGAAATCCAAATCCACTTACATATTTTGCAGAAGAATGTAATTCTGAAAATGGATATTTCTTTGATTATTACGGTGAGGGTATCCTTAAACTTTGTCGAAAGTTATTTCTTGCTTGGATGATTTTAAGAGTGCATGCTTCCGTGTTGACCTAATATATTTAAAATTTCATTTCCGGAGTGTTATCCAAAGAAGTTGAACCTAGGTTGCTAAGAGAAGACATTCCAATTTCGCTGTGTGTAAAGAAAGAATTTGCTAGCAGTCTCCCTCTCAAATCCTAGAAACAATTGTCATTCTGAGGTGAAGGGTGACAGCAAACAAGAAATGTGAATTCTTGGGCCACACTGGTCACGCTGCATTCGACATGAGACCCATATTCAGGTAATAACAAGACGGTATTGCCGATTTTAAAAAATGTTCGTATCTTTTTTCTCTTAGGAACCACCTGGTTGAACATTGTCCTTCTAAAAGCCACAAAGTCGCAAGGCGAAACTTACAACCCTCCAGGTGTGTCACGAAAAAGATGGTTTGGAGTCATCGGAAGATTCTTTGGAGTTCTTAATCACCATATCATAATTGATAGATGCTAGCTGAGACAAGTTCTGTATGAAAACAAATTATAAAAAAGAATTTCTTCAATCCACATAGAAAAGTAAATGTCATCTTCATATGATAATCATGACTGCCAAAGAAAAAGAATCAGTCCAGTTAAATGTTTAGATTATTAGGTGAAGACCTATCAATAATAATATTGTTAGCAGCAACAAGTTTAAGTATAATATAACAAATCAATTATATATATATAAAATCCTATAGATGGTATTGTTTATTATCATTGTTCAGTAACATCACATCAAGGCACTGTTTATGACACTGTTTATCTATTGTTTTTAAAAAAAAAATTTTTGGTGGATCCCACCTTGTTTTTTTTTTTTAAATTCCTGAAACCCCCCGCAATGTTTAAGCTAAGTGTGGTTTAATGGTGACGTGTGCAAATAGTTAGAAATCTTGGATTCAAACATTTGCTCCTTCCTTCATGTAACCCCCCAAAAAAAATAAAAAATAAAAATAAATAACTAACAATTAAAAAAAATTGACAAGAAAAAGGAACCAAAGAGCCTATTTTCAGATAATAAGCAAACCGTTTGTAATTACTAAAATTAATAAAACAAAATGCCATAAGTACATGTCAACTCGAGACCATATATCATAATGATTTAGGGAGCACCACTGTACAGCAAGTCTTACCTTGAATGAGAAATTACTAAATGAGTACTGCACTTCAAGAGTTGGTCCACTAAATTCTGCTAAACTACCACATTCATCCCCCTGGTCAACAAGCATATGGTAATCAGAAAAGCATGTGATCAAACAGGGCCGCAACAACAAATATTCGATTAAACGGTTGTTTTAACTTCAAATTACAAAATTCGAGATAATGATGATCTTTGTGATCAGACTTTGGAAACTCCGGTGTTTTGTCTAGGCTAATTTTTACATTTTCAAAACCTGGATAACAAGAAATGGACTCTTCCAAAAGTAACCCTTCTATTTCATATAAAATAAGTCTAACATGCAATGGAATAAAAATTTCGCACCTTATCTACAGACAAACCAAAACATATCATCAACTTGATATCAAGAAATCATTTTATGTCCATTGAGTAAATATATTTTCTGATATAAAAAATTAAAAACTCCGGATCTAGCTAGAACAACAACTAAATTGCTTAGGGCTGTCTATGATGCATGAGTACAGGAGTTAGAAAGTAGTCTTACGTCTTCATCTACTAAGTCGCTGCCTGAACCACTGCAGCAAGAATCAGTCAGGTCATCAAAATCGCTACCTCCAGTGAGATGTTCATCTTCTGGGTTCCATATGTACCGGCTCATGAAATAACTTGTGTCATGAGTTTCAGTTGTTGGTATGAACATAGCCTGTGGCCAATTGGGAATAGATCCCAACAGTCATAATTCATAAATATTGAATAAACATATAAAAGCTCTAATAATTAAAATTATTAAGATGACCTTCTGTCTTGCAAGGGTATCCCAATTAATATCCTTAAAGAAAGGGTGCCTTTTAACCTGCAAGAAAAATAATAATTGTTACATTTTCTGTTATAGAATAGTTTGCATGTTTGGATGAGTTTGGAATTGGATCTGGTAAAAAATGGTTGGGTCAATTGTTAAGCTTGTAACTATTTATTATCCATTAAAAATTTTTGACACATGACTTATTTATTTTTCAATCATTTTCTCATTATTCTAATTTTCTTTTTTGAATCATTCAATTAATTAAATAAAAATTATAACTCTTATTTTCTTACTCCACTCATCAAATATTGTTCATAAAGTAGTTTTAGATTTTATGTATTTTATTTTCATTTTTTTAAATTATCACTAAATTTTAGATTTTGTTCAGTTATAAATATAATATTATATTTCATAGCATACAGATCAAGGGACGGATTGTGTGATTAAAAAGAATGAGGTAATGAGGAGTGGGTTTATGGTTAACCATGGGTGACCCCGTAAAACCCTACTAGAAAAGTTTGTATAATAAGCCAATCCATTTTTCCATTAATCTAAGTGACTGGATAAGATTGAGTCATAAAAAGGTTGGGTTAGGGTGGTCAAATGGTCATGGATCATAATTGTCACCTGTAAACTTACCCCATTGTTAAAATCAGAAATGAACTCACCTCAGTGGCTCCTGTTGCTCCCAATCTTTGGACCGGATTTTCAGTAAGTAATCTGAAACAGAACGCACTTTCAGTCATAACCAATATGACTAGTCTTAATGCTTAAAATATAAGAGTAAAGTCTTTACCTGCTAATACCACAATGGTCCTAGTGTTTGCTATCAAGATGTTTGATAAAAATATGATTTGTGATGGAAAACTTTTAAAAGATGCAATTATGTGGTGCTGAGTAATAAAAATACATCAACCTATTATGTATTCCTTAGAACTTGATAGCAAATATTTAAAAACTTAACCTAACATGTCCTGACCGAGTAAGTCAATTTCAAAAGCCATTACATCTGCTAAACAGATATCAAATTGACCAGTTGTAAAGGTATATAACCTGTTTAGGAGCCCACAACTACTCAAAACTTCATGTTTATGTCCAAGTGCATGAAGTTCACAAATCTGAACCATTATTTTTTGGGCTAGAAATTAGGTAGAGGCAATATACAAATTTAAAAGCATCAAAATAACATATTCCTTCGTGTGTGTGTGTGTGTGTGTGTTTTTTTTTTTTGTCGGGGGGAGTGAGGGGTCTCATATCGTCTTTGATAACATAATAGCAATGAAGTTATTTACAGGGCAAATCGTCAACTTGATTTCCATTTCTTTGTCTTGATTACGTGGTTGGGTCAATTATTTCATCAGCTTTAGGTTTAAGGAAATTTTCTTAGCATACGAATAAAATAAAATTCAGAAAAACCAAAAAAACGAAAAACAAAACTTGTGCACTGTGAACGTACACTTGGAACAAATTTTACACAAGGACATCATACAACTGCCATACTACTATGTTTTATCACCTTCAAGAATGGAGGACAACAATGCCAGCATGATTTACCAAGACTATTTGAATCATAATCCTCCAGTTCTACTGTATCAACTCTAACCATCTAAGTTTTTTATCCTGGGAATTGGGACTTACTTAAGTAAAGATGAACATGATGTCTATATTACCGTGGGAAATACCGAGATTTCAGTAAGCTTGTTTAAGAAAGGTCTTGTAATTACTTGTACTGAAATTGAGGCACTCATAATCCCGTAGTGCAGTAAATAGGGAAGTCAATTGTCAGTAGGATATTTTGGGTGTGAATATTATCCTTTCTCGTTTTTAGGGGTGTATATAAACTGAGCCCTTGTTTGTATCAAATAACGCAGAAAATCTTCATACAATTCTCCGTTTTTCATCACATAGTATCAGAGCACTTCTTCAGCCATGGGGAGTTTTGATCAGCCTTCATTTCTGATTTTTCTTCCATTTTTTTAACTCTGAATCTCCTTAAGAATTTCTCACCAATTTTCCTTTGAAAAAAATTCGGTGATTGCCTTGTAAGGACCACTGTGAGTGCGTCTTTTTCTGCCTCTGTTTTAGTCACCGGAAAACAGCATCAGTTGTGCTTTTTTTTTCCCCCCTGGTTTCACTCGCCTTGTACAGAGCTCTTGCCTTCTTCTTGGCTTGAATGGACTTTCATTGTCCAGATCTCTTGCATTCCTTGTTTTCCACCTATTTTCCATCCTCCTTTCGCCCAGTCATACTGTTACATTGTCAAAGTGTTTGAAGTGACTATGACATCTAATTCTACAATGATTGAAGCTTCGAATCCACCGAGGGAATTGGAAAATGTTCACCTAACTATCGCTTGAATGGGAAAAACTATCTAGAGTGGTCCCAATTGAGCCAAACCTTTTTAAAGGGATGGGGGAAGTTGAGTCACGATCCTGGGACAGATCCCAAGCAAGGAGACCCCAAGTATGAAGCATGGGATGAAGAGGATTCCATGGTCATGGCTTTGGCTATGGATTTCAATGACTCCAGAAGTTAATGATAACTGCATATTCCTATCCACTGCAAAGGACTGAGATGATGTTAGACAAACATATTCTGGGGCCAAAGATGCTGCCCTGTAATAGAGGTCGAGGTTCAAGGTATTAAGCAATAGAATAAAACAATCACAGAATATGCCAATCTCTTGAAGAATCTCTGGGAAGCATTGGACCATTATCGATGCATGGATATGAAATGCAGTAAAGATGCAGTGATCTTGAAGAATTTCATTGGGAAGATCGAGTATATGACTTTCTTGCTGGCCTTAATGCTACTTTGACCAAGTAAGAGTACAAATTTTGGGAAGAAATAAACTGCCACCTTTGAATGAGACGATCTCCATAGCTTAAGCTGAGGAGAGTAGGAGTGTGATGCTTGAGCCCCAACAAGCTGAAGGCGAGCTATGGTATCTTACAATGGAAGTAACAAGAATTTCAGCCTTGAACAGGCACAAGCAAGTGAGGAGAGAAGAGGAAGGCTCTAACTGTGAGAATCTTTGGTGTACTTACTGCAAGAAACCAAGACACACCAGGGAGCATTGCTGGAAATTAAATGGAAAACCTTAAGAATTGGGCAGCCAACAAATCAGGGACAAGCTCACATGACACAGCAGCCAAACCAGGAAGAAATTCAAGGAGGATTTAACAAAGAGGAAATAGAGAAGCTCAAAAGCTTGTTGGAAAGCCTTGAAATGCCCACGGGTAATACTGACACTCGTTCATTGGTCCACTCAGGTGAAACTCCTAATTCTCATCGATTTAATGTCTCAAATAAGTCTACTCTAGGTTCTTTGGGTCATTGACTCACGAGCTACTGACCACATGACCCATTCTTCCCATCAGTTTAGTACATACACTCCATGTCCTAGCAGTACGAAGATTTCGGTTGCTGATGGCTCTCTTATCACTGTTGCAGGACTTGTAGGACTAGGCGATATCCAAATTAATCCTTCATTTATTCCTAGAAATGTTCTCCGTGTTCTTAAGCTGTTCACTAATCCCATCTCTATACAAAAACTTACCAAAGATATGAAATGTAATGTGATTCTTTACCCTAGTTTTTGTGTTTTTCTGGACTAGGCTTCGGGGAAGAGAGGAATGGGCTTGCTAAGGAGAAAGATGGGCCATACTACCTTGAGAGTTGAGACATCAAGATCAAGAAGAAATTATTTTTGTCATTTCTTTCTGAAACCTCTTCTAATAAAAATAAGATTTGGCTTCATCATTATGGCCTTGGACATCCTTCCTTTCAAAATTCATGTTTCCTTCTTTGTTTAAAGGGTTAATTGTTGAAATTTTCATTGTGATATCTGTGAATTAGCCAAACATATACGTGTGCATTTTCCTATCAGTAATACCAAGAGTTCCACTCCTTTCTATTTGATTCACAATGGCATATGGGGCTTTTCTACAATCCCCAATATTTCCGATGCTAGATAGTTTGTACCTCCTATTGGTGAGCACTAGAGTCTCTTGGATCTTGTTCCTATAAAACAGATCATATGTCAGTGATGTGTTTCCAACTTTCCACACCACGATCAAAAATTAGTTTGGAGTGAAAATGAAGAGGATTAGGATTGACAAAGCAAGGGATTACTTTAACTAGACCCTATCAACCTACTTTAAAAGAGAGGGAATCACACACGAATCATCTTGTGTCAACACCCCACAGCAAGATGAAGTAGCCACCAAAAAGAAAAAAGGCCACCTTTTGTCCACAACTTGTGCCTTTTTGTTCCACAACAATGTACCAAAATCTTAGTGGGTGAAAGCCGTATTGACAACTACTTACACCATAAACAGATTACCCTCAGAGGTTCTTGATAATTAGTCCTATAGAGGTATTCCCCCAATTCTATCCTGACCTCAACACTACAAATAGCCTTACACCTATAATATTTGGTTGCACATCATTTGTTTACATCTGCAATAGAGGGAAGTTGGATCCAAGAGCCATCAAGAGTAACTTTTTAGGATACTCCTCTAGAGGTGCACATTGGCTTGACGAACTCAATGAACCTAATTCAGTCCAGCCAAATTGGGCTAAGTTAAGTTGGGCCAAAAAGAAGAAAACAAGTAAAAATGGAAAAACCAAATTAGGAGGGCTAGGTTTTGAGCCAAGTATTTTGGCTAGTTTCGTTTGGCTCAACCATATATATATATATATTTTTTTTTTTTTTTTAAGGTTATTTTTTAGGGATTTATGTGAAATTGTTTTTTTGGCAAGGGTAATATATAATTTTATAGGGACTTATATGAAAACTTATTTTTTGGCAAGGGTAATATGTAATTTTAGAAAAACTTATATGAAAACTTTATTTTTTTTTAGAAGGCCATTTTTTGAATTCTTTACCAAAAGAAGACATGAGTTGGCCCAGCCAAACCAACTTAAACCAAGCAGGCTAAGGACTATGCCTATAAAATAGGATTGGTACCAAAACTAGGTTGAGTCTTGAGTTGAGCAAATATTTGGCCCAACTTGGTCAATGTGTAGCTTTATACTTTTCTATTCAGAAGAGATATAAATGTCATGATTCAAAAAAATTATATGTCTCAGTTGATCTCACTTTTGAAGAAAGTACTCCTTATTTCTTGATAGGCCTTATGGGCCCAATGGGTCTAATAGTCTCAGCCCACGAACACTTAAAACTTACTAGAGACAAAAAAAAAAAAGAGGAAAACGGAATCAGGAACGTGAGGATGGCACGAGGATGGGAAATAACTAACTTCCTAATGATTACAGAATGGTTGGCTAAGCCGGAGGAGAGAGAGTGTGTTCACGTGAGATTGATGCAGGGGGCTGGATATAGGCTAGAGGGGAAGAAGGGAAGGGTGGAATATCAGAAGTGAGGAGAGTCCTACCTCTCAAATGCAGGGGATTTCCATTTCTTTAATCTTTTCCTGTTCATCTTATTTTTATCTTTCGTTTCTCTAGTTAGTGGCTATAAACTCAGAGACTTTAATATAGAATTCAGCTGAGTTCCTATCAAATTTGGCATCAGAGCCGTTGCTTTCCAGGGAATGGTAAACACAAGAATGGAGCAGTGAGTCAATTCAGTAGAAAAGGGGTTAGAAGAGGTGCGAATGCAAATGACGACAGTGATGGAAGTACTTATGGATTTGAGAGATAAGGTTAATGACCTGCATAGCCCAACGCATAACATCGAGAAAAGAAAACAAGAGCTGGTGGGACAACATGCTTCGAATTCGAGTATGGGAGAAGGAGACCTTAATGCCGTCAACAGAAAGGAAGCAACTCGATTTAGAAGGCTTGAGTTACCCTTGTTCTCTGGAGACGACCCGATAGGATGGTTGTTCCAAGTGGAACGCTATTTTAGCGTGAATGCAGTAGAGGAGTCTGAGAAACTCGAAGCAGTAGCGGTTTGCATGGAAGGGAAGGCCCTCAACTGGCTACAGTGGATGGAAGTAAGGAATCCAGTTAAGAGTTGGAGGGATTTTAAGAAAGAATTCCTTCCAAGATTCCACAGGAGGCAACTGGGAGATGGTTATGAGATGCTGATGGCATTAAGACAAGAAGGGACAGTTGCAGAATACAGGGAGAGTTTCGAATTACTATTAGGGATGATGAAGGAGGCACCAGAGGAAGTTTTAATGGGGGCTTTCAAGAATGGACTTAAGGAAGATATCCAAGCTAAAGTCAGAATGATGCAACCCAATTTCTCATACAACTAATGGACTTGGTATTTTAGGTAGAAGAAAGGAATCTAGTAGTTGAGCAGGCGAGGGAGAAGAAAATGATGTCTAAGATGGTAAGGGCCACAAGTGAATCTAGATGGCAAGGGAGTAAACTCTACCCACCCAAAAGTTCAAGCTCTGTGGAGTTATCCAAAACGGTATCATCAATACCTCAAGTCCAAAACCTAAGAAGCAAAGGAGGAACTGAGAGCAAAGTGGGTTCAAGAGCAAGTGTAAATATACCCGTGACTTGAGTACTTCATCTACCCGAAGATTGTCTGATGCTGAGATTAGTAGGAGAAGAGAGCAAGGACTTTGCTTTAAATGTGAGGAAAAATATAGCCTAAACCACAAATGCAAAAATAAATCCTCAAATCTGATGGTTATATCCACTGACCAGGATGAGGAAGTAGGGGAAGAGCTGTGTGAGGTGAACGAAGGTGAACAAAAGAAAGAGCTACAGAGCATGGAGCTATCAATGAATTCAATAATGGGCATTGATGAGGAGCACAAAACCATGAAGTTTATAGGCACGATCAGAGGAGAACATGTTCTAGTTTTGATTGACAATAGAGCCACCCATAATTTCATATGCTCAAAGCTGGTGAGCTGAATGCAACTCCCTTTATACAGAACACAAAAGTACATGACAATGATTGGTAATGGGCACTAGGTAGTAGGACAAGGGGTGTACAAGCAGTTGGAGTTAGATCTACAAGGAACTAGAATTCAATAAGATTTTTATGCATTTGAGTTAAATGGAATAGAGTTGGTATTAGGAGTAGAGTGGGTGGAATCCTTGGGAGAAGCTAGAGTTAACTGGAGGCAACTCACAATAAAGTTTAAAGAAAACCAGCACTGGGTGTGTCTAAGAGGAGACCCGTCTTTAACCAAAGCTGTGGTAAATCTGAATTTTCTGCTCAAGACTTTAAGAAGAGAGAAGACAGGTTATCTAATAGAATTCCACGAACTGGAACTGCAATCTGGTCAACCAGAAGAAACCCCAGAGATCCAAGCCTTGTTACAAGAATTTGGCAGTATTTGTCAACCAACAGAAGGCTTACCCCCCCGCCGATCTAGAGATCATGCCATTTTAATTAAACTAGGGGCGAATATACCTAACATTATGTGAGAAACCAACGTGATGCAGGGAAGAAAACCGACGTGCTGCATGAAGAAATACAGGCGCTACGTGATTCATGCATGAAGGATTGACTTTTCAACGCAAAACATGCAGCTGCCACGTTGGAGATTTTCTCTTCCAGAAATTACAGATGTAACCTTCCTCTCCTTCTTCCTTCAGCTGGGTTTGTTCGGTCATTTCCCATCCAGACTTGCTGTAGTATTTATCCTCCAGCGCAGCATTACAGAACCGCCATTTTCATCCCCTGTTTTCGCTGGACGCTGGCTTCTCTGCTTCTTCGAGCTGCTGTACGCTGCTGTGGCTGCTTCTTCATGCTGTAAACTGCTCCAGCTTTGTTGCTTCACTCAGACGCATAGAAAGCTCTCTGCTGGACGAACTGGGTGTGAGTGAACGCTGCAAGTTTTCCTCCTCTGTTCAGCGTTTCTGCTGCCCTGTTTCAGCGCTGAGTTTGTTCAAAATTTCAGCTGCAGCCTCTCCTTGAATTGATGCTGTTCTGCTGCTGGTTTGGGGTGAGAGTATGCCAGAAAAAAGTTCATTTCATCTCCTCTAATCAACCCTTTGTACTGCCCCTGTATAGCCCTGATTTGTTCTGGTTTTGGGTTGATTTCAGCTGCAGAAATCCTCTCCCTGGATTGCCAGATTTCAGCGCTGGTTTGTTGGGAAGATCACGCCAGAAATTCTGATTCTTCTCCTCTGTCCAGCGCCTCATCTCCCTATACCACCTCCATTTCATTTTCTGGTTTGATTCTGGTTGCTGTTAGCTTTCCTGGGTTGCTAAATTCGTAATGATTCTGGTTGCTGGTTGCTGAACAGCGCCTCATCTCTGGCCATACAGTATGTACAGCTCCATTTAGTTGCTTTGTTGGCATCTCTTTTTCCTTGTTTTAATTGCTGAACACGTTCTGTATGGCCAGCTGAGGGATGTCTTGTACAAGAGAAAAAGTGATGCAAAAAGTGACTTTAGTTGGTTTGAAGTTGATTTTCCTCATGCTAAATTGTATACCCATTTTGCTATACACTAAATTCCTTCAATTTCTGCATATACCTTCCTTAAAAAATTGATTGTTATACTTCTTCTTAATTATAATTATGCAGAATAAATTCCCGATTAAAGACGGGATATATCTTTCTAGTAGTTTTCGAATTTTGGTTTAACTCCTAAGTTGAACCAAGAAAAAGAAAGCATAAAAATGGGAATATGGAAACATACTGTACGAGTTGGAAGGCGTAAAATTAGTAGAGGAATAAATTCTAACTTTTGATAAGTCCAAGTCCTTTATGAAATTAATTGGAGTGCTTCGTCTTCTAAACTCTGGTAAATGGGTCTTGTAGGGTCTTCAGGAGACTGAGATATAGCCAAGGAACGGGTCAGGGAATTTCCGTGGTATCTCGGAAGGTGAGTAAGTAACGCGGACCAAAGACTCAGGAAATTCTTATTTCTGTTCTTAAGTTTCCTTGCAGTGTTTTAAGAATTTGATTCTCTATTTATGGAGATATATATTTCAAAATGTAGTCATAAGCAGATTTATCAAAAAAATTGATTTCAATCGGGAATTTTGCAAGTTTACGGATGTTGAGTTAATTGGAAATCCTACTGTGAAACTGATCTGAACATACTTTGTCTGAAATGCTATTTGGTAATTTCATGGAGTTATCTGCTCAGAACCCTGTAGCTAACAACAGTAGATGTTAGCCCTGGTGCACCATGATCTGAACCTCAGCTAGCAGGGGTGGTGCTAGCCCCGTGTGCAGGCCACCACACGCGGAGTTATTGTATTTTCGCAAGCTAAAAGCTTTGCGTCTGTAGTGATTTTCCCCGCGAGCTGTGTGCTCTGCGTCTGTGTTCCGATTGGTTCTGTTTAGATGCGTTCGGTGTATTTTGAAAAAGGAGTTGGTTTAAAATATGTTTCATATGGTCTATATCTGTATATATATATGTGTAAACCTATTTGACTTACATTTATTTTAAACTGTATTCACTGAGTATTCGACTCATTTTTTTGTATATATATATTTTTCAGAGAGCAGTAGGGACTCTAGTCTGCCCCCAGCCGCCTTCTAGTGGCTAACCTCTGGAAAATTTCTTTGGCGAGCCTGCGGAGCTCCTGTGGGTGTAATTGGATTGTATATGTATTTTGTTTGGATTTTTGTAAAACCTTGTAAATTTAGCTCCACTGAATCATAGTTAGGGTATCCCCACACCCCAGATGTTTTCTTTTGGTCTGATTGCGCCCTTTCGGGCTATATTGTACTGTCTGAGACTTTGTAGAAATTTCGAGAGGTCTACGTATTAGAGGAGATTCTGCCGAAATTTCTACAAATGTCCTCAAAGGAAAAGTTATATGTTTTATACTATTCAATTTATGCCTATAAGTACTTTCTCTATGTTTCGGCTTCCGCGTCAGAGTACTCAAATTGTGAGGTGTGACACATTAGACCTTATAGGTCTGCCCATTCATAAAAGAATCAGATTGAAAGGTTAGTGAAGGAAATGCTAGTAGCAGGAATTATCAGACCCAGTAGCAGCCCTTACTCAAATCCTGTGTTGTTAGTAAAGAAGAAAGATGGAAGTTGGAGATTTTGCGTAGATTACAGGGCCTTGAATAAGGTCACAATACCAGATAAATTCCCTATACCAACTATAAATGAATTGTTGGATGAGTTGGGAAAGGCAACCATTTTTTCTAAGCTTGATTTGAGATCCCAGTATCACCAAATACGGATAAAGGCTGGAGATGAAGAGAAAATGGCATTTAGGACACACGGAGGACATTACGAGTTCATTGTAATGCCCTTCGAATTGACAAATGCTCATTCCATATTTCAGTTTCTGATGAACGATATTTTCAAGGTTTATTTGAGAAAGTTTGTTCTAGTTTTTTTTTATGATATATTGATCTATAGTAAAGATTACCAACTTCATATGGAACACTTGCGCACTGTTCTTAACATTTTACACAAAGAGAAGTTAGTCATCAACAAGAAGAAGTACATTTTTGCTAAACAGAGGCTGGAATATCTTGGGCATATCATATCTTCGGGTGGGATAGAAACAGACCCTACTAAGGTAGAGGCAATGGTTTCTTGGCCTAAACCAACAGATATCAAGTCCTTAAGGGGATTCTTGGGGTTGACAGGATATTATAGGAGATTTCTAAAGAATTATAGCAAAATTGCAGGCCCTCTAACAGCGTTGCTCAAGAAGAATGCCTTCGAATGGAGTAAGGAAGCACAAGGAGCTTTTAATGCATTAAAGTAAGCAATGTCATCAGCTCCTGTTCTAGCCATGCCTGATTTCTCTCAGCCATTTAAGATTGAAGCTGATGCTTTTGGATGTGGCATAAGGGCTTTTCTCATGCAACAGGGAAAACTAATAGCTTATTTCAGCCAAATTTTGTCTTCCAAGGCCTAACAGACTTCGGTGTATGAAAGGGAGCTCATGGCCATTGTCTATGTCGTGAAAAAGTGGACTCACTACTTATTGGGACACCCATTTATTATTAGAACCAACCAGAAAGCTCTTAAATTCCTCCTGGAGTAGAGAATAGTTAACCTAGATCAGCAGAGGTGGATTTCTAAACTCATGGGCTACAAGTTTGAAAAACATTATAAGCTGGGAAAGGAAAATAAGGCTACTGATGCATTATCTTGTCGAGGGGAACCGAAGGAGTTGAAAGCTTATTTTTTATAGAACTACAAGGAAATGGAAGCTTTAGAAGGTAAAGTGAAATGAGATGACAAATTAGCTTCCATTGTCTAACAATTAATAGCTGGAACTAAGGGCATACCTAGATATAGCTTAAGAAAGGGATGTTTGCTTTATTATGGCAAACTAGTAATCCCTAAAAATTCTCCTCGAATTCCTCACTTGCTGAAGGAGTTCCACGCATCTCCTATAGGGGGGCACTCTGGTTACCTACGGACTTATAAACGATTATTGGAGTCACTCTATTGGGAAGGAATGAAGAGAGATGTGAAGGACTATGTAGCACGGTGTGATGTGTGTCAAAAAAGCAAGTACCAAGCCATGCACCCTGTGAGAACCCGACGTGAATTCATGCATGGGAAGGGAGTAGACTTTTCAACGCAGGTGCAGCTGCCACGTATGGAATTTTGCTCTTCCAGAATTTACATATGTACCCCTCCTCTCCTTCTTCCTTCAGCTGGTTTTTCGGTCATTGCCCATCCAGAATTTCTGCAATATATATCCTCCAGCGAAGCATCACAGAACCGCCAGAATCTCACACCTTCATCCTCTGTTTTCTGGACGCTACTTCCTCTGCTTCTTTGAGCTACTGAAGCGTTGATTTTCTGCTTCTTCACGCCTTGAGTTTGCTTCAATTAAGCTGCTTCCTTCAGTCGCATACTCCTCCTTGCTGAACGAAGCTGGTATGGATTAATTCTGCAGCTTATCTCCTCTGTTCAGCCCCATATTACTGCTCTGTTTCAGCGCTGGTTTGGTCTGAATATAAGCTGCAGATTTGCTCCTTGAATTTGTTCCATTTTTGGCTGCTGGATACTGGAGAAATCACCCCAGAAAGTCACCTTCCAGGTCTGAAATTCTATTATACAGATTGCTTTTGCTGGGTTCATCTTCTTCCCCATTATTCACGCCATGTTGCTTCTGCTGGTTCGCCCTTCTTGCAGCTTACTTTCTCTTCGTTTTAAGGCTGAGTCACGTGGCTAGTGGTGGCTGGAGATTAACGCTAGATGGTGTTTTCTAGGCGAGGAGTTACTGTTGTAAGTGTTGCTCCTTCTTGGTCCCTTTGAAGGGCGTTCCCTTCCCCTGTTTTGTATGAGTTCTGCGTGTGTTTGGTGTGTGGTCAGCTAGCTAAGTGTAGCACAGAAGAAAAAAAAAATGCTGTAGGAAGATAATTTCGATTGGAGTAATCTCAAATTCCTTCATGCTAAACTATATGCCCATTTTCCTATACATTAATTCCCCCCCAAAATTCTGCATATAGATATATATATATATCTATTTTAATTAAAGACCAAACCCCACTGTGCTCTTTTCTTACTTGTTAAATTATATGTATGTAGAATAAAATTCCCGATTAAAGATGGTATATATTCCTTTTAGTTTTTGAATTTTGTTTTAACTCCTAAGTGAAACCAAGGGAAATAAAGCACAATATATGATATATACGGTACGCGTATGGAGGGCGTGAAATTGAGTAGAGGAATAAATTTTAATTAAGATAAATCCGGTATGAAAATAATTGGGGTGATTCATTTTCTAAACTCTGGTAAATAGGTCTTGTAGGGTATTCAGGAGACTAAGTTATAGCCGAGGAACGGGTCAGGAAATCTCTATAAAATTCTTGGAAGGTGAGTAAGTCATGCGGACCATGAGACTCAGGAAATTCTTATTTCTGTTCCTAAGTTTCCTTGCAGTGTTTTAAAATTTTGATTATCTATTTATAGAGATACACATTTCAATATTTAGTCATATGCATGTTTACCAAAATTTGATTTCAATCGGGAATTTTGCAAGTTTACGGATGTTGAGTTAATTGGAAATCCTACTATGAAACTAATCTGAACGATACTTTGTCTGAAATGTTAATTGGAGAAACTGTACTGTTTTATGGAGTTATTTGCTCAGAACCCTGTAGCTAACAGCAGTAGATGTTAGCCCTGGTGCACCATGATCTGAACCTCAGCTAGCAGGGGTGGTGCTAGCCCCGTGTGCAGACCACCACACGCGGAGTCATTTTGTTTTCGCAAGCTGAAAGCTTTGCGTCTGTAGTGACTTGTCCCCGTGAGCTGTGTGCTCTGCGTCTGTTTAAATTGGTTCTTCTTAGATACTTTCAGTGCATTTGTACGAAAGAATTTGCATAAAACATGTTTTACGCGATATATCTATAAATATGTACCCATATATTTGTGACCCTACATTTATTTTAAAAAGGGTCGGTGTTGCTTATTCACTGAGTATTCGACTCATTTTTATATATATATATTTTTCAGAGAGCAGTAGGGACTCTAATCTGCCCCCAGCCGCCTTCTAGTGGCCGACCTCTTGAGACTTCCTTTGACGAGCCTGCAGTTGCTCCTGTGGGTGCATTTTGGTTGTATATGTATTTTGTTTGAAACTTTGTAAAAATCTTGTAAAGTTAACTCCACTGAATCATAGTTAGGGTATCCCCTCACCCCAGATGTTTTCTTTTGGTCTAATTGTGCCCTTTGGGATATATTGTACTGGCTGATCAATTGTAGAAATATCGGAAGGTCTACGTTATAGAGGAGACTCTGTCGAAATTTCTACAATTGTCCTCTTAAAAAAAGCTTATATGTTTTATATGATTCAAATTAATGCCGTAAGTATCTTCTCTATGTTTCCGCTTCCGCATCAAAGTACTTAAATTGTGGGGTGTGACACACCCAGCTAGCTTACTCCAACCCTTGCCCATTCCACAACAGGTATAGGAAGACATTAGTATGGATTTTATAGTCCAATTGCCTAAATCTGAGAAGTGGGATACCGTTTTAGTGGTGGTTGATAGATTTACAAAATATGCACACTTTATTGGGCTCTCACATCCATATTCGACTAAGGAGGTGGCTAAACTCTTTGTGAAAGAAGTTGTTAAATTACATGATTTTCCCAAATCAATTGTATCAGATAGGGATCGACTTTCATGAGTCATTTCTGGCAAGAATTATTTAAAATGACTAGAACAACATTAAAATACAATAGTGGGTACCATCTTGAAACTAACGGGCAAACAGAGGTGGTTAACAGGAGTCTAGAAACCTATCTTCGCTGCTTTATAGGTGATAAACCGAAGCAATGGGCAAGATGGCTGCCATGGGCCGAATATCGGTTCAACACATCTTATAATCAGTCTGTAGGTATGACTCCATTTCAAGCTTTATATGGTTGTGACCCTCCCACCTTATTTAAGTTAGAGGATGTACATTCTACTTTAGAAGAGGTGAATGAGACTATTATAGCTCGCAATTTGATCTTGGCCCAATTAAAGGAAAATTTAGAGAAAGCCCAGGAGCATATGAAGCTTCAACCTGATAAAAATAAGAGACCTATGACTTATGAAGTTGGTGATATGGTGTATCTCAGAATCAAACCTTACAAGTTGAAGTCCCTTTCCAAAAGAGCCAATGAAAAGCTTTGCCCCCAATTTTATGGCCCTTATAAAATTCTAGACAAAGTTGGACCAGTGGCATATTGGTTGGAGCTACCTTCCACCACTAGGATTCATCCTATCTTCCATGTGTCCCAACTCAAACGGTCACTCCATTCTACAGAACCTCCTTCAAATCTTCTTCCTTTTCTAAATGATACCATGGAACTACAAACGCAACTTAAGGCAACTTAAAAGAGTAGGAAGCTCACTAATGGGAAGATCTAGCTTCTAATCAAATGGAGGAACTTACCCAAATTTGAAAACACTTGGAAAGATTATGAAGCTATCATGACCTAATTCCTAGACCTCCACCTTGAGGACAAGGTGCACCTTGATAGGGGAGGTATTGATAGGCCCTATGGGCCTAATGGGTCTAATAGTCTCGGCCCAGGAACACTTAAAACTTATTAGAGACAAAAAAGAGGAAACCGAAATTAGGAACATGAGGATGGCATGAGGATGGGAAATAACTAACTTCCCAATGATTACAAAATGGTTGGCTAAGCTGGAGGAGAGAGTGTGTGTTCATGTGAAATTGACGCAGAGGGCTGGATATAGGCTAGAAGGGAAGGGTGGAATATCAGAAGTGAGGAGAGTCCAGCCTCTTGAATGCAGGGGATTTCCATTTCTTTAATTTTTTCTTGTTCATCTTATTTTTATCTTTCGTTTCTCTAGTCAGTGGCTATAAACTCAGAGACTTTAATATAGAATTCAGCTGAGTTCCTGTCTATTTCTCTAAACCTTATCTGCGAGAGGAGGCTTCTATGGAAGATAAGGAAGGTGACTCCTCCTTGTCGAATTTACCTTCCACTTCCCAACTTGATGTACCTAAGCCAAACACTTAATCCATATCCTCACCTCATCAAATTCTAAATCCATATCTTTACCTCATCCAAATCTTGAACCTTGCTCTCTTGATCCTATTTTAAATATTGAACCCATCACTAAGGATAATGTTGTTTTATTGATTATGAGGTATTAGCAAGTGTACTCAAGGAGGACAGCTCTAGTTCTTGAACCAATGCAAATTCAAGACTCTACTCTTAATTTTGGAAATGTGGTAACCGCAAGTTCTTAGCTTTAATTCTTGAGATGAACCTGAAAATAATGACCTAGATATTCCCATTTCCATGAGAAAAGGAGTTAGAGAATTTATTAAATATCACCTATAACCATTATCTCATTTTTTGTCATTTGAAAAATGCCTCTCACCTCACAAATTTTCTTGTAGGTTTAAACACTATTTCCATTCCCACTACTCTATCTAGGGCATTATCCAGGAAAGAATGGAGGCCGGCTATGACAACAAAAATGGAAAAATTGGAGACAAATAAGACATGTTAGCTTATCCAATTAGCTTAAGGAAAAACACCAATTGCGTGTGAATAGGTTTTCTCAGTTAAGAACAAGGTTGATGGTTCACTAGAGATGTATAACTCCAAGTTGGTTGCTAAGGGTTACACTCAAAATTATGGAGTGTATTATCAGGAAACCTTTACACGATGGCCAAAATGAATATTGTTAAGAGTGCTATTGTTTTCGACAGCAAACTAAGGTTGGCAACTTTAACAATTTGATGCGAAGCATGCCTTTCTTCATGGTGACTTGGAGGAAGAGATATATGTGCATGTACCACCAGGGTTTGGGGACAACATAGAGACATATAAAGTTTGCAAACTTAAAAAAACTTCATATGGACTCAAACAATCTCCTAAAACTTGATTTAGGAGATTCACAAAAGTGATGCTAGCCTTTGGATATAAGCAAAGTCAAGAAGATCACATTTTATTTATCAAATACACTAACTCAAGGAGTTATAGCAGTGTTGGTGTATGTTGATGACATCATTGTAAGAGGGAATGATGAAAAGTAAAAAGAGGCTCTAAAATGGTGCCTAGCCAAAGAATTTGAGATAAAGGAGTTAGGAAAATTGAAATATTTGCTAGGATTGAGGTAGTATACTCAAGGTAGGATATCTTTATCCCACAACAAAAATATATGACTAATTTATTGAGAGAAACAATAAAATTAGGAAGCAAACATACAGATACTCCAGTAGAACCTAATCAAATTTCTTGTAGGTGGACTAATGACAATACTTTTGTGCATAGAGAAATGTATCAAAAATTGGTAGGAAAGCTCATATATCTCTCATGTACAGGGACAAACATGACATATGTAGTAATTGTGATAAAAGAGTTCATGCATAATCCTAAACAAGTACATTTGCAAGCTACCTACCAAGTAATGCATTACTTGAAAGCTAAAGAATTTAGGAAAAAAAAAGACACTTTTTCCAGCCACATACTTAATCAACCATATGCCTTCCTGTACATTGCAATTTAAATTTTCCTATCAAAAATTATGTGAGACTTTTTCCAGCACACCCATCGTGTCCAATCTTCCTATAAAAGTCTTTGAGTGTATCTCTTTTGTCTATAATGATCAAGGGGGCAAATTAGACCCCAAAGCCATTAAGTGTATCTTCATTAGCCATTTGTCTCCCAAAAGGGGTACAAATGCTACTCACCCTTTACCAAGAATACCTACATCACTATGAATGCCACCTTTGAAACTCAACATTATTACAGCCAAACACCCATTCAGGGGGAGATGTCATCCAATAATCAAAAATGGCTGTTTAGACCTCAAATAATTGATCTTCCTAACCAACAACCCTATACATTAGTCCTATGCTAGAGACTAGTGATCATAATACCAAATCTGATCCTAAATATGTGACTTATCCTAAATTTGATCATAATGCCAATTAGGATGTCATTGTGTACACAAGGAAGAAAAAGAGTCAAGATGCTGAAACACGAAAACCAGCTATTTAACAACCTAACTAGCAAATTGTACTCCCTAAGGATGACCACAATTCCCCCTCTATTTTGAGCACTGAAAAACCAAGAAGATTTGGATGTTCCAACAAAATTAAGAAAGGAGGTAAGAAGGTGTACTCAACATCTTGTTGGAAACTTTGTGGCTTATGATAATCTTTCTTTGTTTGTAGAACTTCGTAGCCAATGTAACCACTAAAAAGTTGTCTAAAATGTTGGTAAGGCAATGGAAAAACCCAAACGGAGAAATGCAATGGAAGAAAAATTCAAAGCAATAAGAAGGATTGCCCTTGGGAACTTGTTGATCGTTCTCATGGGAAAACCTTGATGGGATGCAAATGGATCTTTACAATCAAATACAATCCTGATAGCAACATCAATTAACATAAGGCGAAGTTGGTGGCAAAAGGCTTTATACAAACTCAAGGAGTTGATTTCCCAGAAACCTTTGCTGTGGATGCAAAATTTAACACAATAAAATTGTTACTCTCCATGGTTGTATGTTTGGATTAGTCCCTTCACTTTATTTGACATCAAGAATGCATTTTTGAACAGTGACTTGGAAGAGGAAATCTACATGAAGATTCTACTTGGCCTTAGAATTGCTCCAAAGACTAAGTGTGTAAACCTAAGAAATCCTTACACAAGTTGAAACAATTTCCACATGCATGGTTTGAGAGATTCACCAATGTGGTTAAAGGATGTGGCTATTATCAATGTCAAATAGATTACACACTATTTTTTAAGTCTTCTATTGATAGCAAGTTGGCTATACTAATTGTTTATTAGATAATATTGTCATAACAGGTGACCACTATGATGAAATTTTCAGATTAAAGAAGTTACTTGCCTTAATCTTTGAAGTAAAAGGAAATTAAGGTAATTTCTAGGAATGGAAGTGGCAAGATCAAGAACAGGCATCATAATATCTTAGACAAAGTACACCCTTGATTTGTTGGAAGAAACAAGAATGATGGGATCTAAGCCAGCAGATACACCAATGGAAGCTAATTACAAATTGGGTTTCAAATAAGAGTACACTAGTTGAAAAAGGGATGCATCAATGTCTACTAGGAAAATTAATTTTCCTCTTTCATACCCATCTCAACATTTCCTCCTCTGTTAGCATGGTAATTCAATTTATGAATGACGCAAATGAAGAGCACTTAAAAGCTGTCTTTTGATTTTTGAGATATCTCAAAATGATCCTTGGAAAGGGGTTGTTCTTCAAAAAAGGGGAATTATAAGGGATTGGAAATTACATTAATGCTAATGGGGCCGGATCAGTTACTGACAGAAGATTTACTATAGACTATTATACTTATGTATGGGGAAACTCTGGGGAAACTTGGTGACATGGAGAAGCAAAAAACAACTAATGGTTGCAAGAAGTAGTGCTGAACTTGAGTTCTATGCATTTGCCCTTGGTATATGTGAAGAAATATAAATCAAAAGGTTTATGGAACAATTGAAGTTGACTCTTTACATTCCCATGAAAATCTATTGTGATAATAAGACCACTATAAGGATTACCAAGAATCCAATTCATTATGACCGAATCAAACGTGTGGAGATAGATAGACACTTCATCATGAAAAAAATTGAGTCAAAGATTATGGAACTTTCCTACATACTTACGAACTCCCAAGTGCCAGATTTGTTAACTAAAATTGTTCCTAGAGGTAAATCTGAAGAACTAAAGTCCAAGTTGGGAATGTTGAATATCTATATTCCAGCATGAGGGGCAGGATTAAAAAGTCACGTGTTATGGTGCCTCTGTTTTTACCGAGCTGTGTTGCTCTTCTTATTTCTTTCTTGATTTTCAAATGTTTATTTTCCTCATTTAGCAGTCATTGAAGTCGACTAAATCTGGGTCATCCATTTTGCATTTTTACCATTGCGTTATTCTGGGTCATGAGAGACAGACCTGTTGTCTCCATCTGCTCTATATATATGTCGTATATTGTTCTTCTCTAGAGCTGAATATAAAAGTCGCGCTATTCTGTCCTGTTTCTTGTTCTTTTTCTCTCGTTTTCTTCGTTATTCTCCATTTTTCATCACAATTACTATTATATAGCATAGCCTTTTTATCCAATCAAAAAATGCGCATGTCTATTTTAAGAATGCTTACTTGTCAATCAAATCGTATGCTTCATAGCTAATCTCCTCAGGTGCTTTGGGCCATTGTATGTCCCTATTAATTATGTTATCAAAGATTTGCTGCAGTACACAACCCATGAGAAGCAGTGTTGAGCTATTCATCCATATTTCAAATAATAACAATACAAAATTTTAAAACCTCTCTAAGTCCCAGCAAATTCAAACAGATATGATCATAGAAAACATAAAGCAAAAACGAGTTATGGTGGATGTTCATCAACATTACGGTGATCAAAAGGCTGTAGCAATAATGAGTAACATTAGATGGAAAATGAAGCAGAAAACCTTAAGAGTACAACGATATGCAAAAGCCTGCTGAATAGTTAAGATCGTGACCTGGCCTTACCATTCTCTTTTGCATATTTTATTAGTAAAATAAGTAGCTATATGGTTGTGATCTTAGTGATGCTCTGATGTTGGTGATCCAAAAGAAAAAAATAACCACAAAAGAAAATTTTTATTTGAAAAGAAAAAAAATAGTAGATTACACTTTTTGTCATTACAATATTCTCAATTTGGTTTTTTAAAGTGTTAAGCCTCTCAATTTCATCTCCTAATAATTTTTTCCCCCAATCAATTTAATTCCTCTATTTCTTAAAATGACATGAATGGAATTGAATTGCCCACCTAGCCTAACTTATGTTTATGTGACCGTTATTGTGATGAAGTAGCCATGCGTAGGGTCCAGAAAAGTAGGAAGTAATCCACGAATTTAGTGACTATAGGACTCCATGTTGGCTTTTCTAGAGGCTAAACATGGACACTTCATCACTTTAACAACCACATAAGCATTTTGCTAGACCAGGATAATAACTCAGTTAAATTCATGTTAGATTAGCAAACAGAGGAATTAAATTGATTGGGAAAAAGTTACTGAGGGGCAGAATTAAGAGGCTTACATCTTGGAGGACTAAATTGAGAAGTTTTTAATCTTGCAAGGGTGAAAAAGTGTAATTTACCCAAAAAAATAAAATACACACTATCAGCAAGTGATTTCACGTTGAACTAGGTTTCTATTAGAAAGAGGCATACAGACTGATACCACTATTAGCGGGGTCAGAAATAAGATTTCACTCTTCCTTTCATTAAAAAAGATAAAAATATATATGATGATATGTGAAATTGCATAAATTCCTTTTACTGATGCCAACTTCATGCTGGCAGAACAATCCAGAAGGCACAGGCTTAATGATTAAAGGATCTCACTTCTTTGATTTAGGTTGATACTGAGGCTAATTGTAATATCCCATAGCTTTACTTGATCATATCTGAATTGTTACATTTAGCATCAGCTAATTCAATGGTACTTTGGTTAACTATCATAGGGGCAAATTCGTAATTTTAATTTAGGGATCTTAATTTAGTGAAGTCTATGTTTGCCAATAGCCTTGAGGAATTTTCCCTGATTTAAGTTATTTGGGTTTTTATTTTTGTTCATTAATGGTTAGTTATTTAACTTGGGCCTAGAGTTTTAGACTAGTTGGCCCCCAAGTTTCGACTACTCCTATTTAAGGGGTGTATCCAGCTATAAAAGAATCAATAAGAGTTCATTTTTAAAGATAAGCCTAACTGTGGACATCTGATGCGTATTTTAGTGTGATGCTTAAGATCCCTCGATGTGAAGCCTAGGTCATCTTCTCTCTATCCCACCATATCTATTGTGATTTCTTCTGATTAAATTCTCACATCATACCTGTACACTTGACCAGACACTGAAGATTACCTAATTTCTGAAACCCTTAATAATTAACTGACAAATTTGTCCACATTCTTATCAAACCCTAGAGTTGTTGTTTACAGTTCTTGTTCACATCCCTGGAACAGCACCCTTATTCAATTGGTAAGTGCTGGAGAACAAAGATGCTGCATCACTGCCATTTTAAACAAAGATAGCCAAAAATATGTAAACTGTAAATTTCTGCAACTCGATAGCAGGAAACTTTAAACAAATTTAAATGGTGATCGAAGAAATTTAGAAAGCACCCGCTAATAGAGGAATTATATAAAATAATGTGCTGAAATGGGATGACAAAAATGACATCTGTTGTGGTTGCAAAGGTAAATCATAGGCAACTAGCTTTGAAAAGGTAAGGCCAAGCAAAGAAGTATTTGAATATGATCGAATAAAAAATAAAATAAAAAGAATGCTATCATCTCTCATTTTTCTTTAAACCTGTCGGAATGTTTCGGATTTTTATATCACAAACCCCTACCTGTGGATGTTCTGCATTAAATGGTGGAATACCCACAAGGAGCTCATAAAGTATAACACCCACAGACCACCAATCTGCAGTTGTACCTGCAAGAAGAGCATATACAAGAATGTAAAACAAACAAAATGAAATTCAAAAGAAGCAAAAACTTGAGTGGCTAACTAAAAGCATTTTATTCATATAAGATGTACTGGTTAATCAGAAGATAATGCAAACCATGTCCCATGCCAAGAAGTATTTCAGGTGCCAGATAATCTGGAGTGCCAACTACTGATTGCTTTTGACGTTGTTCCACTTTTGAAGAATGTTGGTTTTTTGGTTCATCATCTCCTAGGAAACCATCAGTAGAAAATGACGGAGCTGATAAGTCATCCGTGCTGTCCATAAGACCAACTTTCGAGAGCCCAAAATCTGTCAACTGTCATAAAAGGGATTAGATTTTATAAGAGGCAACAACTATTATTTTCATTGAGGTACTGTAAGATGATTTCCGATAATTAGTAGAAGTGAAAAGGAATAGTATGAAAGAAACAGTGGTAAAAGAAAGAGCAATTAAAAACGAAGAAAAACTGTCATATTAGTCCACGGTTCACAGCGTGCTATCCTTGAAGCGAACACATGCAAACCTGTGTTCACACAGTTCGACTTAAACGCAAAGCTTAGTTCTTTTGATAGTATTACAATATAAGTATATTTTTAGCATGAAACAATGGGAGGGGCAAGGGGAACATTCAAATATAAAAAGGAAATGAATAATAATGTTGAAATTCTAGAAGAGCTGAAAATCATAAAACATACTGGAGCCCTAAATCCTGCATGTACAGGACATACTCCGTGGCTATCTGTAGTCTGTTCTATCAATACCAATTTGTAAGATTATCTGTTAACATTTTTGAGAGCTTAATTTAAAATTTTCTAGGGACAAAATAACGTTTTTCTTACAAGAAAAAATAACTAAAAAAGGGAACAGAAAAAATAAAAAGAAAGGGACTTCATGCTATATAATACATAAAAAACTATATAACACAACATAACCACAAAAAGACAAAAATATATATTTGCTTCTGAGTGCATTTAAATTGCATAATGCTGACCTTGATGTGACCATCTTGACCAATCAACAAGTTATCAGGCTTCAAGTCTCTGTGAATTACATGTAAGGAATGCAAATACTCCAATGCAAGCACCTGTTAGAAAATCCCAAACAGTAAAGGAAGAATGAAAGATGGATAGAAAAAGAAAAAGAAAAGAAACATAAATCATTGTGAGAAATTAAATGACAGATAAACAAATGCAAGACTAACAAAATACAAAGATTAGGACACTTACGACTTCTGCTATATATACACGTGCCATATCTTCATCTAAGCAACCTAGATTTCTCAGTAGAGAATAAAGGTCCCCACCATTTAAAAATTCCATAACCAGATAAAGATTTTCCCTACAAGTGAAAGAGTAGAAAAATCGAACCTGTTCGTCATTGAGTTACAAATATTAGATAATTATACCCCTGTGCAAATCATTCTCAGATGGATAATAAATGGTAGGACCTGCTCATTGCTCACCACGAAGGGATTTCGAGCCGATATAAGGATGTCTCGCTCAGCCAAAATACTTTCAACTGCATTTTTTCGTATCATATCAGCCTTTTTCAGAACCTGCAAAATATTGAAAATATATTAACTTTTTTTTAATCACCTTCTTAATTACTTTGGAAACAAGACTTACTATAGGCAGCAATAACCAATAAACAATGCTGAAGTAAAGAATACTTCAATTGTACAACATCATTATACATGTACTTTGCTATAACTTGTAAGTTTATGGGCTATTAGGGTTTCGCTCATGTTATGTTCTGAGTGTTAGCAGGATAAGTACTCCTAGAACAAGTAGAATGCACTACAAATACTAAATACCTATCTTTAATAAATAAGATGGTTAAGGAGTCTGAGTAATCATGTCAATATCCCATAAACTCCCCTCTTTCTCCATCTCCACATACACATTATTTAACACTGTTGATGTACGTGTGACCTTACTTATGAGTGTCCACGTGTTTATTATCTTTTCTTCTTATCGCATATTTCTGTTTTTATTCTCTTGTATTTCGCCGTCTTTATCATGTGTTCAATTTGTTTTGATCAGCTCATTCTATGGGAATTTATGGCTGACTTCTTCCTAAATTCCTATTTATGTATTTCGAAACCTATGGAATAATACCATGAATTAGAGAGACATTCTAATCTGATTTTTCCTACATGGCATCAAAGCTGAAATATGCCCGTCCCGCAATCAAATTCGGCCATGCCTCTGCCATGAACGCCGAGAAACCGGATGAACAGAGCTCTTAGTCTGAGATGGTTACTGCGCCGCCTCTTGTCCATGAAGCCTACAAAGCTTCTCCTGCTCTCATTACCAGGCACAGGCTCAGCGGAAGTAATTATCTTCAGCGGTCACCAAGTGTGATGTATATAAGGGGAAAAGGCAGACGTATATAAAGGGAAAAGGTAAGGTTGATTACCTTACGGGTACTTCCCCACCTCCTCATGTCAGTGACCCAAAATACAAGCTTTGGGATGCTGACAACAATATGACTGTGTCTTGGTTATCAATTTTATTTAAACCGCTCGAGGAACTTGGGAGGCAGCCAGAGAAATATATATTCTTCAGTGGACAATTCAGCCCCGTTGTTCGATGAAATGGTTTCTCTCCCTTAAACTCCCTTCATGGTTCCCTCCCATGAAATCTGTACGTTCAAATTTTACGGTTTAAGCTTAAATATTTTTCATTTTTTTAAACTTAAACATTATTTTTATTAAAATTCATAATTAAAATATTTTTTTTATTTTGTATTTTGTGCTCTTCAAAAAATATTTTTTAATTTTAAAAAAATATTAAATCTAGATTGTCCAAATAAATTTGAATGATCTAAATTTAAAAATAGAGAAAGTAACGAAGAGAGCGATGAAGAGGAGGATCCATATCCATTGTTCGAAGTTAAAGGACTTATCCATAATTTTTAAGACGAGGAGAGATGGGTGTCATTCAGTACGACAATGTGCTCACAAAGCATTAGCAGCAAATTGATCTCCACGAGATTTATAAGTCGTCGTGCGTTTCAGATGCTGCCTACTCTAAGCAAGTCATAAGACAGGAGAATATGTACAATTTTTTAATGTATCCTTGTTATATATTACTTAAATAATAGATAAATACAGAACTATGTCCCATGGATATTTAAATAGTAAAATTGTTGATATTAATATGAAAAATAATTCTTTACATATTTCTCATTTAAATTCAAACATGTTTCTAGATTTAAGAGAGAAAAAGCCATGATATTATAAGTGAGTTAATCTGATTTAGTTTAATTTATAAGTTCAAAGAGAAGTATTTTATTTAAACAATATACTATAAAAATATACTTTTTTATTTTTAAATAGGATGTAAAAAAATTTTGTTTGGAGAAAACTTTTTTTGCCCCCACTAACCTTAGGTCTTGGCTCTGCAACTTAACTTTATCTAATTCAAGAAGCTAGCAAGTCAAATAAAAGTGCTTTTGCTGTTTAGACCTATTTTGATGAGATGATGGTGTCCGTAGGCTGAGACATCCCAACTTTGAACATTTGAGAAAAATGTATCCACATTTAGTCAATAAAAATTCTCTTCAATTTTATTGCAAAGTTTGCCATTTATCTAAACATGTTAAATCTTCTTATTCAGCTTAACTTCACATATCATCCAAACCCTTTACTTTAATTCACGGTGATATTATGGGCCCTAAAGAATTAAAAACCATTGTTGGGGTTGTATGGCTTATATTGAAAGTTATGCGTATGTAAGTGTGCATCTATTGGATGATGGAAATTATCTTATTAGTAGATGTTATTTTTTGAATTTTTTTTTGTTTCTTTCCTTTGTTATGTATCAAACAACTAAGATTAGAGATTGCTCTGTTTGTTTCTTGATTTCTTGGGATTTGATTACCTAGACTATAGCCAACTTCTCCCATTTTACTTTATTATTGCTTTCAATGAAATAACACAAAACACAAACAATATTGCTCTGGGTTCTTCATGGTATTGGATCCCTTAAGGCACTTTCATGATTAACTTTAGCTCCTTAAGAGCCCTCAAATAAACGTATGAGACTCTACATCAGAGTCCTTCAGCATCTCACAACCAAACATCTAGTCAACCAGCTATGAAAGTTCTTTGTTTGGCCTCATGACCTTTAAAAATCCTCCATTGATGATCATCAACTATCAGTTCAATGGACATATTATTTACATTGGTCTCAAGGTACCTTGATGTTCACCTTAGGTAAAGGCAAAGAATATATCACGGAAGAGGTTGCTAAACCTAACATCATAGATCCAAAGTATAGAACATGGAGACTAGAGACTAACATGATCAGGTCATAGTTAGCAAACTCTATGACCACTAGATAGGGGAAATTTTTCTCCTACACAAATCAACCAAAGATGTGTGGGATGCTGTGAAGAAGTCATATTTCTCTGTCATGATTGCTAAAAGCAATACTACTCTAGACTATAAGTAGAAGAAGGATGAGAAATCATGGTGCAACCATTGTAAGAAGGCTAATCATGGACAAATGTTGGAAACTCCATGGTAAACTAGCAAAGTAGAAACCTTGCCAATAAAGGAAGTCATATGGTCTGATGGCAATTGGAGAAACGAAGAATCAAGGCCACAATGAATCCAATTTGTCCAACAAGGAGCTATTGCCTATCTTACAAAGTATGCTCAATAACCAAGGTCAAAATTTTGAGCAAATTATTGGAATAGGAATCATGGCCAAACAAGTAATTCTTCCGCAAGCCACCATAAGATATCTAACACATGAATAGTTGATTCGGGTGCCATAAACCATATCGCTAGTGATATCTCTATCTTAGATGACTTTTTTTTCGAATTCTAAAGAATTCTATGTGATGGTTGCTTATCATACTTTGGCTGAAGTTAGCAATAAAGGTGTTGTGCGAATTTCTAGAAACATGATTCTAAAGGTTGTTCTTCTTGTACCCACATTAAAATACAACTTGTTGTCTATAAGCAAACTTGCTAAGGATTTGAAGTGCACAACTAACTTTGATGTTTATAGTTGTTATTTTTAGGATTTGGAGTTAAAAAAAAAAAAAAAGATTAGCAATGCTAAGGAGTATGCTGGCCCTATAGGCTAGGCTAAAAGGACTTAAAAAAGCGCAACAACATTATTCTACCACATTTTATTTCTCTTGATAATAAAAATGATATTATGTTATGGCACTATAAGCTAGGTCATCCAAACTTTTATTATATGCAAAAATTGTGTCCTTAATTGATTAATAACAATCTATTTTTTCCCCAAAATACGAAATTTGTAACTCTCTTGACACACCATATCCACTTATCCCTCTCATCCACATCAACCTTCCAAACCTTTTTCTCTTATAAATAGTGGTGCTTGGGGCTTCCAAGTACTGAAAATATTAATGGTGCAAATTGGTTTGTCATTTTTTAGATGACCACACTAGGTTGACATAGGTATATCTCCTTAAAGAGAAATCAAAGGTTGCTAATGTCTTTTTAGACCTTTCACAAACTTATCCAAACTTAATTTCACACTCCCATTTAAATTTTCAGAACTGATAATGGTAAAGAATTCTTCAATTCTACCTTTGAATCTTACCTAATCCAATCTGGTATTCTCCATTAAAGCTTGTGTGTTAATGCCCCTCAATAAATGAAGGTTGCTGAAAGGAAGAATAGATATCTTTTAGAAGTGGCTTAGTCTCTTCTTCTTGCCTTGAATGCTCCTAAATACTACTAGGGAGAATTTGTATTAACGGCCACAAATTTAATCAATAGGATGCACAAAAACTCCTTGAAACCTATCCCACAAGTCAAGCCATGTCTTCCCTTCCTTATTGGGTTTTTTGTTACACTTCCTTTGTCTATAATGGTAATGGGGGGAAAACTTGAGCATAAGGTTGGTAAGTGTATGTTCATTGGGTATTCATAGGCTGCGAATGCTACTTTCCTTCTACCAAAAAATTCTTCACCACCTTGAATGTTACTTTCTTTGAAACAACTCTTTTTTATTCCCAAAATGGTAGGTTTTGATATTCAAAAGGAATAGCTATTTAGAAGTGATTTTAAGCCTTAACATCATGAACTAAGCATTGTTATCCCTAAGTCCATTGAAAATAGCACCATAATTTCTCAATCCAAGCCCACACTTGAACCTCACCCAAACATGACCTATCCTAAAGAACTTGGGGCCTTCCCAAGTGCTATACAGCAGAAAGAAATATTTTTTATACTAGAAAAAGTAGAAATCAAGTAAATCAATTGACAGAATAGTTGGTAGAGCAAAATCAAATGACAAAACAATAGATAGGATAGCAAAATTCAAATGAAAGCACACACTTTAAGCAATGTCAACCCATTTCCCTTGCTGTAGGTTTTGAATCCCAAGAGGAGTTAGATGTTCCTATTGCTTTAAGAAAAGAGGTAAGAAGTTGCACAAAGCACTCCATTAGTAACTTCATTGCTTATAATAGATTGTCTCCTAAGTTATCAGCATTTGTGCATAATGTTTCTCTTAAAAAGCTTCCAAATAATGTTTGAGACAACTAAGAAACAAGAATGGCAAACTGCAATCCAAGAAGAGCTGAACGCTTTTGAGAAGAAGAAAACTTGGGAAATTATTAATCTCCCTCTAAAAAGACTCTAATGAGTTGCAGGTGAATCTTTATTATGAAATACAATCTTGATGGTAGTATCAACCATCACAAAGACTTGTTGGCAAATGATTTACTCGAACTCATGGCATTGATTATCAAGAAACATTTGCTTTAATTCCTAAATTTAATACCAATAAAGTCTTGCTCTTCTTGGCTAAAAATTTGGACTAGCCCTTAATCAACTAGATGTGAAAATTGCCTTTCTAAGTGAAGACCTTGAAGAAGATGTGTACATGGAGCTTATGCTAGGATACAAGCCAGGATAATATAGTGTGTAGACTTCATAAATCCTTTTTGGACTCAAGCAATCACGAAGAGCCTGATTTGAGAGGCTCACTAATGTTGTAAAAAATTATGGGTACACTCAATATCAAATTGATCACACTTTATTTATCAAGCATGGTTCTAACGGTAGATTAGCAATTCTAATTGTTTATGTGGATGACATTATAGTTACAAGAGACTATACTAATGAAATTAATGGGTTAATGAAACTACTTGCAACTATGCTTAAAGTGAAAAATATTAGCAACTTAAGATACTTCTTAGAAATGGAAGTTGTAAAAATGGCATTTCAATACCTGAAGGAAATACACTTTAGACCTCCTTGAAGAAATAGATACGTTAGGGTGTAATCCAATGACTCAAGAAAGAAAGCCCTCCAATTGATATTGGCAGATACCAGAGACTTGTAAAGAAGATGATATTACTGTCTCACACCAGTATGGATATTAGCCTTCCTATGAGCACAGTTAGTCGGTGCATGAACAAACTAAGTGAGGAACACTTGGAAGTGATATACAAAATTCTTCGATACCTTAAAATGACCCATAGTAAGGCTTTTTTTTCAAAAAGGGCACCTATAAAGGTATTGAAGATTTTTCATATGTTGATTAGGCAATGCCTATGACTGACAAAAGATTAACTATTAGCAACTGTATTTTTGTATGGGACAACTTGGTTACCTAAAGAAGCAACAAGTACCTTATTATTGCAAGTAGTGCTAAAGCAGAATTTCATCACTAGCTCAAGAAATTGGTGAAAGAATTTGGTTAATGAAACTCTTCAATGACCTCAAATTATGTGTTGACTTGTTTTTGAAACTATTTTATGATAATATAAGAGAAAATCATGTCCCAAAACATGTGGAGATTGATCATCATTTCATTAAGGAGAAGATTGACTTAGGTTTACTTGACTTGAATTATGTTCCTACCAATTCTCAAGTAGCATACATGATGACTAAGGCCATTGTTAGAGTTAAGTTTGAAGAATTAAGCTCCATGCTCAGAATAATCAACACTACATGCCAATCTGAGAAGGAGCGTTGAAAGTCACATGTATGTGGGTGTGCTTGATCTATTGGATGATGGAGATTATCTTTTAGTTATTAGCAAATTTTATTTTTTGAATTTAGTTAATTGTATTATATTTCTTTCCTTCCTTATGCATTGTTTTTGTTTCCTAATTTCTTAGGATTTGATTGGCTAGATTGTAGACAACTTCTCCCTCTTTATTGTACCATTGCTTTTAGTTAAATAATACATAACATAGAGACAATATTGCTTAAGGTTTCTTCAATTTGTAACTTTCATAAATGATCATACTAGGCTCACCTAGACCTACCTTATGAAAGAAAGATGTGAGGTACCCTACATTTTTAAATCCTTCCATTCACTTATTCAAAATCAACTTTAAACATCCGTAAAAGTCTTTAAAACTAATAATGGAAACAAATTCTATCTAAAGTAAATACTTAACTAAAAAGAAAAATATAATCTGTCAAAGCTCCTGTGTAGAAAGCTTTCAACAAAAATTGCCATGTTCGAGAAATTGCAAGGTACCTCACGGTTACCTCAAATGTTCTTAAAAGCTATTAGGGGAAGCCATCCTTACAATCACTTATCTCATAAACGAAATGTCATTCAAAACCTTAAAATTTCAAACACCCTGTGATCAACTTCTTAAAACCTATCCTGTCACCCATATCATTTCTAACCTATCTCAAAAAATCTTCAAATGTATTTTGATGTAGAATAGTAAAGAGAAAGGAAGGAGAGAGGAAGAAGGAGATAATGAGAAAAAGATAGGAAGGGATAAAGTTAGGAGAGAAATCTGACAAGATAAATTGGCTTCAACATGTCTAAAAAATTCACATACAACTATTGAGAAGGATATTTATAGGTAGCTCATAACAAGAAAATAAAATAAAAAATACATAAACCAAAAACCAAAAATAAATGAAGTACCAAAATGCATTAAATAACTAATTTAGAATTTCCTACACCTAGAGTAAGTCTTTTACAATTTCATTTCCCCTAATATTCTCTTCTTTTTCTCCATTACACCTCTTTTGTTCATGTCTACCACAAAGGGAAACTTGATCCAACATCACCTAATTATATCTTTCTTGGCTATTGACCAATCCAAAAAGGCTACAAGTGTTATTCTTCAATCACACAAAAAAGTTTACATCATTAAGGATGTGACTTTCCTTAAAACATAGCCTTACTCTTAAAAAAAAATCCCATTCAAGGAGAGATCTAGGAAAAATGAATTTTTTTGCATTCACCTACCCTTCACCCAAGACCAAAGGCTCTATTCATAAACCTATTGCATCTAAAATTGTTCCTCATATCTATCTTGTTCCTACTGCTACTGCACCCAACTGTAACCTTATTATGGGAAAGTTATTCTTATTGCTACATATCTCATAAATAGAATGCCTTCAAAAACTTTTAAATTTCAAACACCATGTGACAAATTTCTTCAAACATATCATGACCCTTACACTTTCGCCACATTTTCTTAGAAAATTTATTGGTGTACTTTATTTGTTCAATCTTTAATATGGAGGAAAACTTGATCAATAATCACTTAAATGTGTATTTTTTGGGTATTCTCTTACCAAAAAGTTCTATAAGTGTTACTTCCCCTCTATAAAGAGATTTTACATCACCATGGATGTCACTTTTTTCAAAATTTTACCATATTTCACTAAAACACCCATTTAGAGGGAAAGTAAGGACGAATTAGGATTTTTGTACACTTCAATTGTTGGAATCCCTTAACTTCAACATGTTGTTCTCTCTCAAAACCCATGTTTATTACATGATGTTTTGTCCTTGAATCAATGATTTGTTTCCTATTTTATTTTCTTATTTTTTGTGATTATAACGAGGCTTTTATTTCTTTATTTTATTGTGTCTAATCATATTATTGATCATGGACTATCAACCTCTTTCCTTTTTTAGACCTTAAGATTTTGCTCCTTTTATTATGGCTTTATTGTAGCTAATTTTTAGGAGTTGAATGGCAAGATTATTGCCATCTACTTCTCTATATATGTTCTCCTTCTACCATGAATGAAATAAGAATTTTCAAAGCCATTATTTTCTGATAATCTTCACCCATATACATACTTGAGACAAATAACACACTTAAACCCAAACCTACTCCTATTCCACCAAATAATGAGCCTAGCTACTTGACTAAGCCTTCTACACCTAAATTCTTTGCCCCCACTTCATCTATCCATACACCGAAGCCTTCACCTAAACCAACCTTGAACTATACACCTTATATCCAACCTATACCCAAGACCAAAAAAACCAAAAATGTGGATCAATAGCAAAAAAAATTTTAGATGTACACAAGGAGGAAGATGTTGCCTGAGATAAAGCCAAGCACACTTCCAAGGAAGAACTATATAAACCCTTTTTCAAGTCTAGGTACTCAAAATGATGACTCTAAAAGTTAGATGTACCTATTGCTATGAGAAAATGGGTAACGTCTTATACATTTCATCCTATTAGGAACTTCATATCTTATGACAAACACTCATTTGATTATTGTGCTTTTATTGCTAATACATCCCATCAGACAATTCCTTAGAGTGTTCATGAGGCCCTTGATAAGGCTGAGTAAAGAGTTGCCATTCAAGAAGAAATAAATGCCCGGGAGCAGAGTAGAACATGGGAGATTACTAATTTTCCAAAAGGAAAGAAACCAAAGGGGTTTAAATGGATTTTCATTATAAAGTACAATCCAAATGATAGCATTAATAGGCATAAGGCCAAGTTAGTAGTTAGAGGGTTTACTCAAACATGAGGTTGCTTACAAGGAAACTGTTGCCTCTATTGCTAAATTTAATACTATTGAAGTGCTACTCTCTTTAGCTACTAATCTAGACTGGCCACTTCACCAATTTGATGTGAAAAAAACTTTTTAAAATGAAGATCTGGAAGTTTATGTACAGATTTCCCTTAGGTTTGAGATTGAGCATAACAAGAACAAGGTGTGTAAACCCCACAAGTTTTTGTATGGACTTAAACAAAATCAAGTAGAACGTAATTTTACAAACTCACTAAGGCTGTGAAAGGATATGGATTCAATCAAGTCTCTATATAGACCAGCTATTTTACTAGTTTATGTTGATGACATAATTGTTATAGGTGACTTTGAAGAAGAAATTAACTTGTTGAAAAATACTTTAGCCAAGGAGTTTGATATCAAGATTCTTGGTGATGTAAGATACTTATTTGGCATGAAGGTTGCAAGATCAAAGAAAGGTATAATTGTTTCTCAGAGGAAATATGCCTTGCATCTTTTAGAGAAAACTAGTATACTAGGATACAAGCTTGCTAAAACACCCATAGAAACCATTTATAAATTAGGGTTCAAGGAAGATAGTCCTATTGTTGATAATAGGAGATATCAAGGTCCAGTTGGAAAACTTATCCATCTCTCTTATACTAAGCCTAACGTAAGCCTTCCAGTTAGTATGGTTAGTCAATATATAAACAAGTTTATTGAGAAACATATGGAAGCGATGTATAGGATTTTAAGTTACCAAAAAATGACACCTAACAAAGGTATCTACTTTAAGAAAGGAACTGAGAATGGTGTTAAGGTGTACACAAATGTTGACTCGGCTAGATCTATTACTAGTAAGAGATCGACTACTAGGTAGTAATTTAGGGAAGAAAAAACAATCAGTTATGGCTAGAAGCAGTGTTAAAACCAAATATGGGGCAGTATCTCATAGTACTTATGAAGGGTTATGGCTGAAACGCTTACTTGGAGAACTAAGAATTCCCATGGAAGTTCCTATGAAGGCCCTATGTGACAACATAGCCACCATCAATATTGTGAATAATCTTATTCACCATGATAGAACTAAGCATGTGGAGTGAAATCAACAATTTATCAAGGAAAAGCTTGACTCTGAAATTATTGAATCGAGTCATAGCCCTACTCAATTTTAGGTTGCTGATATTTAAAAAAAAAAAAAGCTAAGGGTGAAGTCTGGAGGTCTAAGTAGCAAGCTAGGAATGATCAACATTCACTCTTCAACTTAGGGGGGGTGTTAGTTGTCATGTGATATGTCATACTTATTTTTTCCTGATTGTCCTCTTTTTGTTGCTTCTGTTATTACCTTGTATCTCTCCCATTATTTTCGCACCTTTCTGTTTCTATAAGAGTAAATTTTATATGCTGATTTAGTGGGATTTTGTGGCTGTCAGTTTAATGCTCAAATCCCTATTTATGTATCACTTCTTCCCTTTTGAATGAAACTACAAAAACTAATTTCATTCCAACACTATGGAACTGGTATTTGGATATTGAATTATCTGTTACAGTTCTATTCTGAGTTCCCTCATAAATAAGCATCTTTTTGAATGGAATCATTTTTACTTAGGCAACCATAAATATATGCAAAACAAAAACCACTTCAATTCAAAATCTTAAACAAGTAAGTGGAGGTCTATGAATAGTTTCATTATAATTTTTAACACGACCTTTCACACAAAAGAAGAAATTAACTTTATTAAAGAAATGGAAAAGAATTATTATTGTTTCACTTTTCTTACACCTAACTTTACTTTGCAAAAACTAAATATTTCAAGATTTTAGGTTGCTAGTGTTTCTAAAGAACCCCCTCTCACAAAAGCAAACAAAATATTCAATTTCACAAAATGCAAGTGATACTGCAGTGCTCTATATGAGAATAGACACCACAAATCTACTTATTGAAAGGAGAAATTTACATACTGAGGAAGACATAACCTTTAAGGCAATTTATGTCAATTTTTGTTTTGAAAAGAAACCATTTCTGGCGGTAAGGATGCTGACCTTTATAGCAAATAAGTCACCAGTTGCTCTTTTCCGGGCAAGGAAAACTCGTCCGAATGCACCCCGGCTTATTGGTTTTATTATTTCAAAGTCTTCAATGGAGGTTCGGTCCTTGGAACAATGATTAATTGGGCTAGCACGAAGGCTGCGGATAGTATCATCTTCCACTGAACTCTCTTCTTCAACCAAGCCACTCGATGAGTCTACCTTCTCATCCTCTATATGCCCACAAAGATATATATATTTCTCCCTGTAAAATGATGTTGCAGAATTCATTATAAGATATATAGCATCATTCCACCGGAAGACAATTAATCACAAAAAAAGGGATAGACAATAATAAGATATATGCCGGAAAATTTTTTCAGGTATTTTGAAAACCACACGAAATATATGACTATAGAAACATAACATAGAAGTCAAAAATACTCACTGCAAAAGTTTCTCTATTCGTCGTCCAAAAGTCTCTACAACAAGAGCATCCACCTTTCTGTCCTGAATGGCGCATTTAAGGTCTTCTAAGCGATCAAGCATATGCTCCAAAGCACTGTAGTCACAATTGTTCACATTTGCAACAGAACGAGCAATTTCCACTAGTTTGTTTATCTGTCGTGTGACAGTGTATTTATCAATATGAAGGTACCGACAAAGAAATACTAAAAAATAATAATAACACATTAGAGGAAAGTTACTAAATAAGTATAATATTATCTTGATTAAGCTGAACCTAATCTTCCTTATCTCCACCAATTCAGTTAATTCTTTCCCCTTTTGATAAAAGAGCCTACTCTCTCTCCCTTTTTATATCCATTCTCCTTAATTATATGGAATTAACGCGATTTATAATAATATAGACTGCAGTAGCAAATAGGACTAACACCAAAAATTACTTGCAGGTTCATAGGCCTAAAACAGCCATTTCTCTGATATTTGTATCATGCATACGGATAGTTCAGAATGAGTTGCAAATCCTTTTCTACACGGTTTTATTCTTTTGGCCACCTCTTTTCTACATAGTTGAGAAGCTGCATTTTTGTGACTGTCTGGAGTTTTAGGAGAACATTGGGCGTGTCCTCGATCATTGGAGAGCTTTTCTACATTAAGGTTTGTATTAGATGGGGCAGACGTGGTGCTCGGTGTTGCCCGGTTGGGATCCATAGGAGAAGTCAGAGTTAATTTATTATATATGCAGAGGGATAGGCAGTTTTGCCGCATGATTAAGTTTCTTTCTTATATCTTTTTCCGTTCTTGTTTTGAGTCTAGTACTTTATATTAGGAGGTATTCATCCTTCTTTCATGTATTTTTTCTCTTCCTTCATAAATTTTTTTCTTTTATTAAAAAAACTCTTATTTTGTAACTCTCCTTCCTTCATAGAACTCTTTTTTCTATTTGCGTGTGTCTCTCTCCCTATATATATATATATATATATTTGTAATTTCCTCTACTCTACAGTAGCCACATTGAAACATGGCTTATTTTTCATCTTATTTATACTTTGTCTAGTTTGCAGCCCCAGTCATGCAATATTAATAGCTAAATGTCATAATTGTAGGAATCCCTTCTATATTATACTTCTGTAGGCAATAAACTACATAGCAATATCTGCAATTCACACTAACTTATTATTTTAATTCACATAACCTCCATCTGATTATATCAAAATCCTTTAAAGGTTATTATTCAAAATTTAAATTCACATCTTATGCATATTTTTCTTCAATAATAGTGCTTCATAGATAGCAGTACCACTTAAGATAGTTCAAAAGATAAAAATTATTTGCTGATGTAACATACCAATACCAACTAAAATATTTCAATTAATCACTTTTTAGGAAGATCAATAAAAAAGAAAATATATTTTTTTGACAACATTAATTGTTTACCAGAACCAGATTTGTAAACTGACATAGGTAAGAGAGACCTCTATTTTGTTTCATTTTACTTTTCTTTTTTGGCTAAGAAATTGGCACAAAGTAGAGTGCGTAAAGGGCAATCACTGTGCAGTTCTAGAGCCGAAACAAATTTTGCACCTCCAATTCTTTTCCCTTATCAAATGCCTTCCTAAACCCTAATTACAATATATCAGCGCCTCTACTATCAACTTCATACAAATGCAATTTGTATCATGCAGAATAAAACTTCTCTCCCTTTAGAAGAAGATTTTGAAAATTTTAAATTCATGGAAATCTAGGGAAAACTACATTTTACCTCCTTGGACTAAGGCTTAATTAGAAATTGGCACATGAACTTTAAAATGTAACAAAACACCTCCCTCTACTTTGAAAATTTTAAATTCATGGAAATCTAGGGAAAACGACATTTTACCTCCTTGGACTAATGCTTAATTAGAAATTGGCACATGAACTTTAAAATGTAACAAAACACCTCCCTCAACTTTGAACTAAAATAAAAACATTAATTCCCAATTAAAATTAGCCGCAAGAGGCAATGTAATCCCAACCCGATGCCCATCCGTGAAGATAACCAAAGATGCAACATTTTGCAATTAACTTCAACTAAAATTTTGACGTTTCATTTCAGTCCAAAGTCAAGGAAGCATTTTGTTATATTTCAAAATTCATGTACCAATTTTGTGATTAGGCTTAGTATGAAGAGGTAGAATGCAGTTTTCCCTAAAATATATGTAAGAATACAAGGTAAGAGTCACACAATACCGACCCATTCATCTATAATTAAAAGTGACCATGCTAATTTAACGACTACAAAGAGAATTCCAAGAAGAAGTTAAACCTTAGATCTTTGCTAACCTCGCCGCCTTTACTTTCCTCCTAGTCATATTTTCTAATTGTTATAAAGTGTATCTTTTTCCTTCTGTGATGTATCTTTATAACCCTAGGAGATGCTATTTTAGCATTCACGCTCTATACAAAAGGTTATACATCAAATTACGTGTGTGTGTATTTAAAAACCATGGAAACCATTATTTTTAAGGATGTTGATGTGTCGGACACCACCACTGTCATGGTGGCACATCTAACATACATATGAAGGTATTAGAATAAGAAATTCATTTATTTGGCTCAAACATGGACCGGGCACAGCTTGAACACCGTTGGCTCTAAAAGCAAGAAAAGATCCCCAAAAAAATATAGAATCAGAAACTAGAAACCCCATAATAAAAGTTATCTCCTAACTGGTTTTTTTTGGTTGTATATGAGTAATTGGAATAATATTGAAGAATTTCATTATGAAATTTCTTAATTTATTTCAAATACAATGGTTGCAATTTATAGGAAAATGTAAGCTACAGAAGTTTTAGCCAATCACCTTCAAAAGAAAACAGACATAAACATAAATAAAAATTAAAAACTCATTAAATAGAAAACTATATAAAAAAAAAACAGCATTTGACTTCATCCTATTAATAAATAAAACCCATGTGATTCTTATGAAGAATTTGACCACTAAATGCCCAAGAATCGTGGGTCATTAACCAACAAACATAAGGAAACAAACAATAAAATTAAAGCCTCAAAATAAGAAAACAAATAAAGACATTAGAGTAGAATAGTCACATGTTAAATATGATCTCTAATTAACAAATGCACTTTAAAATATTTTTATTTAGTAGGGCAATGTCATTTATGTTTTTCTTTAAGTGGAACATTAAATGTAAAGTTTAAAAAAGTTAAATACGACTCACATGCCAAGATAAATCGACAATAGGATACTACCACAACAATCAAGAACCCTCTAAAAAAAGCTCATTTAGCCAAAAAGATAGTCTAAATCAGATTACACATTATTGTCTGTTCATTTAGTAGATTGTCGATCCGTCTTATAAGATCATGAGCAAAGAAACATTTATATGAGCGATTTATACAAATACATTTTTTGACTCAGAAAATAGGATTTGATTTTATGTCGTGTAATGTTTTTGAGTAAATGCTGTTGTCTAAAGAATAACAATCACAAGCAAGAATTTCAAAAATTAAACCAAGTGCTCACCTGGCAATAGTTCTCAAGTTCCAATATTGTTCTTCGTCCACTTAATAACATTTCTATCTGACTTGTTCGTGGTGTTAACAATGGTGATCTGGGTGTCAAGCTTCCAACCGAAGACACCTTTGTGCCTTGATCAGGTTTGAAGCAGAAATGTGTTTCACATGATATTTTTGGCAAAAGGTTTAGCTCGTCCTTAACAAAAGTTTTGTCAGCTTCAGGAGCAAAGTCAAGCATGTCTTCTGAGCCTCTACGAGATAAGCTGTTTCTCTCAAGAGATAAATCATTGAACTCTTCATGCATACTTGACGTAGATACTCTCGCAATCTCAAAGCTTTCTCCAGGACCATCAGTGCTTTTTGGTGTGCTTTTTGGCGTGCTTTTTGGCGTCCACGATTCTAGTATCTTTTCAATAGTTTCAGCAACTCTTTCAAGCCGCTCATTTACGGTAAGGCCTTTCAAATCACATCTATCAGCAATCGTGCATATTTGAGAGTGCTCCTCCACGTGCACAATTGGTATTTCAACCTCACAAATTCTGCAGATCATTGAATTCTCATATGTTAGATTGTGAGGATCTCCCCAGAATCCCCAAGTTACTTTTTGGGTTCTGGAGGATGGCTCTGAATGTTCAGGATTGCATGAATCGGTATCCAGGCTTTCGACATTTTCATCTCTCACTTGAATCTGATCTAGTTCACCTTTGGATGGCAAATCTACATCATCCTGACCTTTACATTTATGCTTCTTCTCAATAGGAGTTGGAAACTTTTTCCAAGAGGACATCCTATAGCTGCTTCCAGTTGAATCAACACTTCTGGCAGTGCTAATCTCCACGCCGTCAGTCACAGTACTCACATGCTGATCAACTTGACTTTGATCTATTATCTGATCCTCTTGTTCTTTACCATGTGACTTTTTTAGCAGCTTCTCAACCATCTCATTTCTACGTGGTGGAACAGTGGATTTCTGTTGTACAGCCTGCAAAATTTGCTCTGTATAAAAACCAAGATCACTGAGTTGGTGAAGACCCAGAATGTGATCTTGTTCATAGCCGCTCTCTTTCTGGAATTGCACAAGACGAGTGCATCGAGTGAGGATAAAAAGTATGCGTGTGTGAGCTTGCTTAAGGATCCCCATCGGTAACTCTTGACGCCTGTCATCTAAATTCTGAACAATGGCTTCGCACTTCATCCAGAACTCACTAGGTGACATCATTGCACATTGTTGGGCAACAATTAATAGATCCTCCAAGCTCTCTCTCCACTTAGGATGAGACTCCGAAGCTTTTTCGAGAATACCCACCAAATCTCCCGCAAAAGCACTTAAGTCAGAATCAACTTCTTCCTTTAGCTTTCCAAACTTAGTTCTGATTGCTACCGTGACCTCCTGAAATATTCATGTTGGAAACAGTAAGTGCTCAGGAAATTTAAGTTTTTCTACATAAATAACAGCCAAAAAAATTAGAGTGAATTTAAATTTAAAAGAAAAGTACCTCCATATGCCCAAACGCACGATGTTTCCAAACTGGAAAAGCTTTAACTCCTTTTGAGTTGAGCTCATGAGAGTAGCTTTTGAAATCAATGTGTTTCTTCTTGCGTCCACTTGTGACCCGCAATATTGCCTGAACGCGCGGGGACTGCATTTCTTTGGCAAATGTATCGTCCTTACCCTATATAAAAAGCAATGCAGCAAAGCTGAGCTACCTACCTTTCTCCAACTCACTACCACCAAAAAAAAAAAAAGCTGAAAAAACTTCATGGAAATAAATCCGAATTAATAAAGACTGTATCACCTGCAGCAGAGGAAGGACATGGGAAGGAGCTCTCGACAATTTGCTTTGACTCCTATGTATTTTCTTCCCTAAAAAGAAAATAATAACGACAGAAGTTCGATAAGAAGCCAAATAAATTTTAAGCAAAGATATGCAAAATTTTAATAACATTTAATATTATTTTTATTTAAATAAATTTTTATTTAGAATAATCTATACCCGATTCCGTTGAAACTACTAGTATTTTTTTCCCCTTAAAAGGAGAATAATAACAATAGAAGTAGCAATATACAGATATCAACAATGGTTTCATCCGTAAGCAAGCAATTTGATAAGAAGCCAAATAAATTTTAAGCAGAGATATGCAAAATTTTAATAACAATTAATATTATTTTTATTTAGAATAATCTATACCCAATTCCATTGAAACTACATTTTGTTGAGAAGTGTTTGAAATGGGTTTGGCATTAGTCCCATCATCAATCCCGATTGAGTCCTTGCTCAAATTCAAAGGCGCGCCCCCCAAGGACGGAAACCGAAGAGGTGAAGAGGCCGAGCGTGTACGGATGTGATTGAGCCCTAAAGATGATGCAAGCAAAATCGAAGAAGCAGCATCTTCGGGTTTTTCCTGTTCTGCTTTACGTTCCGCCTCCTCATTGCTTTGCTCGCCTTCCTCCTCCATCGTAGTCCAGCTATTCGGAATCGGAGGCATTTTCCAGAGCTTGGCTATGGAGGATGCCGGCAACGATAGCTCCGGAGTGGGATCATTGCCGGCAGGGTTCGCCGGCGATAACTCTGAGAGATGCGACTGCGGCAGCGGATGGCTCGACATGGATCATCAGTTTGGGGATTCTTCATGGCATTGTGAGTGTAAGAGCGATGGAGAGAGGATTAAATCAAACGTGAGAGAAAGAGAGAGAGAGGGATGAGGCTTTCGCGGGAAGGGGAGCGAGTGTGGGGACACAGAAGCGGGATTTTCAGTTTTTCGAAGACGAGTTAGTTGGTTTGGTTTGAGTGGAAATAATAATAATTATCTTTAAAATATAAAATATTTCTTTCACTTTAGTTTTGGTTTTAAGATGCGGTTCAGTCTAGATCGCAATAGGGTAGAAAAGGAGCTTTGTGGATAACTCAATATAGAAATAATTCAAATCATACAAAAAGAAATTTGAATAAAATTGATTAAAAGAAAGGCATATCTTGATTTACTCTGATAAAATGAGGAAAAAAACAAGGAGGGGTGCTTATATAAGATTTTGGGCAATCACGGCAAACACATTATCGTTGAACTTTTAGGAATGTGAGAGATGTAAATCTTGGATCAATCTCGGCTCGCCACTAGAGAGTTTTGTCGTCTTATTTTTAAACTAGCTTTCACTGGTTTCTCAAGCTTCGAAAACTCAATCAAATTATGTAACTATAATATTGAACCAAATTTGATGAATTGTATGATTTGAATCATTTTTTACTGTATCATAGTCCATCAAATTTAATTCTTTTTAAGGATTTCTTGTTTTTTTTTTTTTTGTTAGAGACACTTAAATAACATTGTTATATTTTTATAGTAAAAATATAGATAATTTTTTTAATAAAAAAATACTCAAAGGTAATATTAAAGTTCTCATTAAAAATATAATTTATTAAAAAATATTTTTAAAATTTTTATTTTAAATGACACTTTTATATTGTTTAAATATGCATTTCATACTTTTTATATTTATATAAAATAATATGATATGATGTTTAAATTGTGTTTCAAATGGGCTTAGCTCATATCAAATGCAACTAGAAGTAGGAAATAGTAAGGTGCCTGAGAACCAACCTTGCTCTTATTACTTACTTGTTGTTTAGTACATAGAGTTATTAAGTATGGAAATAGTAAAGAAATGAAAATGTGAATGGAATGAAATAACAAAGTTGTTGTGCGGATCTACCACATGATAACAAAGATGTTACACATCTCATAAGGTTTGTAGCTAAGGCTCATCTTGACTTTTTTATCTTTGTTCGAAGTCCTTTGAGCCCTTATGCTATCCTCATGGTGGGTTCTCTTTTAGGGAACTTGTAGCTTCACTTAAAGGCTCCTCTTTCATTGGCGAATTTCTAATTTGTAAATGTTGTTTAGAGGTGGATGGCCCATCTTCTTTTGTCAGAAAGCCTTCCACTCATAAATGTTATTTGGAAGCAAGAGACTCGTCTCATATACCAAAGAGTGTTGTTTCTATCAATGAAGAAGTATCCTCACATGCACTCGAGATTGTAGGAGATGTGCAAGATTTTGAAGATGAAAAGGTTGAGGTAAAGAGTTTGCTTGGAATAAAACATGACATGGCTCCAAGCAAGTGGATGGTGTACACTAAAGATTTTATGAATGGAGTTATGAAAGCTATTGAAACATGATTGGAGTTAGGCCTATATCAAAACTACAAATATGTGGTACGACACGTAATTAGATATGTGAAAAAAAATTTAATAAATAAAATATTATAGTTTTGGCTTTTTATCATTTATCTTGTCTAGATAATAGTCTTATTGGGCTTTGTAACCATTTAGACTACATTAAGCTTATGAGACTATTTTTAGCCTATTGTTCTAAGATCTTTTTAGGTTCTTGAAGACTAAAGTTTTTTTTTTCTAGTTGTGATGTGCATATCAAATGGAGTAACTGCACTTAGGTCATAACATGTGCTTTTTAGTTTAGGACATTTTGTGGTTCTCCTGCACACCAAAATCTTAGATATATGTACATGTGTGTTTGTGCATGTGTGTAAATGAGTCGTACTTGACTTTTTCACAATAGCGGCCATAGTTGGGAGTCCGTGGGTTTTTTTCTTTTGTGTTACTCCAAAGGTTTTATATTGGTCCATGGCAACTAGTGCTAGCTATTAGGTTTCCTCATACTAAAATCTTCTCCTACCTCAGATTTAGCAAAGTTATGATTTAATCATTGTACTTCTTTATTCACCAATCATATTCAGCTCTAATTCTACTAGGGTTCAATGATCATGTTTAATTCTTCTTCTATTTGCTTGACTTTAATTTTGCTAGGATCCCAAGTTGTGTTCATCACATGTGTTCAACTCTCATTTCAAGGTTTTATCTTTTCATTTTTTCCACTAGTCATGTTCAATATTGCTTTTCCTTTTTCCACTCATCATGTTCATTTTTTTTTGCACTTTATAAATTCATCTTTATACTTCTAATGCTAAATTCAATCCTTCAATGTGCTTAATGTGAGATTTAACTCCATGCTTCTAATTCTATTCTCAAGCGGTCACCAAATTCAACTCTACACTTCTAATGTTACCCTTTAACCTCAAGTGTTGAATTCAATACTATGCTTCTAACTTTATGCTCAACTATTTATTTGTTTCTTGTTAGTTTTGAACCTGTTTCTTTTACTTTATCCTAGACTTCTTTTCAAATGTTAGTAGATTTCCTGTTATGTTAAGAATGAGTAGAATCTGAAAAGCAGCATATTACTTACCACTTGGATGTCTCATTTGCTACAACATGGGTTGGTATACTTTTCGTTAAGGAAGAGTTTTTCCTAATGGGCTTTTGTTCTGTTTTGGATTTTAGAAGAGTGCATAAAAAAGATTCATAGCCTTCCTATGCTTCATTGGACTTCGTCGCAAAAAATTTTATTTACAAAATTTCCATTAGCATGTTACTAGTGGAAATCTTGTAGCAAAGGTCGTAGGTTTGGTGTCGTACACTCTTAGAGCCCTTACTTTGTTAGGTTCAAAGTTGGCAAATCTTCATGTTGTGAGTTGTTCAACTTGCTTTCCCCCTTTCGTAGAAAGAGCAAGCTCTCATATGGGGGCATCGTCATCTGAAGGGATGAATAACACTAAGGGTACATCTATCATATCCTTTATGATGTTTCCATGGGTGCTGTCTTCATGAAGGGTTCTTTCTATAAAGACCCCCTTTTATTTTTGTAGTCCATGGGTGGATTTGTAATTTTATTGGGACCCAGAAAAGTTTGTTGAAGTCTCTTAAAAAGGGACTCTAAATTTTATTTATTTTTCCCACCTACTAGTTTGATCTGTTTGTAATTTTTGTGTTTGTTTAAAACTGCATTGTAAACACTTTTGTTTGGATATTCCATGAAAAATAAAAAATATACATCAAATAAAAAACTTCTAATTTCTATTACTAAAAATATACATCAAGTCACCTCTAATAAAAGCAAGACATGTTGAAAATAAAAAGTTCCCAAAGAAAATTAAATTAGCCTTAACTTTAGAAAAGAAGAATTGTAGGATGATTTGAAATTCCCTTGTGAAGAAAACCTTAATATTTTAGATATTAAAAAAAAAGGTTAGATCATTTTTTCAGTCATTCATTAAAAGATAAGTCACTACAAGTGATGGAGATACACAATTAAAAGTTGAGAAATTGAGGGGGGGAAAAAAAAGTTTCTATTAAAAAATAATTTTTAGCAATGACTTTTGTCACTACTAAAGCCACTACATGGTCTTCAGTTATTGTTGCTAAAAGCCCAAAAGGTGCTACCAAATGACCTCTAATGGCAACAAAAAATTCACCACTAAAAATGATTTTTCATGATAACAAATGTCGCACCAAAATCTTATTAATTTGACTTCTGTAAAATGCCACCGCTGAATAAGAACTTTTAATAGTGGCAAAAATAGTGACACTTGAGATTGGCACTTAAATGGTACTTTTTAGCAATGCATGTCACAATTAAAAGTTTTTCATTTAAAAAACTTTTGGTGATGTCTCGTCACTAAAGATTTTTTTTTTTGGATTTATTCCATTCCTCTTCTCCCTCACTTTTGCTTTACCTACTTTTTCAAGATTTGGTAACTTCACCCTAAACCTATATTGCCAAAAAATACGCTGGTGAAATATAAACAATAATAAAGGTAGTGAAATGTAAACAAGGAATGACAAACAATCTGCTCTAACAAGCTGAACAATATAATGGCCTTTCAATTTTTTTGACATCAATGCATAAAGAAGAATAATCAGCAAACAAACTGATATACTTAAATCCACATGTATATATCACATACAACCTACATTGATGCCCACTTGAGTTGAGCTTTTAAATCCCAGACAACAGACTGGAAAGTTTTGAAGTCATAAATAGGTATAACAACAATAATCAGGAAAAAATTCAATTATAAATGTGAGTAACCAAAGTCAAGTGCAAGCAACTAACAGCATTTAGATCTAGATAAGACTAGTGTCAATTATATAGTAGGGTTAAAATGGCCAAAAAAGAAACACCTGGAAGATCTATTTTCAACTTCGAATACCTCCAATAAAATATCACAATACAGACTTGCAACCTAGAACAATACTCCATCTTCATTACACATGACTAGTTTTGCCTAAAGGGATAATGATGTAGGACAACATGACCATGGTTTGCATATGGAAGTTTACAATTTTCCAAAATCAAACCAACAAAATGAGAGGGAACGTCTACCTAGGAAAAGCATACCATATAACTTAACTGATTCTATAATTACTAAAATTGTTCATACTTACAAGCATAGTAGCTGTCCAAAAACATTGGATGAAAGATAGTGACAGATAAATTTAAAATTCACCAAAAAAGCAAAAGATGTTAGACAGTGCAACTGTGGAAACTACATCACAGATTTGAGCTGATGAGCTGAAGGAGCAAAAGGTGTCTGCCAAAAGCAATAGTGTCAATAACAATAAGCATGACCAAGATCACTCAATATGGGTGCAAGAGTGTGGATCATCTCTACTGGGCACTTTGGCTCCAAATTGAGCTAGAAAACAAAATCAAACCACACTAGAAACCATAGGATAGCAGGCATTGACTCTGCTCATCATTTGGGTGAAATAAATAAATAAATTCCAAAAGAAGGTTAAATTGCATCAAGGACATTAAGCATCATTTTAACTCAGCATTTTTGGGCTAGAAAGCAAAATCAAACCATGTTAAGGATCACAGAACAACAATCACATTAGGACAACACCTTATATAAGGAAAACAACTCCTAAACCCTGTTTTTATACCAAAAACTAGCATCCAAACTCAACATTTCCTAAGTTAAAAATCAACTCAAAACTAAATGCTTCAAGCTAAAAAGAAAACATCCACACTCATTATTTAATGTTGAAAAATCAACACCATAGCCCTTGCATTTTATACACCAAAAACAATACCATTAAGATTGATTTTCATATATATACTTAAAAACTAGCACACATACTCTCCTTATCCTCTTGATTTTCACCAAGTGAAATTTGAAGAATCGTAGGGAAAAGATAATGAAGCACAAATAAGCTTAATAACAAAAAAAAAAAAAAAATCAATCCAGCACTCTTTTAATTAAAACCAGAATTACCTATTAAACTACTCCTTATCCTCTATACCTTATTAATTGAGGAGAGGAGTCCTTGTGAATATAGAAATAACATATTTAAATGTGAAGGGCAGCCATAACCAGAACAAGCAAACTTCAGCACTTAGCAAGCCTTAATTAGTTTTGGTCAAAGCTAACAGAGATCCCTCTATTATCTTGCTTTCATTGCTTGAAAGTAGTGAAATCCTTGGGGAAAGGATAGAACATTCACAAACTTGGAATGCAAAATTTCAGCATGCATAACATCTAAAAATATAAACTTCATATGCAAGGATTCCAATATCCACAGCCGCAGTGTAGCACACACGACTCAAACTTCAAAAAGACATCACCTGAAGCCAACTCTCCATGATTAACAACCATCATTTTGATGTTTGGTAACTTAATATTAACAAAGACCACTTGAACATTTCACAGCTTGAAAATTTTCATAGCAATAACTCAAGTTTGGGAGAAAGGAGACACTGTCTAAATTTATTATTTCATATTCAATAGCAAAGAATCCAAAATCAACTCTCAAAATTAATAATATATGCCCAAACAATAGCAAATCAAATAAGAATAGAGCATCAAATACAAGAATGATGTGGAGTAAAGAAACACATCAAGGCTTTAGCCATCATTCACCCATACAATGAATCATTCAAAGAGTAAAAGAAAAAAAAAATCAAAACCTTTCATTACGTCCTCCTAAGCAAAATCATACTAAAGATTAAACTGTTCTTGAATGAATCAAAACCCTCCCCTACGAAACAAACATCGTGCCCCCTTCCTCCCTATTACTAAACAAACAAATGCTACAAATTGGAATATACAAGGCACCAAACCTAATCGGGTACAGTAATGACTAATTGCAATTTCATCCAACATAAAATAAAATTAACAGTTCACTTTCTCCAAAACCATTTGCAATCGAGTGAAACAACATCTACAGTTCCAAATCCACAGCAATAATCACAAAGAAACGCTAATGCACTTTGTTTAACACTAAATACACTTTGTTTAACACTAACACGCTTTGTTCTCTCCACTGATTTCCATTTCAACTTCTCCAAACAAAGAAAAATATTATTCACTACTTATATTGTGAAAATGAGAATTGTGAAAGATGAAATGTAAATGAGAATGGAAGAAGGAAGCGTTTTAACTCTTCCCTCGTCAAATTTTAGCATAGAAAAAAAATCGATTGATTCAGTCCCTCAATCAATTTGGTAAGACAAGAGAGCATTGCTCAGATGAAGCCTTATTTCCATTTGCTAGTTTTTCTGGCTAAAGTTGCAGCAGACCCAAAGAGCATTGCTTGACAAAGTTCGCATCCCTGGCGAAGGTGCGACGCGTTTTGATTTTGGAAAGGATGAGGAGGCAGCAATCTTCTCAGCGTCAGAAATCAACGCCGATGTGGAGGGAGGAGGCGATATTGAGGGAGAAGGAGGCTAGGGCATGCCTTTGGCTCGCTTCTACTCTCTGTAGTATGGCCATGGAGTGTCTTCATCGACTCTAACGCTTCGTTTGGATGGGGGAGGAGAAAAGTGGAAGGGAAGAGAAGCGGAGGGGAAAGTAGGGGGAGAGGAAAGGGCGGAGAAAGAAGTTTTTATTCTCCCCTTTGGATGCAACGTGGAGGGAGGGGGAGAGAAAAAAATTGTAACTGTATAATTTTATCCTTTAAATTGTATTGAATGATTTTGTTTTTTTTTTATTATGAATATATGTAATTCTTTGGATTCGATTAATTTTTTATTTTTTAAATATTTAAAAATTTTTTTAAAAAGAATAATTTAAAAATTAATAATAATAATATATATTAATTTGTCCACCTTCATCGGTCTTAATAAAAATTTGATTACACATACATTTTAATGTAATAATTATTTATTATTAATATAGAATAAATTTAATCCACTCACCTACATATTTTAGCATAATAAAAATATATCATTAGTATAACATATTTTAACATAATAAAAATATATTTAGTTAAGTAAAATAAAATATATAGATAATCACATAAATTTTTGTTATAATATTAAATGTTATTATCGCCTTTTTGTATAAATAAATATATATATATAAAAACAAATAAGAATGAATGATTATATCTTGTTTCGTTCTCATATGATGAATCTTGCAATGCATTCATGTGGCTTTCTTTGTCTTCACATCCTTGTCCCTTCCAAACTTTTTCGTTTTTCTTTATTCATCATCTTACCTTGTCTTCATCCTATCTTTTCCACGTGAGGGCAAGTATTTTTTGGCTTCAGCTTCACGGGACGAGCACGGGAGGAGAAACGGAGGAGAAATGGGAGCCATCTGCTTCTTTTTATTATATTTTGACAATATAATATATATAATATATTATATATTATATAATTTTAAAATTTGATATTATCTTATTATATTTTTAAATCTCAAATTTTAAATTTAAGATGTATAAATTTTAAATTTTAAAATTTTAATTTAATAATAAAAAATAGAAATAATAATCTACTAGTTTTTCTTGTAGTATACATCAAACACATATTTTAAAATGAAAATCAAAAGTGATTTTGATCAAAAAGAATCTTACTGACTATTGAGAAAGCAAGAACAAATTCATCCATAAAGAGGGGCGTTAGATCTCGACTTGAAGAAATGCAGCTCAAAAGATGCTTCGCCAAGTGCAAATGGGAAATATGGGAGAGACTTGGGGGAAAATGAAAGATAAGGCATTAGGACTCATTCCAACGAAGAAAGATTTTTTTTTTCTTCTTCTTTTACGGGGGGTCGACGGCTAATGGCACTGTTTTTTGTAGTGGGGGACATAGGAGATTGGAACAACGGTCAGGGGTTAGGGGATGGAGAGCTAAGAGTGCATTATGAAGAAAGGAAAGAAGCTATATAAGTGACAAAGCATCCTTGAGAAATGCTTTGCGTTTTTTTTTTTTACAAATTTGTAATTATTTGCTTACAAATTAAATAGTTATAATAAAATTATTTATTTAATTTTTTATATTTGATTAACGATTAGATAACTCTAAAAATTAGAAAAAGAATAATTAAAAATAAACTACCAATAATTATTATATAAATAACTAAATTAGTTAATCTAATAAATATATTCTTTGAAGTAGTCTTATAGTTAGTATTGTGTAAGGCCACGTATCATGATGTTTTATGTAAATATGCTTTTGTTTTTGAACCATACATATGCTCCACATATTGCATAAATAGCTATAAGACTTATAATTTGAGTCTATATGTATATGCAAAATGATACCAAGTTAGGATTTATGTCACAAGTTTTTTATGTATATAGAGATATGCTTGAGCTCTTTGCATGTATTATTGAATGTTGATATGATATGATATTTGAGGTATTCATGAGGTTTAGCAACAGATATAGAAGATATAGCGATTTTGGTCAAGATGAAGAAACTTTATCAATAGGATTTGTCTAGCGCTATGAAGTTTAGCACTAGCAACTCAAGGAAATCTCAACTAAGGCAAAGCTTAGTATATCTAGCAAGGGCATAACAATCTAGATCGGGCATAGCTTCATCAATTTCCATTATTGTTTATTTCATGAAAACAGTATCTTAAATCTTAATTTGTAGCTTACTATTTATCTTAGATATCTTAATTTGCTTCATATAATAGCTTATCTTGTCACCAAAGTTTTTACAAGGTCTTGTTTAGACTCTACAAGATCTCTATAGGGTCTCTCTAGGGTTTTTCCTCCACCTTGATATTTAACCAACATAAGAAAGTATAATATTTAATACTCAATTTCTACTTTAAAGTGCCAATTTTACAACTAATCATGGAGAAAATTTTCTTACCATTTGAAGTCAAATTTCCAACACTTTCCAACTTAATAGCAAGTTTTACAACTTTGTCCCAAGCAACTTTAATTTTGCCAACATAAAATCCCAATCACCTAAATTTCCATTTTAATTTCCATAGTAAATAAAACACATGATCAATCAAAATTAAGCTTACTAACTTAATGTAAAAACCCAAATATGAATTAGGTGAGATAATAAAATTTAGGTAAATTAAATTAAATTAAATTTTAAATTATTTAAGAAAGCTTGGAATTTGAAATTAAAAATAATTAAAAATATAAAATGGGGTGAAATCTTGCATTTTTCAACTGCATGACCCAAGTGATATTATTTTGCTAAACTTATTTCCTTTCCCATCAATCTTTATCAGACCTATGCTACAGGGGTATAGAACTTGTACTTTCTTATAATTTTCTATAGGTTCTCTTCTGCACCAGAGCATGTGCCTCCCTCAAAAATTGAGACTAAAAGCTTCTTTCTTTCCCTTGTACATCGATGGATTTCTCTTCTCCTGTGTGTTCAATGTTTCTATTCGAAGCATCTCCCTAATTTGACTTTTTCGTTCAATGTCTAGCCCTCCCCTGTAAATCACGGGAGGAGTGAGAGAGAGATTTGAGGGTACCTTTTCTCTTTCTCTATTTTGGTCCAACACACCTCCTCCTTTGCACGCCGGTTATCACAGATGCCTCGCCATTTGAAGCCTTGCTCTCATACACCATTTGTGCATCCTTTCATTTCCAAGATGGTAAAGGTTCCTTTTGGTTTCAATGTTTGCCTCTTGCTGATATTTGAATAAATCATCCCTCTTTACCTGGGTGAAGCTTATTATTCCCTCTTCCATCACTTTGTATTTTCGGAGCTTAGTCAATTATCTTTATTCATTTGGAGGAGCTAAATTCTTTTGCTATGGTGTTACCTTCAATTTGATTGCGACATACCTTTCTATTTTGCTTCTTTGACTTACTATAAATTTGGCCACTCAACCTCCTATTCTTTTGTGCTAAAGGCTCTATTGAGGACCAGAAAGCAGCAAATCTGTAGGAAAGCTATGATGTAGCTTTATGGTCCTTGAGGTTGGTGGGTTGATACAATTACAAGGTACCAATTCCAATTTTTCAATAAGACAACACACTTTTAGGATATGATAGCATTCAATTTAGGAAGTTCGCTGGGAGTGAAGTAATAATAATAAATTAAACACTAAGTGGGAATAATTATTCAATGGGAAACAAACAATATATAAACTAATTGATAAAGTAGGATTTAGATGGGCAAAGGTTAATTAATTGAATGAAGAAGTGAATTAATCAAGACCATTAAGACCAAGTAAATAGTAAAAAAAAACTAAATTTTAATTAGGAGTAAGTACATTAAGTTAGTTTGAATAGGAGATTAGGTGGTAGCCAAGATAAGAATAGAATTTGAATTAGGATAAATGAATAAATAGAATGAAATGGAATTGAGATTTAAAAATTTTGTTTGTTAGTTTGTTTATTTGTTTGTTTGTTTTCTGAATCCAAATGGATTGTTGCAACCATTTGTTATAGGAACATCTTTGGACATTTCTCACGTTAAAAGTCTAATAGTGATTGGCGTCAAAGGGACCATTACTATTCGATCTTCATAGTGAGTAGATTATAAAGTTTGATACTTTTGTTTTACCTTCTTCCAGTTTTTATTTCTCTACTTCTTGCTTGTTTCTGTGTGGTCTTGGGATGGGCTTCATAGGGAGTATTTTTATGTATGCAAATATTTTGGATATTACATCTTTTAAATTTTGTTATGTTACAATATGATTGTTATTGTGTTGAAGTTGAAATTGTATACTACTCTAAGCGATAAATTGTGATAAAAGACCGCTCTCAGTCTGAAGACTCTTGTAATATCAGGTTTTTTGAAAATGAGAAAAAATGTGAGAAACGTAGCGTACGATTTCTCCGTAAACGAATGCACCGGATACAAAAGGAAGTCCCCCGAAATGATGTAACTAAGGTCCCGAAAAATTTAGGAAGTATTCTAGACTCCTAAAAATGAGAATCCCAAGCTCAGACAAAAGGAAAAATAGAGTAAGAATGAAGAAACAATTTCTTACGAAAAGCCTACGAAATGTAATGGCATTTTTATAATTTTAAGCAAATTTTGAAATTTACATAAGAGGGCTTTTTAAATGAAAGTTTTGAGTTCTCCGGAGTTCTCAGAGGCCCTAAAAACTATAGAAACCCCCGGGACAATTAAAACCCCTATGGTGGACGTTTTTCAATGTTAGTTGACCTAAACTTTGACCAGTTCGTTCGGTAAGATTTTAGCTCCAAATTGAGTAATTCCAAAGGCATTTTATTAAATTGGGAACCTAAATATTATAATGGAAAAGACAATTCTAAAAAAGGAGCTAAAACGAAGGAGAAACAAAAATGCAAACTATGAAGGAAAAAATTAGAATTTGTGAAAAAGTCACTTTGCCCTAGCTATATATAAGTAGTGCCTCACACTCTCCCTCATTTCACTTCAGATTTTCCAGCCCCAAATTAGAAGCAAAACCCTTTGAGTTTGGCACACTAAGAGAAGAGAAGAAGGAGGAAAAATTCAAGTCTTTAGGTATGGAAATTTGCTTGTTTTTCATGCTTTCTCTCCACCAATCTCTTCTCCTTTTTTTCCCTCTTCTTCTCCATGATTTTTCTAAAGTTTGGAGGGCTGTTTTGAAGGAAGAACAGAGGGGAATTTTGGGATTTGAAGAGAAGAGCTTGGAGGTAGCAAGATTCAAGCCAAACTAAGCAAGAAAACAAGGTAAAAATGTATCCTATGGTAGCTATATGGAACCTCTTTTCTTCTCCATTTTGACCTACACTAAGAACCCTAGGAAGATATGATTTTCAAGCCTAACCAAGCACGATTCTTAGGTATTTGATGGAGAGAAATAAAAATATGCAAAGAAAATCATGAAATAGGCATTAGAATTCAAGATACAAAACCTAAGGTTTCTAGTGCACCTTACAAATTCTAAATTTATGTGATTCTTCCTCGGTTTAATTAAGAGTATAAATGAGTTCTTAAGACACCTAAGATGCTCCCCACAAGCTTCCTCTTTCAAGAAAACAAAGAAATTTTCATGTAGCCCAAATGATGCCTATGTCTCGGCCAAGGAGGGTTTTTGTAGTGAGGGAGAGTTTTAAATTTTTTTAAAATCATTCTTGAGTCATATTTGATGAATGAAATTGAGGGGAGGCCTTGGAAAAAATTTAGAACTCATAGAAAGTGATTTAGTGTCTTAGGTTCTATATTATGACCTAAAGAAGCAACATGGTGCTAGGCCTTTTATTTTAATGATGTGATGACTCCAAGAGGTTTAAAAAGAGTCAAGAATCATATTTGAGAGGAAAGAATGAGGCCTAGAAATTGTTTGAGAGGTGTTGCTTCATTAGGTGCCAATATAGACCATAATGGAGCTTATAGAGTAATCTAGTGTTTCATCAAGTTATGTAGCCTTAGAATGTGTTTCATAAACCTAATTGGCTCCCATAAATTGTATCTAGGCCAAGAGAAACCATCTCCACCAATTTGTGGGTGTGTGGCCAAAAGAGGAGGCTTGAATTTCAAGGAAAAAGTGTGTGAGTGTACACAAGATAGCTTTTTCCACTTTCTCTCATGCATGGATGTGTGTTTAGCTTATTTTAGAATGTGTGTATGTGTATTTTCAAGCTATGAAAAGTATTCTAGCATGCCTCTATATGCTATGATTCTTAATGCCATGTTATGTTTCTAAATGAGTACATGATGTTTGTTTGGGTTTACTTGAGTATGGAGAGGCCAAGAACTCTTCCCTTGGGTGAGGATGAGCCAAAAACCATTGGGCTTGGTTGAGACATAGCAAAGAGTCTCCTAAAAGCAAAGTGGGCTCCCAAAAGTATAGTTGACTCTAAAGCTCTTAAAGAATGGGTGAGGCAAGTCCAAAATTCATGAGAAGAAGTGTGAGGCTAATCCAAATACTTGGTGAGCTTTTGAATGTCTTGTATGATTTGTTCATATGCCAAGTTTGCTTTTAAAATGTCTGTAACTTCCATTTTCTCCATGCATGCATTTGTAAAGTTTGCTTTGCACATATTATGTATGATTGAATGGGAGATGAGCTATTGGGATTCTTTGAATCTCATCCCCTCCTTTCCAATGATCTAACATGCTATGTGGACCAAATAGCTATGGCAATGGGAGCCAACAATAATGAAGAAGGGAGATTGACAAGCATATGCCTTTGTTTTATCCAACTTAGAAGCATAATGATAGTTCATGATGTATATGATGTTGTAAATGGCCTATGAACTTTGAGAAATGTGTAAATATGATATTATGTAATGTTTAGATGTATGAATATGATGTATAACCTCTAGCATATATTTTGAGTATGTAATGCCAAAGTATGCAATGTGGAAGTATGATGTAAATATGCATAAGTGTGGGTTGAATGGCCAAAATGAGATGCATGAGATTTGGGGCTATTTGGGCAGCTCACACAAGCTTCAAATGTACTTTTAGACTTGCCCAAAAGGTGCCACAACTAAGGGAAGGCCATTTGACAAGTTTGGTACCCTATATGGAGCTAAATTTGATCATAATAGAACCCCATATTATTTTTTAGCCAAATGAGCTAGTCTTGATATGAGATTTGGCATGCAATTAGGTCTCATTAAGAGATTTTTGGGAAGCTAAAGATCATAATTTTTGGAAGTCTACAGAATATTTGATGATTTTTTAAAGTTAGCAATTTTCATAGTTTCTGGTTTGCTGCACTATTCATTTGGTTTGAAATTGCATTCTTTCACACGAGGCTTAAATGATATCCAATTGTCATGAAATTTTACACAAAAAAACTAGACAATCACAGTGACTCATGCCACTAGAAGCACCTCATTTGAAGGTCTAGAGAGGGAGAAATGAATTTTTGAACATTCTGTCTAGTATCAAGAATTTTGCCCAACTAGAGGTACTATTCCATTGAATTTTGAGGTCTGGGCTTGATGAACTGGTTTGAAGATATTTTTATTCTCTATTTAACATTCAAAAATTTCTAGATCGGTATCATTTGTGTAGATTGGATTTTTGTGAAATTAATTAGACATTTTCAAAGTTTTCTGTAGAATTTTGTATCAGTTCCAGAATTTAGTCTAACCTTTGGATTATTTTAGATGTCAAACATCCTCTGTGATGGATTCTATGATCTAGACATATTTTTAGTGTGAAGTAGACATCTGTAACTTCCCAGAATGACCAAGATTGCATAATGTTGATTTTTCTAGAATTAGTTATGATTTTCCAAAATTTAATTAGAAAGAGGGCCAAATCTGGCCAAAATTAAATAGCCACATTTTATGCTTCATTTCGGTTTCTATGAATTGTAGGCATGATTTTATGATGCAAATGAGTTGCATTGATGTATTTAAATATGAGAATATATAATATGCACTCACATGGTCCACATGACACCAAATGAAATTTTTTAGTATGATGCAACACAAAGGAATTTATTATTTTTTCCCTTTTTCTTCATACCTTCATGAACATAATGATGTGAGGCATGTATATATATGATAAGATGAGCTAGAAGTTATGGTATTACAACTCTGAACTATGATAGTATTCTAATTTTAAACCTTCTGAATGTTTTAAATATGAATACATTAATTTGGATTTATTTGGGAAGCTATCTTGTACAAAACCTTACAGCTAATAGCAGTATTTGTTAGTCTTGGTGCACCTTGATAACTCCAACTAGCAGGGGTGTTGCTAGCCCAATGTGTAGGCCACTACATGTGGATCCGTGCTGATTGCCACGAGTTGTTTGCTCTGCATCTGTAGTTACTTACCCTCGCAAGTTTTGTGCTTTGCGTCTATTCTATTTTGGTTTTAACTAGATGATTCCTATTCTAGTTTGCTAAATGACCTCATAGTAAGAATTTTATTTAAAGTATTTGTTCTAACTATGCCACAATGTTGAATTATTGGTATATTGGCATTGTTATTTCTTATCATTGGCAAATTATTTTAGTCTTATTATTTTTTAAAATAATACGAAATCATGATTGTTTATTGACTTTCAATGTAAACAATGCTTTCAAGAAACTAGGTACCCACTCGTCCCTTTAGTTATCATACTTTTATTTTCTACTAACTGAGTATGTAGCATCTGATTTTTCTTAAAATACCGAAATGAGTCAGTTTTCAAAGCAAGTCTCCTGAGATGAGAGATTCAAGGCCAAATAAAATTTGAATAAAATTTTAAATAATAGAAAATGAGGATTTGAGTCTTGAGTTGCCTAGAAACTAGGGTCAGAGTGATTCAAAAATTTTGTCAAAAAGCCAGTGGCATTTTCATAAATAAGTGCAATTTTTGAAAAGCACCTAGGAGGGCTTAGTGCTTTTCAAATGGAAATTTTGAGTTGCTCAAAGTTCTCAGAGGTCCCAAAAACCATGGGAAGCACCAAGATCACTAAAGCCCCTCCGATGTACTCTTTTCGATGTCGATTGACCTAAACTTTGACCGATTCGTTCGAGAAAGTTTTAGCTTCGATTTGAGTGATTCCAAAGGAATTTTATTAAATTGGCAAGGCAAAGAAGGCAAAGAGAAAGTAAAAAAAATAAGGTAAAACTTCTATTCTTTGGTAGTTTCTTCCTCCCCCTTCTTCTTATACGAATTTGGCCACCATGAGCCCAATTCTTAGGGGTTATTTTCTGTCCAATTCATGGAGGGATTAGATGTTTTAGGTGGCAAGGATTAAGAATGAACCAATAGAATCAAGAAAGGAGCATTAGGAAACAATATGGAATCATTAGGGATCCAAATGATCCCTTGCAAATATGATTTTATATGAATATTTTTAGGCTCAATTGAATGTTAAAACATGCTCCTAAGATCCCTAAGAGGCTCCCCACATACTTCCTCCTTCAAGAAAACAAAGAGAATTCCATGGAAGGCCAATGCACCTATAGTCTTGGCCTAAGCAAGTTCACCTAGCTAGGGAGAGTTTTAAATTTTTCTAAGGCCATTTTCAAGTCATATATGATAAATGAATGTGAGGGGAAGCCTTGGAAAAAATTTAAGAAGCTTAGAAAGTGATTTGGTGTTTTAGGTTCCATATTATGACCTAAAGAAGCAACATGGTGTTAGGCCTCTTGTTTTGATGATGTGATGACTCCAACAGATTTAAAAAGAGTCAAGAATCATATTTGAGAGGAAAGAATGAGGCCTAGAAGTCATTTGAGGGATGTTGCTTCATTAGGTGCCTTTCTGGACCATAATAGAACTTATAGAGCTATCTAGGGTTTAAGCAACTTGCGTAACCTTAAAATGTGTTTCATGAACCTAATTGGCTCCCATTAATTGTATCTAGGCCAAGAGAAATTATTTCTACCAATTTGTGGATGTGTGGCCGAAAGAGGAGGATTGAATCCAAAAGAAAAAGTGTGCAATTGTGTGCAAGGTAGCTCTCTCCACCTTCTCTCATGCATGGATGTGTGTTTAGCTTATTTTAGAATGTGTGTATGTGTATTTTTAAGTTATGAAAAGTATGCTAGCATGCTCTTATATACCATGACTCTTAATGCCACATTATGCTTTCAAATGAATATATGATGTGTGATTGAGCTTGTTTAAGTGTGGAGAGGCCAAGAACTCTTCCCTATGGTGAGGATGAGCCAAAAACCTTTGAGCTTGGTTGAGATAAAGTAAAGAGTCTCCCAAAAGCAAAATAACTCCTAAAAAGTATGGTTGAGTCCAAAGATTTCAAAGAATGGGTGAGGCAAGTCCAAATACCATGGAGAGAAGTGTGAGGCTAATCCAAATACTTGGTGAGCTCTTGAATGCTTTGTATGATGTGTTTCTATGCCAAGCTTAATTTTAAATGTTCATGACTTCTACTTTTCCCATACATGCATTCATAGAACTTGCTTACACATATTATGTGTGATGGAATGGGAGATGAGCTATTGAGATTCTTGAATCTTACTCCCTCCTCTTAAATGTCCTAATATGCTAGGTGGACCAAGTGGACATGGCAATGGGAGCCAACCACATTGAAGAAAGAAGATTGCCACCCTTATGCTTAATTTTTGTCTTTTGATTTATAATGAGACTTCATGATGTATATTATTATTGTAAATAGTCTATGACCCCTTGGACAAACGTAAAAATGATATTATGTGATAGCTAAATGAATGAGTATGGTGTATGTATTCTAGAACATAAAGTAAGTGTTTATGCCAATGTATGCATTTGAGAAAAACTTGGTGTAATGTATATAAGTGAGGGTGAAAAGGCCAAAATGAGATGCAAATGTTTTGGGACCATTTAGACAACTCTCACAAGTCTTAAATATGCTTTTAGACTTGCCCAAAACGTGTCAAGACCAAAGGGAAGCCAAATGGCAATTTTGATACCCTATATGAAGCCAAAGGTGACCAAAAAGGGAACCCTATGTCACTTTTTAACTAAATGATTCATTCTTGATTTGAGATTTGGCATGCTATTCGAATATGTTAAGAGATTTTTAGGAAGTTAAAGTACCGAATTTTTAGAGGTCTAGAGAATATTTGATGAATTTTCAAAGTTGGCCAAAATTCTTGAAATGGTCTGATGTACTGTTTCATTGGGTCCGAATTATTTTTTGTCATTCAGGGGTCAAATGAAGTCCAATTGCCATGAAATTTTATAAGCAGAAACTAGAGGTTATATAAGTGACTTGTGCCAAATTTAATCACCCCATTTGGATGTCTAGAGAAGGAGATATGATTTTACAAAGATTCAGTCCAGTGTCAGGCATCCAACCAGACCTTAATCACTGTTTGATCAAAATTCAGGGCCTTGGCGAGCTTGAACTGGTCTGGAGTGATTTTTCCCTTTTAGCTAACATACTCATTTTTCTATATTGGTATCATTCACTTGAATTGGAATTTTTTGGAATTAATTGAAAATTTTTGAAGTTTATATCAGTAAATTGTGACAGCATCAAAACCTAGTCTGACTTCCAGACTATTTTCCATGTCAAACGCTCTGTGTGTGGGATATTATAACTTGTACATATTTTTCATATAAATTAGACATCCCAAGCTTTCCATAATGATCAAGATTACATTATTTTGATTTTTTCTATATTTAGTTATGATTTTCTAAAGTTTTAGATAGAATGGGGGCAAATCTGGCCGAAATTCAATAAGTTCAATTTATGCTCCATTTCGGTTTCCTTGGCTCATGAGTAAGATTTTGTGATGCAAATGAGTAGTAATGATGTATTTAAATATAAGGATGCATGGTATAAACCCACACGGTCCACGTGACACCAATTGTGAAGTTTTAAGCATGACGTAAGCGATTAAATCCATTATTGTTGGTTCCTTTTCTATGTGCTGTTATGAACATGATGAGATGGAGCTTATGAATGCCATGAATGGGGTTAGATATATATGGTGTTATAGAGTACCATGGCTCACTCTATCATATATTTTTGCAGATATTAAAATCATATCTAGATGTTCCTTTGGCCTAACTCAAGAGTGTTGTTAGCTGAGAGCCAATAGTCATTTTGTCCAATATTAGCAAATCACTGTCTTTATATGTACGCTAGAGTATGATCCATAGACTACAGGTAGAATCCTCACCTGTTTAGCCATATTTTGTCTTATTTGGAAATTGAGATTCTATATAATTAGGCTTACGAATATAAGATTATCTCATATTCCATGCCGCTCAGGTCTTCTATTTTTCTTTGGGATGTGACACTTAAATAATTAACTTCTAATTTAACAAGAGCAAATTTCCAAACTCATCAACAAGTCTCAATAGCTTCACATTCTCAGCTAACAAATATAGAAGGTAATCTTTTAGTTCCAATTTCAAACTTTTGATCACTTTTCCTTCTAGTAGCTTTCGAGCTTCTGAAAACAAGTAGTTTCCTTTTGTCTTCAACCTTAAATCATGCCAAAACAACCAAAATAGCCCTTTTAAATAGTTCCAAAACTTGATATTAAAAGGGAAATTTAGTAGGAATTTTACCTTTCACTCAAGGCCTAACTCTTCACCTTCTTCCACAATACCAAAGCAAGTTTTCATTTAATTACTAGGCCTTTAGATAATAACCTCAAAGACTTGGTAACTTATATAAGAGATATCCACCAATAGGTCATCCCTATAGTTAACTATGTCTTAACCTAAAAAGTTGTCCTAGCCTACCTAATAATCTTATTGACAAGGTCTAGATATTAGTGACAAAGCCCTATATCAGTACTAAAACTTAACTAAAATAAAACTCACATTATCCATAAGGTGCAAAATTTTGTTAACAAGGTCTTAAAGTAGTCTACAAGATCATAGGTTAGATTTCAAACCTAAACTTTTTAACATTAAACAAATCCTATTGATAAAGTCTTGACCACAATTGTTGTATCTTTTATGTCTATTGCCAAACCTCATAAAAATACCTCAAACAACCATAATCTAACATTTTTCAATAAGGTCTTGATAGGGTCTCAACACCACTTCTCACTTTAGTTCTTGCTTGTATTACAACATGTTGATATAAGATGATGTAATGAGTTAATGACTAATATCTAATAGTTATGTTATTGAGGAAAATGATATATGGTAATTATGTCCTTTTAGAATAATGTTAGATTATGGTTGTTTGAGGCATTTTCATAAGGTTTGGTGATAGATATAGAAGATACAACTATTTTGATTAAGACCTCATCAATAGGATTGGGACCTTACTAATAGGATTTGTCTAGTGTTAAAAAGTTTAGGTTTAAAATCTAACCTAAGATCTTGTAAATTGTTTGAAGACTATATTAACAAGATTTTAGACCTTGTAGACTAATGTGAGTTTGATTTTAGTTAAGTTTTAATACTATGATATAGGATCTTGTCACCAATATCTTGGCCTTGTCAACAAGATTTTTAGGTAGGCTAAAAAAACTTTTTAAGTTAAGATCTAGTTAACTATAAGTGTGATCTATTAGTGGATATCTCTCATATCAGTTACCAAGTTTTTGAGGTTATAATCTAAAGGCCTAATAACTAAGTTTAACCAAATAAAGAAAAGCAAGTTCAAGTGTCTTAAAAAGTTTTAATCACCCTAACTTTAGTCAAATTAATGAGGTTTTAGTCATAACTCCTCTAAGCACAATTAGAGTTAAACTTTCATTTATTAGTTTAACCCTTGTAGACAATAAGGTTTGACATTTTTGGCATGTCCTAAAATATGAAAAAATAAAGTTATTTTGAGTATTCTTATAATATGTAAAAGGAGATTATTTCAAGTGTGCCTTACAGTATGAAAAAAGGAGGTTATTTCAAATATGCCCTTATAATATGAAATAAGGATGTTATTGCAAGTATGCCCATAGTATGAAAAAAGAAGGTTATTTTGAGCCCCTAAAATATGAAAAAAAAAGGTTATTTCAAGTATAACCTTACATTGTGAAGAAGGATTAGAATGTATAATAAGGTAGAATTGTAGTTATACCTTGCAACCATTTAGGTCACTTAAAGAGAATTAATTCTAATGATTTAGAATAAGTAGTTATTGTGATGGCTTAAGTATTTTGAGGATATTTTCAACCTTATTTTAAACAAGAAGAACAAAACGTAATGTCAAAAAAGACAAATTAAATTTCTTAAAGACTAAAGTCTTACCTCAAAATACTATTAGAACAAAATTAGTGTAATAATTGATGTCTAGAGTAGATGATGCATAGTTGATGGGCAAGAGGAAGATTTAGGATATCTAAAGCTATGTAAGTAAAGTATACAAAATTTTAAGGATATGTTAAGTGCAAGCATTTTAGGTATAAAGGGAAACAGGGATGTATAATTACTATTAGCTGAATTTGCTTATAATAACAATAATCATCCCAGTATTTAAATGGCCCTATTTGAAGTATTGTATGAAAGAAAATATTGATCACTCGTATGCTATGTTGAATTAGGAGAAAGAAGCTTGTCAAGCTCTGATATAGTTGACTAAATGATTAAACATATAGAAAATATCAGGATAAAGTTGTTAGCAACCTAAGGTAAACCCAAAAAAAAAGTTATGTTGATAAGAGGTAGAGACCTTTAGTGTTTAATGTTGGAGATCATGTTTCTCTCAAGGTGACTCTAATCAAGGGTATAGGTCGCTCTCTAAAAGCCAAGAAATTAAGCCCTAGTTACCTCAGCCTATTCCAAATTTTTTATTGAACTAGACTTATACCATACAGATTAAACCTACCATTCTTTTTGTCTCAAATACATGATGTTTTTCTTGTTTCACAATTGAAAAAGAATATCCAAAATCATTCAACTAGGTTATGTAAATTTTGAGGAAAAAATTTTATAAGAGGGGAAGAAATGCAACAACCCCAATTTCCCTAGCCTAGATAATTAGTAGAGATAAGAATTAGGAGATATATTCTTAATTTCCAAAGAATAAAGAAAAATCGAAGAGTTAGAAATTCTAGTGTTGAATTAAGATCTGCCTTGGACTAATTAAATTAGTAGATTCCCAATGTAGTCAAGAAAAGGAAAATAAATAAAAATATAGAGTTGTTAAATGTAACATCTGATTTTCTAAAAACGAGAGAAAACGTGAGAAACGTAACGTACAGTTTCTCTATTAATGAATGAAACTCACCGGATACAAAAAGAAGTCCCCCAGATGATATATTTAAGGTCCTAAAAAAAATTAGAAAGCATTCTAGACTCCTAAAAATAAGAATTTCAGGCTCAGACGGAAAGAAAAATGGAGCTAGAATAAAAAAATAATTTCTTACGAAAAGCTTATGAAACGTAATGGCATTTTCGTAATTTTGAGTAAATTTTGGAATTCGCACAAGAGGACTTTTTAAATGAAAATTTTGAGTTCTCCGGAGTTCTCAGAGGCCCTGAAAACCATGGAAAGCCCCAGGACAGTTAAAACCCCTCCAGTGGATGTTTTCTATTGTCAGTTGATCCAAACTTTGACTGATTTGTTCGAGAAGGTTTTAGCTCCAATTTGAGTGATTCCAAATGCATTTTACTAAATTGGGAGCCTAAATTTTATAATAGAAAATACGGTTCTAAAAAAAGAGCTAAAATTAAGGAGAAACAAAAATGCCAAGGACGAAAGGTAAAATGGAAATTTTTGAAAAGTGTAACTTCCTCCCACCTATATATATGATGAGTCCTTCTTCTCCCCTCATTATGCACAACCAAGTTCTACCCAAAACCAGAGAAAAACCTTAGGGAGAGTGGCACACAAGAGGAGGAGAAATCAAAGGCTTAAAGTATGGAAATTAGTAGTTTTTCATGCTCTTTCTCTTCCAAACCTCTTCTCCTCCATTCTCTTTTATTTCTTATGATTATAATGAAGTTTATAAATCTGTTTTAAGGGAGAAATTGAGGGGAAAATTCGGATTTGAAGAGAGGAGCTCAAAGAACACAAGATTCAGGTGAGAAAAAGTAAGAACACAAGATAATTTCTCTTTCTATGGTTGTCATTTTTGGTGCCTTCCTCCACCATTTCACCCCACTTGAGAAAACCCTAGGAGGAAATGATTTTTAGGCAGAACCAAGCATGAATCTAAGGAAAAAGGGTGTGAAGATTAAGAATATGCAAGGGAATTATCAAAAAACCATTAGATTTCAAGGTGTAAGTTCTAAGGTTTCAATTGCACCTTGTAAATTTTGATTTTGTATGATGATTCCTAGGCCTAAGTAAGAGTTTAAATGAGCTCCCAAGATCCCTAAGAGGCTCCCCATATGCTTCTTTCCTTGAGAAAACAAAGAAAGCTCCATGGAACCCAATATGCTTCATAGCCTCGCCCTAAATGGGTTCTCCTAGCTATGGAAAGTTTTAAATTTTTCTAAGGCTATTCTTGAGTCATATTTGATGAATGAAAATGAGGGGAGGCCTTGGAAAAAATTTAGAACTCATAGAAAGTGATTTGGTGCCTTAGGTTTCATATTATGACCTAAAGAAGCAACATGATGTTAGACTCTTTGTTTTAATTGTGTGATGACTCCAAGAGACTTAAAAGGAGTCAAGAATCATATTTGAAAGGAAAGAATGGAGCCTAGAATTTATTTGAGGAGTGTTGCTTCATTAGGTGCATTTATGGACCATAATGAGGGTTATAGAGCAATCTAGGGTTTAAGCAAATTGTGTAGCCTTAGAATGTGTTTCATGAACCTAATTAGCTCCCATAAATTGTATCTAGGCCAAAAGAAACCATCTCCACCAATTTGTGGGTGTATAGCCGAGGCAAAAGAGGGAAATTGAAGGAGAAAAATGTATAAATTTGTACAAGATAGCTCTCTTCACCTTCTCTCATGCATGTATGTGTGTTTAGCTTGTTTTAGAATGTGTGTGTATATATTTTCAAGCTATGAAAAGTATGCTAGCATGCCTTTATGTGTTATAACTCTTGATGTCATGTTATGTTTCTAAATGAGTACATGATACTTGTTTGAGTTTTCTTGAGTGTGGAGAGGCCAAGAACTCTTCCCTTTGGTGAGGATGAGCAAAGAACCTTTGAGCTTGATTGAGGCAAAGTGGGCTCCCAAGAGTATGGTTGAGTCTAAAGCTCTCAAAAAATAGGTGAGGCAAGTCCAAAATCTATGAGGAGAAGTGTGAGACCAATCCAAACACTTAGTGAGCTCTTGAATGTCTTGTATGATTGATTCACATGCCAAGGTTGCTTTTAAAATGTTTATGACTTCTAATTTCTCCATGCATGCATTTGTAAAGCTTGCTTTGCACATATTATGTATAATTGAATGAGAGATGAGCTATTGGGATTCTTTGAATCTCATCCCCTCCTTTCCAATGATTTAACATGCTAGGTGGAACAAGTAATTATGATGAAGGGATCCAACCACGATGAAGAAGAGAGATTGACAACCTTGTGCCTTGTTTATCTATTTTGGAACCATAATGATAGTTCATAATGTATATGATGTTATCTATGTAACATGAACCTTGAGACATGTGTAAATATACTATTATGTGATGTTTAGATGTATGAAAATGATATATGACCCATAACACTTATTTTGACTATGTAATGCCAAAGTGTGCAATATGGAAGTTTGATGGAAATATGCATAAGTGTGGGTTGAATGGCCAAAATGAGATGTATAAGGTTTGGGACCATTTGGGCAGCTCACACAAGTCTTAAATGTGCTTTTAGACTTGCCCAAAAGGTGACACAACCAAGGAAAAGCTATTTGGCAATTTTGATACCTTATGTGGAGCCAAAATTAACCATTATGGAATCCCATGTCACTTTTTGGCCAAATGAGTTAGTCTTAATCTGAGACTTGGCATGTAATTAGTCTCATTAAGAGCTTTTTGGGAAGCTAAAGATCATAATTTTCAGAGGTCTACAGAATATTTGATGAATTTTCAAAGTTGAAAAAATTTATAGTTTTTGGTTTGCTGCACTATTCATTTGGTCCGAAATTGAATTCTATCTCACGAGACTCAAATGATATCCAATTGCCATGAAATTTTATACAAAGAAACTAGATATTTATAGTGACTCATGCCAATTAGAAGCACCTCATTTGGATGTCTAAAGAGGGAGATATGAATTTTTGAATTTTCTATTCAGTATTAGTAAATTTTTCAACTGGAAGTACTATTCCATTAACTTTTGTAGTCTGGGCTTGATGAACTGATCTGGAGATATTTTTTCTCTCTAGTTAACATCCACAAATTTTCAGATTAGTATCATTTTCATGGATTGGATTTTTGTGGAATTAATTGGACATTTTTAAAGTTTTTTTGCAGAATCTGTGATAGCTCCAGAATTCAGTCAGACCTCTAGACCATTTTGGATGTCAAACGTCCTCTATGATGCATGTTATGATATGGGCATATTTTTAGTGTGAATTAGACATACTAAGATTTCAAGAATGACCAAGATTGCATGATTTCGAATTTTCTAGATTTAGTTATGATATTCCAAAGTTGGGTCAAAAAATAGAGCAAATCTGGCCGAAAATATACTTGCTTATTTTGAGCTCCATTTCGGTATTCATGAGTTGTGGGCATGATTTTGAGATGCAAATGAGTTGTAATGATCTAAATAAATATGAGGATGCATAGTATGAGCTCACACGGTCCACATGACACCGATAGCAAATTTTTAACTATAGCGCAACACAAGAAAGTCTATTATTTTAATGGAATTTTCCACTTCCTACTTATAATATATCACATAACTATGTAAATGATGATGGAAATGAGCTAGAAAATATGGTGTTACATTAAATACATAGGTGGGAAATTAAGATGATAGATCATTTTTATTAATTAAAATGGTTATACAGATTTTCTACTATCACTTTAATCCAATCCATTAATTAGTTAAATAGAATTCCTTACTATCGTTTTAATCCTACCCATTAATTAGTTGAATAGAATTTCCTACCATAACTTTAATCCAAGCCATTAGTATGAGTTAGCAACCAAATCCCCTTAAGGACAAGTAGGTTTCTAGAAGCTTAGGTAATTAATCTGGTTAAATGAAATAATGAGAGCTTGACACATCATAATCCTCAGTAATTGCATAATTAGCCACCAATAAGGAAGAGAAAAACCCAATGGCATTGACTAAGTCAATGCCAATATAAGTAAAGTACATGATCTACCAACCACTTGCACCTGCTCGACCAAAGCAATTAAGAACCATTTCCTCTCCAACTACCACACTCATTCACATTTCATGCTGGTAATTAGGATTAGTAAATAGTTAGGAAGCCAACGCCTAATAGAATCCATTGTAATTGTCAAAATCTCCATATGTATTCCATTACCCAAATCATGCATCAATTTTTCCATATCACCAAACCATCTTCTTTCTCCATTCATTAGACATTTCAACTAAGGAAATTATATATATATATATATATATATAGAGAGAGAGAGAGAGAGAGAGAGAGATGTAGCAAACTGCCATTGAAGCTTTGGAATGAGGAGTGGAAAAGCTTGCACATAAGTTGACTTCTTAAGGAGGAAGGAAATTTAGTAGTGTAAACCTAAGGTTGTAAAAAAGGAGGAAAAGAGAAATATGTGACCTTAGACTATTTACTGGCTGAAGAAGAAGAGGAAAAGTGATGGAAATTTTGGGTAAGACTTTACTTTAACCTACTTGCCTTGTTGTGATCATTTTGGCATGTAAATTGTATAATTGTTAATAGCGATCTGGGAAGCATTAAGGTGTGTTGGGAATATCTTGGCATCAAGGGATGGAAAAGTGGTAGAGTAATTAGGTAAAATGCTACTTTAATGCTTTTTTTTTTTATATACTTGACCAAATTGATGGTTATTAGGAAAGGAAGGACTTGATTGATGAATTACATATTTTATTATATTAGGAATTAAGAAGTAGAAGCTTTACAACAAGTGGGACAATTGGATAAAGAGCAAACAAGTCCTGGGATTTACTAGGTTAAATATTAGTGGATTGTCTAAATTATTGAGGATTACTATAAAATTCACGAAATAATTTGTATGACTAGTTAATTATCTTTCCTAGTATATTTACTCCAAATTGGAATTGTTACTAATGATTTATATGAATGATTTGATTACTTCTAGTGATATGTGTTTTTGGGTTAAGAAGGCTATTCCTCCCCATAATCTATGATGTTACCTGGGATTCCCATAGTCATTTGGCCAATAGATATGTATGTATGATCATTTTGCAATCAAATTTATTCTTGATTTTATTGTTATGATTATGATGTATTTTTTTAGTTTAAGACCATGGATATGCAATGCTAATATGTCTCGAAAGGTAATATAAGTATTGAGATTTTATATTTCACCTCATTCTAGGCTATACTTTTTTAAGAGAAGGTTTTGCTATGCACAAGGAAAAACAAGTTAAGAATTGATTGATTACATGTAACCTTTGTGCTTTGGTACTTAAATAATGATTTGGCCTTATTTATATATGTTTTGATAGGTTGTACATATGTTGCAAATGATGTAATTATTACTCATGATGCTTAATTTAGGTTTTATTATGCATAGGAATGTGAATGCCTAGTTAAGAAGTGGATAGTGATAACTTAAGCTTGTATATGATGATTTTGATTTGCATATAGACATGGCATGATCATGTATACTTATAAGATAGACTTGATTAAATAGTGTAGTTGAAGAGTGGATGCATTAGATGATCTCATGTTGTAGAAAGGTTGAATGATGTATCTAAGTGAAGTATAAGTGAACTCCCTTAGTTTTATTTGACCAAACCAAGACCTTGTTGATAGGATTCAAGACCTTGTTGACTAGATTTAAAATATTATCAACTAGACTTGGAACCTTATCAATAAGATCTCACCTACTTGAGAAAAACTTAGAAAGCCAAGATCTAGACAACTCCATCAACATCTTATTGACTATACCTTAAGTTGATCTCCTTTTAAATCAAGCCAACTTGAATTTACAAGAAAGTATAACATTAGAGCTATAGTATACTCTAAGATAAAAATAAAAGATTAATCCTCATAGTCATGTAAGAATGGTTTAGGCAAGCTTAAGGATTTAAAATAGACAACCTAGAGTTAACTATACGGGGATAACTTGGAGTCAACTCCAAGTTCTTCTAAGCTAACCTAGTTAACTAGTAATTGAAATATATTAAGGCAAGAGCCTTTAAATGGAGCTTATTGTAATGAAGGTTAATACTCGATCATAAGTAATTTAATGAGCTCAAAATTTTCAAATTGACCTATATTTTTATTATTATCAAGTTATTTTTTATGCTGTCGCACTAATCCTAAATGTAATTAGATAGTTGCACCATAAGTATATTGCTAATAAAGTGAGGTTTTACATTGTTTTAATAGGGATATTTTTTAGTCATTGCTAAAATAGTATCTCTCATTTTGCCAAAACTTTTAGTGATGACACAAAAAAAGTTATTGCTAAAAGCCTTTTGTGGCAACAAAAATGTTACCATAAAACACCTTTTAATAATGATTTTTCATGGTTGCCACAAAATGTCTTTAATAGTGACCATGTGAGGTTGTCATTAAAGTCACTTTTAGCAGCAACTTTTGTTATCATAAAAGCTCATGCTTTTTTTTTTTAGAAGCTAAAGTCAGCCAAAAAACAAAAAAAATAAAAAACAAAAAAAAAAGACTTTAGCAGTGACCCTTAGAGGTCATTGTTAAAGCCACTTATAGTCACTATAAAAGCCCTTTTTTAAATTTAGAATAATGCTAGCAAAAAGTGGCTTGAATATAATTATTTAATTGTTAATTAATAAGTTAATTATACATTTTATGAAATAAAATTATTAAATGATATATAATATTAATAATAAAAAATAAAAATATCAAAAAATAAAATATAACATTATAAATATAATAGTTATATAATAAAAATCTTAATGCACAAAAACAAGATAAAATGATATTTTTAAATTCATAAATTTAAAACTATATCCTCATAGCTATTTAAAATTATAAATTTTAATATAAAATAATATATATTATATTATCAAAATATAATAAAAAGGGGGATAAAATGCAAGATGGCTTGTGCTTCATCCCCACTTCTTTTTTGCTTCTTACCATCAACAAAAGATGGTCCACACAAAGAATAGAAGGGAACAAATCAAGCCCTAGCCTCCTCCTCCCTTAATATTGCCTCTTCCCTCCATATCTTTGTTTATTTCCACTATCAAGAAACTTATTGCTACCATCTAACTCTTTGGTCAATGATGGAATCAATTTGCGATAGGAGAAAAGGAGAAAACTATAATGAGAGCTGCTGGTATCCTCTCTTCCTAATAACCTTTCCTTCTCCTTCTCTTTCTCCTTATCTATTTTATCCTTATTTCCCCTAAAATTTTCATGTTGTTCACACCAAACCTCTTATTCTCCCTATCAATTTATTGAGAAAACACATCTTTACCATCTCTTTCACACTATTCTTCTTCCTCCAAAATAAAGTAGAAGCATAGAAAAAAGAAATGTAGGAGGAAGAACTTTAGCTATGGCAACTACTAGGGTTCAACAAATGCCTTAAATCAATACTTTGAATTTCATTTTTGCTTTTCAGCTATGTGATTTTCTCTTTCTTGCATTCCTTTTTTTTATTATTTTTTCTGAAGTTGCAAGGAAAATCTAAATTAGGTTTAACTTAGGTTATCGAAGACAATCAAGCTCGTAAAAATGGTATCTTTTTAATTCAATGTATATAATTTGTTTTGAAGGTTTATTGCCTTTTTGAATTTGAAATGTTGTAAGATTGATTTTTTTCATTTCTTTCTTAAATTTTTGGTGATCTATTAAGTTTATAGTGCCCCTTTAGCAAATTGAGAAGTACTTTAGATGCTTTGATTATTAATGTTGAAATTTTTCTAATTGGTGAGTGGAATGGTAGCTAGGTTCTTCTAAAAATAAAATGAAAAAGATAAAAGGAAGAGCCTGATAACTTGTAAATTCTTATTACTTAGAAAAAGGTAAAAGAAAAGGAAAACAAGATATATATATATATACCTTTCTATTAATAGCAAAAAAGCAATCAAATAATTGCCTAGTTATAGCTAGTAGATATTATAAGACTATTTAATGGATATGCCATGACTCTTTACTAGTTACACTGGATGTAATAATTGTTCTTTCAACTATGATTATAAACAATTAAAATGGCACTCTTAAATGAGGCAACTTTAACTTTGTGGAGGAAGTGTTAAATATTATTGGAAGAGTCCCATTTGTGACCTTTTGAACATCCATACTTTGAGCTAAAAAGGAAATAATCAAAACATATTGTTTATGATTTAGGAGAGAAAGGCCATATCTTGCTCTCTTGTTGGTGTCTAGTTGTTTTATTTAATGTCACTGTCATATTGGTGTGGGTAAATATTGGCCCATAATCTTTTATAAAGTCATTAAAGCCTTCATGTAACATGAATGTCTCCTAAGAATTAGGTATTCTACTTTTACATAACATGAGATATAAGAATTAAAGGCTAATGGAGTTACCTTTTTCAAAGTACAAAAGGAAATGGCAAAGCTTCTTAGGAAATCTGACATATATTTCTTTAGTCCTGAGCATCCTTCATTGACTGAACTAGCTCAGAAATCCATTGATTAGGTTGTTAATGAGAAATTAAAGTCCCATGATATATGATTATTAATTTTGTACCTTGGCTATTAGTCTTATGCCCAAATGTACTATATTTTTTTTCTTATATATATACACTCATGCATGCATACATACATACATAGACACGCACGCACGTGCACACACCTACACACCCATACATACAAATGCCAAAAATGTAATTGATTGTTTAGCTAGACGCATAGTTCAATTTAGAAGTTTACAGTTGTATAAATGTAGGATGTGATATTTTAAACAATCCCCAATTTAAGTGTAGAAATTAAAAGGATTCTTAGATATATGTTGAGCTTGAGTTACTTTATACATGAAATGAAATTGCTTAAGGGGTTTTCTGGGTCAAGTAAAAAGAAACTCATCTATGTCTCACCTATTGGAAAGAAGCTAGAGTATTAACTCACGTTGTACATCATGTTGACAAGATAAACTTTTTCCATTCCTTGTTAAAAAGTTATAATCCTAATTAGCTCTAGTTATATATATAGATGAAAAAAGGAGTAATATCTATTGGTCATATAATATAGATTTGTCATTTACAACAGGAACTAGATCTGTTGGGCATGTATGAGTCTATTATGCTACTCTTTAATCTATCTGTCTTGACTTCTTATTATATTTTAATAATTAATTCAAAAAGATGTGCAATTTTTTATTGAGCTCTTTTATCTTCTTTAGGTCTGTTATATTACTAATAATGATATGTTTTTACTTTGAGTTTCTTAGATTGGCAATATCCATCAATGCTCTACATTCACCAATTATTCCATCCATTTTATGATTTCTGATGTACCTTAACTGTGCAAAGTGACCAATATAATTTAACTTTACAAAGTGATTGATATACTAGCCTTTTTGTTATGGGCTATAAGCCTTTTTTTCAAAGGAGCTCAACTATAAGCATTAACCTTCCTTAATTTTGAATAATACATTAATTTTGTTTCACTTTAGGTTACTTTTAATATTGCTCTTTGCATCTGAGCTATGTTATTTGAACTTGTATTTGTATTTATTTATTTTTTGTCATTTATATTAGGATTATATATTTTATATTTGCCAACCAAGATTATGAAATAAACTTTGAAAAAAAATTAAAAACTCTTTAGTGACAGCTTTATTTGCCATTATGTTTTTAAATTTAAAAAAAAAAAAAACTTTAAGCAACAACTATTATCTCCATTGAAAGTCTTTTTAGTGGCAACACTTAAGGTTGCCATTAAAAGGGTACTTTTACTTGTGATTCATATCACCTTAAACGTCTTCATTTAGTGACAATACTTAAGGTTACCTTAAAAAGTCCCTTACACTTTTAACAACTACACATATTATCATTAAAATTTCACTTTTAGTGGCTACCTTTTATTAAAGACAAATTAATAAGGTTTTAATGGCAATAGTTGTCGTTGTTAAGTAGTTTTATTGGCAACTAATAAAAGTTAAACTTAGTGGCAATTAATAAAAGCCAAAATTAATGAGATTTTAATGGCAATAGTTGTCTTTACTAAATAAATTCAATGATGACTTTTGTTGTCATTACAGATAATTTTTAGCGACAATCTTTTTGTTATTGGTGAAGACCTTTTGACTATAGAGGTTCCAGTAATGAGCAAGCAATGACAAAAAATTTTCGCTAAATAAGCTACTAAAATTATTTAGTAGCGACTTTTGTAGTGATAGTTATAAGTCAAAAGTTTTTAAGTTACTTTATTAATGCCATTAAAAGAGGCATCCTTTCTTGAGATTGTGTTGTTCTCACTATAATTGGAATCTTGATCAAGATATCCAAATGTAGATATCAATGTTGACTTACATAGCATAAAGTTAAACCATCCAATAGAGAAGAACTTGTTAAGAGAATAAGTTAAAAGCATCCATGAGAACAAGGAATATATCATAGAAAAGGATAAATCATGATAATGTATATTAGCTTATTAGTACTAAGGGAGAACAATTGATAACAACATGAACTGGCATTATTCACTTTGATACTTAAGCCCAAACCCCTATTGTGATGCTCATTTAATTCAGAAAAAAAGCCTCTCCATCTATATAAGGTGTAAAATTCATGCTGAATTTTAGATCTAGATAGTATGAACACAACATATCAATGTATATGATATTTTAAAACACTAAAATAGAATTGATATTTGTAAAAATTACATGACTTTTTTATCACTGCAAGGCTAGATTTAGTATATGATAGGTTAGATCTTCCCTTCTATGGCCTTAGGCTTCATAGCAACTTTAAATGAGGCTAGGTCAAAAATTAGGGCTAGAGAGAGGGCCAAGCCTTATCTTAAATAGTGTTTTATTAGGCCCTTCCATTATAAACTTTAGTAAAACCTAATAGTCCACACTTTTAAATGGTAATTAGACTTAAATTAAAATATGTATTAGGCATACTTACCACATGATTACATAATAAAATTAGGCTTATAATATCCCAATGAACTATTAGCCAACTTGTATTTTGGAAAACAAAAACATTACAATTAATATAAGCCCACATATAACATTTTTCAACGTTCTTTCACTTGAACTACATTAATTATGTTTTGTAAAACAACTATTGAGTTAACGAAACAAAAAAACCTTATGCGTACACTCTGTTTGTTTAAAAAAAGGCCTTAAGATAATACATTGAACATAATCCAATCCAACATAACCATTAATATGGGATAATGGTAATCATTATGTCCTTTATTGACATAAGACCAATTCATTGTCATAAATATGAATAATCATGCTGACATGGATCATAAGTCTAGATATGTGGTAAGATGTAACACCATAATTTCTTAGCTTATCTCATACCTTTAAATAACTCATTTCCAAGAATTATGTAAATGCTCAAAGAAAAAGGCATTAAAAAGTGAATATTTTAGCATTGCGTCGCATATAAATTTTTCATTCGGTATCCCGTGGACCATGTAAGCTCATACATCATATTCTCATATTTAATTATATAGATACAACTCATTTCCATCACCAAAAGTGGCCTACAACTCATGGAAAGCAAGGGAACATATAAAATTCATATTTGCATTTTCGGCCAGAATTCTCCTTTTTCTGTTACAAACATTGGAAAATCATAACTAACTTTAGAAAAATTGAAATTATGCTTTCTTTACCATTATGGAAAGCTACATATGTCTAATTTATGCTAAAAATATGTCCAAGTCATGAAACATCACACAGAGAACATTTGACCTTTGAAAGATACTGAGGTCTGGTTGGTTATTGGTACTGATACAGGTTTCTACATTAAACTTAAAAAATGTCCAATTAATTTCACAAAAATCCAATTTATGCAAATGTTACTAATCTGGAAAGCTATGGATGTTAGTTAGAGGGAAAAATCATTCTAGACCATTCCAGGCTTGTTTAGACCATGAAAACCAATCAAATAGTGACACAGGTCTAACTGGACGCCAAGTATTGGACAACCACTTTAAAAATTCATATCTTCCTCTCTAGACATCCAAATGGGGTGATTCGAATTGGCACAATTCACTGGGAAGGTCTCGTTTTTGCTTATAAAATTTTGTGGCAATTGGACATCATTTTCCCCATGTCTGACAAAGATTCATTTTCAAACTATTGGAACAGTAGCAGTGACCATATCAAAAAAATTTCCCAATTTCAAAAATTCATCAAATATTATGTAGACCTCCAAATAATATCTACTTTAGCTTTCCAAAATCTCTCAACAAGCTCTAGATGCATGCCAAAGTTCAGACCAAGAAGAATACATTTGGACAAAAAGTGGTATAGCTCACCATTTTCGTAAATTTTACTCCATTTAAGGTACCATCTTTGCCCAAATGGTCTTCTTAAATATTTGGCACCTCTTGAGCAAGTTTAAAAGCATAATTATGACCTATAGGCACTGCCTAAATGGTTTCAAACCCTATGCATTTCATTTTGACCATCTCACACCCAATAATACTAATGTATACATGCCATCAATGATTCAAAATTCATATTTCTATTGCTTCCATGCTAAGAAGGGACTATACAAGGTTCATACACTATATTACATTTGTTTATGATCTTACATTACAAAAATAACATGTACAAGGTAGCTTTGGCATTCAATAAGGTTACATAATTAGCAAACTACAACATATCAAGTGCCATGGCTTGCATTCCCTTAGTCTTGAACCCCACCTAGACATTTCAAGAGTGAGAGAGAAAGGGGAGTGAGATTCCAAGAATCTCAATAGCTCTTGCACCCATTCACACATACATTCAAAGTATACATACATCAAAATTACAAAGTGTGTAAATATAAAATGTGTAATGTCATAATTCCATGCCACATTCTCATACTCTAAGGACTTTTAGTTTTGCCTCACCCCATTTCTAAGACTTTTGGATTTTCCTTACCTTTGGCTTTAGGACTTTTAACTTAGCCTCACCCATCCAAGGAACTTTTGGCTTAGTCTATCCCATGCCTTGAGACTTTTGACACATCCTCACCTATATTAAGGGACATTTGGCATCACCTTACCCTTATAAGCCAATTCTCACAACCAAACCATACAAGAATACACATTGGTACCAATGGAACATTAAAGCATCAAGTGACATGTTATCAAATCACAAGAGTACATGCAAACACACAATGACATACATATGCATACAAGAAAGTATGAAAAATAAGGTAGAGAGCTACCTTGAATTGGTGCAACCCTTTCTTGATCATTTTCCTTCCCCTTTTTGGTCTCACAAACACACTTAGGTGGATTGGAGTTCTCTTGGCCTAAGTATCATAAATAGCACATAATTATACTCTTGAAACAAGCCATGACACTACACTTTTTCTTACAAAAATAAGTGATTCATGGTTCACATAATGGCTCTATTAGTGGCCTATTGAAGCAACCCTTGTAATTTAAGTTCTATACTCCATTCTCTTTTCATTTCTAGGCTTCTTGATCCCATTCAAGGTTCTTGAAGCCATCACATAATCATTTGCACCATTGGAAAACCAAGTTGCTTCCCAAGACACCATTATGCATACCATTTCTCCATCTCTCATTCCATGGCTCCTAAATTTTTTTCAATGGTTTCTCCCATCTTCTAACATCATATAAAGTCCCAAACTAAGGTTAGAACAAATTAAAACACTCCTTAGCTTTATGAACTAGCCTAGGCCGAGATATACACCAAGGAAGGAGTTCACAAGCTTCTTGATTTTTCCTTGATGGGAAAACCACTTGGGAGGGTTTCTAGAGGTCTTAGGAGCTCAAGAAAACATTGAAATAACCAAGAAAATATTCACACAAAATCAGATTTTAAAAAACTCTAGAAAACTCCACACTTTCCTAACTTGATTTTATTGGTTTTTCTTGGAATTTCTTGCTATATTCCATCTTCCCATGACCTAAAACCCTTGTTTCTCTCTTGCTTTTGGGCAGAAATCCCTCCCCTCTAATGGTTCTATACAAGGCCAAAATCATACACAAGGAGAAGCAAGAGGAGAAAGCAACATAAGCAAGGATTTACCTTAGGTTTAAGCTTGTTTTCAAGACTTTTTCTCCTTGGTTGGCCTCCTCTCAATTAATTTGAACTCTCCCCTTGTGTACTACACCAAAAATAGATTCAATCATCTCAAGAAAATCATAGAAAGAAAGCATGGAAGGAGAGAAACAAGGTTGGAAGAAGAAAGAGCATGAAATTCCATGGATTTACTTACCTTTTCCTTGCTTTTTCTCCTCCTTTTCTTCCCCTTCTTGTGTGCCTAAGAGAGCTGAGAATTTTCTGTATTTTGGGCATAAAATTTTGTGCTTAAGAAGGTGGGAGAAGAAAGGAGAAGTGTGTGGGAGTTTCTAGAAGCATACTTTTTCAAAAATTTCAATTTCGTCCTTCTATAATGGCAATTCTGTTTTAACTTCGCTTTAGCTCTTTTTTAAGAACCTTCTTTTCTATTATAAAATTTAGGTTCTCAATTTAATAAAATATCTTTGGAATCACTCAATTTGGAGCTAAAACCTTATTGAACAAATCTATCAAAATTCAGGCTCACCAATGTTAAAAAACGTAGACCAAAGGGGTTTTACTAATCCTGGGACTTCCCATAGTTTTTGGGGCCTTTGAGAACTCTGAGCAACTCAAATTTCCCATTTAGAAAGCCCTTCTATGTGTTTTTTCAAAAATTACACTTATTTATGAAAATGTCAATTACGTTTTGTCAGTTTTCGTCACAAATTGTTTTTCCATCCTAGCACCATTTTTCTTTCCGTCAGAGCCTAGAATTATCATTTTTAGGAGCCTAGAACTTTATCCAATTTTTTTGGGACATTATCTAGCTCAATTTAGAGGACTTGCTTTTATACAGCTCATTTCATCGTTTTATGAAATTTACATTCGTTACATAAGAAATATCTTTCATAAAGTGATCAACACTACACTATTTCTTATTGGCCATTCATATGATTTCTTAATATCATTTATGCTCAATCGATAAGAGAAATTATTTGGTTTAAATAAGTTTGTATATCTTAAATAATTTTATCTTGAGAATACTATATAGTGCCAATAGAGATATATTATAACAAACACAATGGTCATGTTTAAGACAAATATTATGCCTTAAGATATAGGTTATATTTAATCTTTGCATATGAAAAGTATCAACATAATGATAATCATCAATAAACGCATCAAATAGATGCAATAACAAATTAGATTAATTAGATGTAATGAAGGTGAGTACTATCCATGGAATCATCCTATAAATACAAAATGTATATATAACTCCCACAAACTTAAGAGATCAAAAAACCCTAAAATATCCATATGTTTAGCATGTTTTAAGCTATATAGGTCTTAAAACTTTAGTTCAAGAATCAACCTCTAATTGGTGAAGTTACGAATATTTATTCCAAAACTTTCACTAACCAAATAAGGCATACCCATCCCTATAAATGGGCTAGAAATGCTTTGTGATAGAAACATTTAGTTAACGGCATTGCAAACATGTATTCTATGAGAATAGTCTAATATGATTCTTGAACCCAATAACAGTATCTCTATACTATAAATATTTATGAGAGAAACATATATGTAATAGTAGAGTATTTTGAATACAACCATACTAAAAATTTTTCAAATTTCCACAGTAAATTAACTAAACTCATAACTTCACTAGATATCACATTTTATGTGAAAATTGGTTGTCAATTTGACAACTCTAACCATTATAGATAAACTTCCCTAAACAAATTATTGTATAGCCAAAATTAACAAAATCTTTATTGAATTTATGTTCTTAGTAATTTACAAGTACTACAAGGTTTCCTTTGTAAATTTTAATCACTCACTTTAGAATTACTCAAGTATCCAAACATGCTAACAATGTAGGTAAAATGCTAACATATATACCTACCTAATCACAAAATAAAGCTACTAAAATAATGAAAACAATGTGACCCATTTTATCCATAATTGAGAACCTTGAAAATGTTGAGTTTATTATCTTACACATATGAGACAAGCCAAAACAAGCCAAGTGCAATTGAAATAAACATTTACATCCCTGTTCATACAAAATGCACTAGACTTCCACTCACCTTAAGAAACAAATATTCAATAACATTTATTAAACCATATTAATATATATTAAGGTAGTGAAAAAAATTCTATTTTATCACACTAGGAAACCTTAATAATTTTTAAATAAAGTTTACTACTAACACAAAATTTTGATAATACCTTGTTTTCTTTAGTCTCTCAAGCTTTTAACATATTTTAATCAATTTTCTCAAATAGGTCATTAAACAAGATGTTTATTTAGAAACTCAACCCATATAGTTCTTACTATTAGGCCTAAGATATTGATGACAAAAGTAAGAAAATTAAGGAATTAACATTGACTTACTCAATAGACTTGTAAATAATTTCCACATTATTCAATTAATTTAGTTATTAATTGGCTTGTTTTCTTTAGTCTCTTAAACTTTCAACATATTTTAATCAATTTTCTCAAATAGGTCATTAAACAAGATGTTCATTTAGAAACTCAACCTATATAGTTCTTACTATTAGGCCTAAGATATTGATGACAAAAGTAAGAAAATTAAGGAATTAACATTGACTTACTCAATAAACTAGTAAATAATTTCCACATTATTCAATTAATTTAGTTATTAATTGGATTTGAGTCTTTATATCATTGCAACATTAATTCATGAAAATCATAAAATTTTGATGCATAATGACTCTTACTTACTAAAGATATCAAAGGAATCTAAAATGCTTGTAATCATCACAACACATTTATAACAAGTTATAAGTTTACAACCAGTGGTCAGCTATCAACAATCATTAGTCCAAAGAAAATTTTATAAATCTTTATAGAAGAGTCACTTATCAAAATGTCATATTGCCTAAATAAAATATTATTCAAGTTGTTATACTAAAAGTTGCATTCAAGTGACATAAGGCAATATTTTACATGTGTAACAAATTTTTCTTAAATTGGGTATTCAATTTTGACCAAATATTATTTCAAGAATTTCTTAATAAAATTATCTATAACTCTATAAATTTACATCATAAGCTGATGAATTTAATTCATTTTGAATTTATGACAAAAGTGTCCCTACTTGATTAGTAATTTTCTTTCCCTATATAGAAAATTAAGCAATAGGACTATAACGTGTGAACATGATCAAGCAACACTTAAGTCATCACATTTAATGTGGACATGTCTACTCTTAATGCGAGACTTCCTCCACTCACACTTAAAACCCAAAATCCTTCCCTCAAGTGTGAGTCCATCACACAAAATTACTGCCCTCTTAATTGATGAGTCTAAAGAGCCTAGAAACATTGGAACATCTTCCTTTATTAAGTTTATGGGGAAATTAAACTAATGGTCATGAGATTGCAACTTAAGGTATTACACTGAATTAATGATTACTTAAAAGAGGTTTACATGAAATTAGATTATCACAAAAGAATGTATTCATTTCCTTATATCAAATAGTACACAATAATCCAAAAGTGTACATTTAACCAAATGATGTTACCAATTACAAAAGTATCCAAATTATATATATAAACAACTTAACAATCTAAGAATTTTTTTGACACCTTAAAATGGAAACATGATCAGCATAAAATTTGAAGAAACCCCTTATCCATAAGTCTAGCTACTTATTTTTAATGCATAATCTAATTTTTGATAAACAATTCCTCATCAAACATGATTCCATTACTTATTTCACTCTTATGAATTTTAAGATTTCATAATTTTCTATAATCTTATCAATTTTTTTAAACTTATTGTAGAAAATCTATAATATCCAATAATTTGATAATTTAAAATAGTTCTTAAATAGTAAAATAAATTATTTAAGCTGGGTCATAGACCCTAGAGAAGGGCAATATGAATTAAGAGAAACTAAAATTTAAATCGTATGGTTAATGGAAGAGGGTTCTGGAGTAAAATGAATTGAGGCAAATTACAGCTAGAATGCTAAATGGAGAATTTAGAAATGAGGTTAGGAAACTAAGGATGACTTAAAATCGGAGTCAAAACATCTAAACAAAATAGCCCGAAAACATAATGGCAAGACTGTAATTTTTGGATAAATTTAAAAAAACATGAAAGAAGAAGTTTTCAATGGTAAAATTGAACTCACTAGGGTTTTCAAAAGCTCAAAAAACTATAGGAACTATTAAAATGGATAAAACCCTTCTGGTTTGTAATGTAGATCGTCAATTGATCAAAATTTTAACTAGATGGTTTGATAATGTTTTAAATCTAAAATTTTTTTAAATAAATGCTTTTAATAAACTAGAAAGCCTTAATTTTTATATGGAAAATATGGTTTCTAAAAATGATACGAAATAAGCTTAAATGGAGAGATTAAAGTTGCAGAACGTAACAGGAATTTTGAAATTTGTTATAAAAATCTTCCCCTATGTCACATATAGTCATGCCACCTCCTTATCTCCTTCAAACTAGCCTAGAATCTCCTAAACCAACAATCATGGCATCCCAAATATGGAAGGAGAGAGAGAGAAAAAAGAAGGAAAAAAGGTAAGGAAATATGCAAAATTTCATACCAATGTAGTTAGGAATCTTGTTCTACTTTTCTTGCTCTTTCCAATGGTGGTCTTGGCTTCTTGAAAAGATGAGTTTGATGATTGAACACTTGTGTAAAAGGAGTTTGAAGCAACCAAATGCACCACAAAAATCCCCATTGGACAAGGATTCAAACAAGGTATGGTAATATATCAAAAGCTTGCTTTTCTATTGTACTCTTGTCTTTCTTAGGTTCGGCCAAGATAAGGGGGATGAGAGGGAGGCTTGATTTTGATAAAACCATGGTAAAATTAGGGGTTTTAAGGGTGAAGATTCATATTATGCCATTAGAATTAAAAAATAGGCTAAAAAATGGCTTATGATTCACTTAGGGTTTAAATGAACCCTAGGAAGATTCAAACCCTTAGGAGAGCTAGTTAAGCTCTCTAATATCATAATTGAATAAGATATGAATCATGGATATGCTAGAGCTTTGAAATTCCTAAAGAAATAGACAAAACTCCATGGAAGCCTTTCTTTATGCATAATTCAGCCATGAGAGAGAAGTAATACCTAGGAAGAGTTTTTAATGATTCTAAGGTTATAAATAGTGTAGATATGAATTATAGACACTAATGGATCCATTGAATTGAATTTGGAAGTCTCATTTTGAAAGGTGAATTTTTAGGATTCAATTAGATCTAAAGAAATAACTTGGCATTATACTTGTTTAACCATGCATATAGTAGCTCTAATAAGTTCCATTAGGATTATATGGCCTATATTAAATGAGAGTTTAGATCCAAGAAGTGAAATGATAAGAGTTGTTTCTTAAGGCACAGAAATCTAGTCATAGGCACAACTAGAACTCTAAATTGTATATATAAGGCTAGAATGAATTTAAGTAGGGTTTCATTGATTGTTTTGTGCTCTATTTTGATGTGTATAGTGTAATGTCCGACATCGGGTAGGAAGACCTTGGGCTAAGGCCTTATAAGTGGGGGAGAATCCCTTCCTCCCAACGGCGCACTTTAGGAGACAAAACCCCACCACGTGGGAAATGAAAGTACCACGGGGTGTCACAACAGGGACAATACCGTCGAGTTCTCTGTGGGGCAGTGGTATCAAAGCCGGTCTAGCCGCATGTGCAACCCGAGGACAGGTTGGCCCCAAGGGGGGTGGAATGTAATGTCCCACATCAGGTAGGAAGACCCTGGGCTAAGGCCTTATAAGTGGGGGAGAATCCCTCCCTCTCGACAACGCGCTTTTAGGAGACAAAACCCCACCACGTGGGAAATGAAAGTTTTATCTAGAACTAGAACACACATTTTATAATCAAAGAAGATAGATGCTTACCAGCTACACAAGCAGAGTAGCCCAAGTAAGAAGAAATGATCACACCTAATCACACTTGACTAGTACATGATTTTCTGACGCCCAATGCACAAGGGATCAATAGTAATATTGTCAACCCAGTGGTAGCTACAAACAACTTTAAGATTAAATCAAGGATTATTTAAATGGTATAACATAATAAGTTTAGGGGAGGAGTCACCAAGGACTCAAGCATGTATTTGGCCTGTTTCTTATTAATATGCAATACAATTAAGAAAAATGGGGTTTCAAAATATGCTATTAAGCTTGGATCTCTTTCCTTTCTCCCTAAGAGATAAGGCTCAACTATAATTAGCTTCAATGCATCCAAATTCATTTACTACATGGAACGAACTATCATAGGCCTTTCTGGCAAAATATTTCCCACTTAGTAAAACTATTAAGCTAAGAAATGATATTACAAGTTCTATGCAAATGGAAGGTGAGTCTCTCTTTGAAACTTGGGAGAGATATAAGGATCTTCAAAGAAAGTGGCCGTATCATCGAATTGAATGCTAGCTACTTGTTCAGACATTTTACAATGGATTAACTCAATCAATTATGGTTAATTTAAATAAAGTTGTAGGTTGATCTTTGATGGGTAAACCATCTAATGAAGTATTCTCAATCATTGAAGAGATGCTTGTTAAATATTACTAGTGGCTAAGAGAAAGAAGTTATCCTAGATGAACTGCATCTATAATAAAGATGGATAATATTAATGTACTAAATACTAATGTTGGCATTTTGATGAAAATGTTTGATAAGCTTAATACTTATCCAACTCCAACCCTCTGGGCTATGAGCTTTGTGATGGTAGACATACATATAATGAATGTCGCATGAATAATTCAATGGGGCCATGAATTCCAGATCAAGTACAGTATGTCTTAGACAATAATAGATAGCCAAATAACCTTTAGTCCTTAACTTATAAGCCCAGGTGGTGAAATTACCCTAATTTGGCTTGGGGTAACTAGGGTAATCAAGGCAAAGGTAACCATGATGGACCTCTTAGACAAAACTATCAACCCAGAAATCAAGGGGCCCATATATCAAGAAGACAAGAACTAGCCATTTTAGGAAGTTTCCTTTGAGAAATTTAAAAATGCCACTACTAATAAATTTGAGAAGTTGGATTCTAAAATATACCATGTAACTAGTCACAACCAAACTTTAAAGTTGTAATTAAGATAACTAGCTAGCTTATCCAACTTTAAAGTATAAGATAACTTGCCTAGCTAGATGTAGATTAGCCCAAGAGAACAATATAAGGCAATTACCTTGAGAAGTGGTAGATAAATGAAAAGCACTAATAAGATGATTATACTATGAAATAAGAGCATATAAGCACTCATATTCAAGATGAAGAGGGTAAACTAGAGGAAGAAAAACCTTCATCACCAATCAAACCTTATGTGCCACCAATGCCTTTCCCCTAGAGATTGAAGCAACAAAAGTTAGATAAATAATTCAAAAAAATTTTAAATATTTTTAAACAACTTCATATAAACATTCCTTTTACAAATGCCCTCATATGTGAAACTTCTTAAGAAAATCTTGTCTAACAAAAGGAAGCTCAAAGAGCATGTTACTATTTCACTTATTGAAGAGTGTAATGTGATCATTCAAAATAAGCTCCTACCAAAGCTTAAAAACCTATGGAGTTTTTCTATTTCTTGTACTTTCAGTAATGTAACATTTAGTCAAGCTTTGTGCGATTAATTTGATGCTTCTCTTCTATTTGCAGGAAACTAGACTTAGGTGAGCTGAAGTTGACCACCATCACATTAGAATTATCAAATCAATTAGTAAAACATCTAGTTGGCATCTTAAAAAGCATATTAGTAAAAGTTAAGTTCCTCCTTCTAGTGGATCTCATAGTGTTTAAGATGAAAGAAGATATTGTAATGCCATTGATTCTAAGGAGATCATTTTCAACAATAGCCAATGCCAACATTAACAAAAAGAATGTTAAAATGAGCTTGACAATAGGAGAGGAAGAAAGCAAATTTAAGGTCTTCAAAAGCAATGAAAACCCCATCTTTCAAGGAGTAGTATCGTAAACTTGATACACATGATGAGTTAATGAAAGGGACATACAACAAGAAGCTCCATCATAAACCTTTTAAGGGATACAAGTCCAAGGTGTTCTTCCTAAGTTAAACTAGTAGAATAAGGAATGAACCTCTTGGTGTATTAAAGGACAACATATTACACTTTAAACCCCATCTGGTTAGGGAGATAGTGAAGAAGGTAGGCATCTGTGCCCTTCCTAACACTTAACATATTAGGAATCTGGAAGTCAAATTAATGAATATAACTTAAAACTACTTTTTCTTTTTACTCTTGCTTTTCCTTTTATTTTTCTTATTTATATTTCTTAAGGTTTTTTATTTTCTTTAATTGCTCATGGATTGATTTTTAGTGTGGGTTTAATTCTCTCAAGTGTGTGGACAATTAAAGGCATGAGGACTCACATTTTAGAATAGCATGGGTATAGCTTTCATGTACTTAAGGATCAACTACTTAGGGAAGTCTTCATTAGCCAACATCTTATATCTATAAGTGATGATTTTGGTTTATGTGCTTTGGAGTTTCATATGAGTTATTACTTGATTAATAGGTTAAGACAACCTATAAGACACAAAGCAAGGCTGTGCAAGTGCACATGGTCCATGTATTCTGAGAGTCAACTGTAAATTAGCAAAATCAAAAGTTACATGGCCCCTATTCTATTACACATGGCCCCTCACCTAAATGGTGCACAACCTCCTTATGCACACACATATAGACCATGCAGTAATCACCCAAAAAAAATTATAAAACCTAGATCTCAAACCCATGACATCAATTGAAACCTAGCTTTTACCCATACTCATATACATACCCTTGACCCATTGATTCTTTTCTTCACTTGACACTTTTCTTCTCTGACCCAACATCCTCTACTTCTACCTTGGAAGCCTTAGCACTGGCCACTGCCTTCTTTATCTTTCAGCAACCTATGCTGCCTGCTCCTAATGACCACCATTGTTTTCTCTATTTGAACACTGTATCTGGTATACCTTTCCTATCTCCCACCCAATTTTTAGGCAAAACCTTAATTTTCCACCACCTTTGCCCAGACCATCCCATCCTCTATTATCCCCACCATCTTTGAAAAACCACTCATCTCTTCTATCCAGCCCTTATAAATCTGGCCAACACTATTCCTTCTCCATTTTCACACCTCTTAAAACATTTTAATGTGAGTTTCAATTGGGTTTACTTATGAGTTTCATTTTTTGTGGAAAGGGAATCCTTTTTTTTTAAAGCTTCTTCTTCATTTGTGAGATAGTTTATTTCAATTTTAGATTTGTTCTAGAAGTTGATCTTAATGTTAAATCATAGTTAGGTAATACTTAGTTGAAATTACATGTTTTGGTTTGAGTATCTTAGTCTATTAAGTGCAATTCTAGTAATCAAGTTATGCTAATTTTAACTTTGACAAGCTAGAACTTAGGCTATCATTGTTGCAATTTCTTCAGTTCTTGCTTTAGGTTTTTCAATGAATCTAAATTAAATTCCATGACCTTTTTTTTGTCATAATTGGATTAGCCATATTTCTTTGAGCATGAGGAAATTTATTTCTAATAATATTATATACTTAGGTTAATTAGTGAATGTTAAATTTGCTCTTCTATTGTGTTGTTTTATTGCTGCTACTGAAATTGGTACACTACTACGTTAATTATATGTAATGCTATATTATCTAATGAAATTGGTTGTCACTATATTACTTGAAACCCTAGGATTTTCTTATTGGTTGTTATAGTCAACATGTCTATTTATTGAACCTCGTTGCTTAGATGGTTGCCTATGATGGCTTGATAATGTGTTGATTAGGACCTTTAATTCTACTGATCTTCATTGGCACTGTGATTGATTGTGATAAACAATAGGACCTCATGTGATATGTTTTCTATCTTTGGGAAACTTACTTTAGCACGTCTTATAGTTAGGATATTGATTTGGCGTTGCATGTTAATATTGTTCAACACTTGCATGTTATCTTAATGACTTTTAAGCACTTTAGCTCCATTGTTGGTGTGGAATTGAGTTAGGATTTTGTTTAATCTTACTGTTATCACCCTGGTTACTAGTTTTCTAGTTGTGCATCCATTGATCACTTGTAGGAAAATCTTTAATGGCACCGAAGAAAAGGGCTTAATGTCTAATTTAACAAAAATTTTAATTTTCATCCATGTACAAAATTCAGAGTTTCCAAATTTTAACTCATTAAAAAGGCAAACTAATAACCACAACATGAAAGAAGATGGTCAAATATGGTAAGGGAAGTTTATTAGTCAAAGAAATGGGTGAATCACAACTTAATTCCCAATAAACACATAATTTCTAGTCAAAATATTTAAAATTCTACCAAATTACCTCAATGAATGTTAAACATTCTCAAATATGTGCTAATGATAAAGGTCATGTTCAGCTATTAATGGATCAAAGATATAAAAACAATTATTCATATTGTAAGCCACTTAGAGAAAAGAAAAAGACCTTACTCATACAATATATTATAACAAGTCACAATTTGCTAATCATTAATTTATTTCATGATGCAACAAAACCATTTTTGAAATAAATGTTAAACAGTGTAATCTTTAGTCCTATCAACTTAGGGATCCAAGGAGAGTACATCCTAATTTTATGTTCAACAAACATGAAAATACCCTCCCAATTTTTTTTGTAATATTTTGATGTCAATTCCTGCCTCAAAACAATAAAACACCCGATTTTACCAAAAGAGAAGGTAAATAATTTATAGATAATCTTCTTATCATAATTAAAATAAAATAAATATATAAAAAATTACTTCAATTAGAGAGGGAGTGGCCCACATCTGCTAGCCCCTAAAGAAGTTGCACATAGGCATTTTTAGATGGCTAAAAGTTGTTCTCAACTTTCCACCAGTTCAACCCATAAGTTTGAAACTTGTTTTAGGTTGGATTACAACTCGAACCTTTTTTGCCTTGTTTGTAGGCCATTTTTCATGCCATAAACTTAGGATCTTGATGCGAAAGAGTGTTTCTAATTGTTCTAGGCATTAATTGAACAATAAAAGAAAGAAATGAGAAATTTCAAATCTAGCAAAATTGGGTTTTGCAATTTCAAACCATAAATGTTTCCTTTGAATTTCCATGGTGTCAAGAAGTTTAAAATTCAATCAAACATGCTAAACAACCTTATAATCATACAAGGAGGCATTTGCATATAAGAAATTAAATTAAAACTTCATATAACACAAGATTTAAAATATTTAAATATGTGGAAAACCAAAATCCAGGGCTTAAATGCTTTCACATTAGATCGATATAATAGGCAAATGATATATCAATGGAAAGCTTATTATGAGAGGGTTAAACCCCCTAAACTGATTTTGCACAATCAAATAAGTAGAAGTATGAAAATAAAAATTGAATATGTGTTATTAGATATGAATTTTCGGTTCTAGAAAATCATGTAATTAGGCATTGATAACACATGTAAGATTCATACTGAATTTCATATTTAGACAATATGAACACAACAAATCAATATATATGAATTATTAAAACACTAAAAGAGAAATTGATATATGTAAGAATTACGTAACTATTCCATTGCTGCAAGGCTAGATTTAGTATAAGATAGGCTAAATCTTCCTTTCTATGGCCCTAGGCTTCATAGCAATTTTCAATTAAGCTAGTTCACAAATTAGGGTCAGAAAGGGACTTAGCAATGCTTTAAATAGTATTTTACTGAGTTCTCTTATTATAGGTTTTAGTAAAATCTAATGGCTTATACTTCTAACTACTAATTAGACTTAAATTAAAATGTGTATTAGGCCCAATTATCATATGATTGCTTAATAAAATCCTGCTTATAATATCTCAATGGACTATTAACCAATCCATATTTTGGAAAACAAATATAATACAATTAATGTAAACCCACATATAAAATTTTTCAACATAAAGTTGTAGAAAAAGCAATTTAATTTGCAATATTAGATGAAGATGTATGATTTACTTTGTTGGATTGATCAAACTAATGTAACATAAGTAAAAACCTATCTACCATGTGATATGAGGTGTAAGCATGCAATGGTCAGGAACTACTAACATTATGTAAGAATATTCTTACATTACCCCCGCTTGCATTATGGTAAAGAAAATTTTCACTCAATGTTGTCAGTACTAGCCAAGATTAGTATTAATTTACTAGTTTTCAGTATAATACCCATTAGGTCATCTTCCAATGAGCTTTTAATCAAATCAATTAGTTTGAGAATCTACAAAACTGAGATTAAAATAAATGGGGATTTATGTATGAAATGAAAATAATGAACAGAATCAAAAAACAATTTACCAAAACTATGTAATTAAATGAAACTAACCAATCCAGAATTCTTCCCTTGATATCTTTCTTTCCTTATCCTCTAAAAATTTCTTTGGTTTGATTTTAATTATCTAGTTATTAATGTTTAATGCTCCTAAACTACCACATAAGATTTCAATAGGTTTGTGTCATTAATCTTAACTCTACCACACTTAAGCTAATAATATGAAGCAATTCTATTTTGCACATAACCAAAAATGTACACAAAAATCTCATTGTGGTTCAAAATAAATTTTGTTCATTTAATCAACTGACTAAATCAAACTATACTTTTAGATAATACTAATAAATCAGTAATCATGCAACCTAAATCATCTAACCAGAATAATATAGATTACATGAAAACAAAGTGAACAGAAATGAAATTTTTCCAACATTAAAACCAAACCAATTCGTATTATCAGCACATGAACTCTAGTACAATATCATGTTCTAATCTAGGATTGATTACAAAAGGGAAAGTTAGAAAGCCATTACAAAATATTTCCTACAAGAATACGTTCGTACAATAATGCAAAATACCCTCTGGAATGATGCTACTAAAGAATGATCATTTGACTAACTTGACCTACGGGGAATCTAAGGGCTCAGATGGGCTAGGTACATCCAACGGTCTAAAGAATTTTGTTAAAAGAAAGACAATGTTAATTCTAAAATAAAATAGGCCTACATCTTTAGCCCAATATGAGATGTCTAATTCTCTCTATTGATTCATCTAATCTACAAAGTAGAAATGCAAGTAATTGGGCTTCTGTTGGAAAAATTATAATAATAATGATGTAAACCCAAATTTAATAATAATGCAATTAAAACTCATTAATCTAAATTTAGCCCAATTAATATTAAATGAACCTAAGATCATCAAATTAGTCACAATAAATTATTATTATTAAGACAAAATATGAGAGATATAAAATATAATAATGTCTAATTATCACATTACTACCTTACATTATAGGAATGAAAACTTGCCTAATATCAGAGTTCAACACGTAGGATGACACTTGTCACACCCAAAATGTGATGCACATGATGCACATAGAAAACAAGAAAATTAGTTTCAAAAACTTTAAAAAAACTGCCTAACCAAAAAAAAATGAATTTGCAACCTAAAGTTGGGTTCGGAAGTCAATCGAGCATGGAAAAAAGGTGTTTGACTTCCTATAACACTCATTTTTAAGAATGGTTACTCTAAAGGTTCTCCAGTTTCCTCTTTATCAATATTGAGGCTTTCATGTGACAAAGGAAAAAAAGATAGTTTACTATATCTATAACAACAATTTGTTTTCAAAGAATAATTAATAGTAAATGCCTTATTTCTGAAACAAAAGTCTACTTATAAAGAGGAGTCACTAATTGAAATATATAAAGCAAGCTAAAGATTTGCATAGGAGATTGATTATGACTCATCAATGTTTTTTCTTTCTTATATATGTGTGTCTACACACGCATGCACACACACACACACACACTCACTTTAAATAGAATAGGAAGGAAACTTAATGAGAGAAAATCCCATCACTAAATAGAAAGAGATTAGCAACATTGTGCAACTCCTTGATGATTTATTGTAATACGGAGAAAAAAGCTCATGCCAACTTTTACGATGACTTGGTAGTGGGATATCAACCAATAATTTCCTTGCTAAATTAAACCCCAATTTCTTATGCTATAAAGTAAATTTATTAACCTTTAGCAAGGAGCTTCTACTAATCCTTTGCTAGATATTTACAATCCCTCAAATGCCTTAACCCCTTCACTCTCTTATTTTGATAGAAGGGGTGTGCATGTGTGTCTGTGTATCTCTCTTTCCTCCCTTTGATGAAGGGGCTCATTTGAGCCTTTATGAATTTTATAAGGGTGTTTAAGGATGCCCTTAAAGCCTTTTGTTGGAGCAAGGGCTCACTTGCTTAGTAGCAAGTCCCGAGCCCTTACTTGGAGCTCGACCCCTTATTCCTTTTTTTAAAAAATATGCTTGACTAGCCCAAAAATTGTAACACCATATTTCTTTAGCCTTACTTTCCCATACATGTTTCATACATGCCTCATACATGAGTTTTAAGGAAAATAGATTGAAATTATGGATTATTATAGCGTTGCATAGCACTTTAACTATTCAAATTTTGCTCTGTAGACCCCATGGACTCCCCAACATCACCTCCTACTCATATTCCATCTAAACAAGTCATAACCAATATAAAAAATTTCATACATTTTGAGTTAGGAGCTACACATAAGAAAGCTAGAGTTTTTACCTCGGGTCTAGAATTCAAGTTTCTGCCACTAATTTTGGAAAATCATAATTAATTCTAGAAAAATCCAAACCAATAAAATCATAGCTTTCCAGAAAGCTCTTGATGGAAAATCTAGAGTAAAAATAATTCCAGGTCATAAAAACCCAGCTAGACCATGATTGACAATAGAAAACCTCCAAAGGTTTGGCTGCCCAAGTTTGCTATCACAGGTTATTAATGTGAAATTCAAAAATTTATAACTAATTACAAAAAATTCAAAACCTAGAAAACTATACCATTCTAGAAAGCTATGGATGTTAACTTTATGGAAAAAATAGTTTTAGACCACTATAAGCTCGTTTAGGGACTGAATTATAATGAAATAGTATCCAAGGTTGGCTAGCATCACTGATTCTGATATAGAACTTCAAAAATTCATTTCTCTCTCACTAGGCATCCAAATGAGATGATTCTAATTGCTATAACTCACTATGAATGTCTAATGTCTCCATGTAAAATTTTAGAGCTATTGGACCTCATTTGTCCCTTGGATGACACAAAAATGGAATCTATCCATGTGAATAGTATTCAGACCAAAACCAATTTCTAATGTAAAATTTGAAAAATCATAAGAAATTCTATAAACCTCCAAATGATGCAATTCTTGGACCAGTAAAAATTTCTATATGAGATCTATATGTGAAAAAATTTCAGCCTCCAAATTGCTCATTTGATCAGGTTGGAGTTCAGCTCACAAAATGGATCATTTTTTGTCCCCAAATAGTTCATAGAAGTGTCAAATGGTCTTCCCCTAAAACCAAGATCACTTGGGCATGTGGGAAAGCTTCAAAATAGGTTATTAAAATTGTCTGAGGAGTCCAAATATCTATATATTAAAAAACCACTACCCCACTTATTCATATGCACAAGTTCTTAAGGGCACAACCATGCATTTCAATATCAAAAACCTCTAATCTCATTCATATACTTTCAATTCTCATACATACATCATATATCCATATATTTACATATGGTCAAGTGTCTATACAACATATACATCATGAGATTATATTGTTTGACATTACAAAATGGCTAAACACATAATTCTTTTATCAATGTTTTTTTTTCAAGCTTAGTGGCCTCCATCTTTTTGCTCACTTGGTCTACTTAAACATTTTAGGTAATGAGGAGGGAATAAGATTCAAAGAATCTCAATAACCCTATACACTTTCAATCATATATGATGGAAGTAATTTCATGCAAAGAAATGCCATGCATGGTCTATGAGCTATATATGCATATCAAGAACATGATTTCCATTTCAAAAAGTCTTAAATATATCAAAGTAGACTCTCAAGATCTCGATTATCCTCACCCACCTCTCTTGGGACTTTTAACTAAGCCTCACTCCTCTTGAGACTTTTGGCTTGTTTCACCCATACTAAGGGGCTTTTGGTTCATCCTCACCCTTATTAAGGAACTTTTGGCATCACCAAGTTTACTCAAGTCTTATGCATACATAAAAGTAATTTAAGACACATAAGTGGCACCACACGTGTCCTTACTAGCTAAGCATACTTTCATAGTTCAAACACACACACAAGCATCCAAAGCAAGAAAACATCCACACACATACATGAGAGAAAGATTAGAGGGCTACATTAAATGCAATTACACACACTTTTCCTTGATCTTTCTTCCCTTCTTTGGTTACACACTTGAAAGTAGGTGGAGTAGGATTTCCTTGGGCCTAACCATAACAAATAAAATTTAATTATCTCCTTGAACTAAGTCCTAAGCCTGGTCATACATTACTTTATTAAACCTTTATGGATTTTAGAGGTACTTGGGAGCCTATGGAGTTTGCTATTTTTCCTTCAAGTTCCTTTACCTTTTCTAGTCTCCCATTATCTAAAATATAGATTTCTTGCTTGCTTTTGATCAAAAATTACTCCCCCCTTTCAAGCCTCTTCTTAGTTGAACATACACACTAAGAGAAGGAAGGGAGAGAGAGCAACAAAGTAAGAAGGTTATCTTGGCTTCATAGTTTTTCCTTGGATGCTCTTTCAAGTGGTTAGCTCCTCTTCTTAGAACTCCACTCTTCTCCCTCTAAAGATCCAAAATAGCACCAAACACAATATTAAAACCATAGAAAGGGAGATGGGAAGGAGGAAAATCAATTTACTAAAGAAGAAACCATGAAATTCCTTACCTTTACTTAGTTTCTTCCTCCTCCTCTTTCTCCTCCTTGGTGCACCACTTCCAGAGTTTTGAGGGTCTATTTTCAACCAACTAAAGTTGGTTAGAATGATGGAAAAAGAGCTGAACATTTTTTAGAAGCCCAAAAGCCATTTTTTGCAACTTTTCACTTTTTGCACTGTTGTCCTTATTCCTTAGTTTTGTTCCATTGGACTCATTTCAACTCTTTTTCAACAATTGTATTTTTCATCATAAAATTTAGGTTCTTTAACATATAAATTAGCTTTGAAACCACTCAATTTGGATTTAAAACTCTCTCAAACTGTTCAGTCAAAGTTCAGGTCATCTCTTTACCGAAATTGCTCACCGGAGGAGTTTTATCTATTTTAGGGGTTTCCATAATTTTTAGGGCCTCTGAGAACTTTAAAAAGCTCAAATCTTCCTTTTAAAAAGTCTTTTTGTGAGTTTGTCGAAAAGGTCTCGCTATAACAGAAAATGTCCTTCGCTATGGTAAAAACTCATAGTTTTATACCTAACATTTCTCACCACAATTTATGCTATTACGAGGAATCACCTAGATTTTTGTATGGGATATGCACTCACCATAGCGAACTAGTATTCTCACTATAGTGAATTGACATCCTGGCTATAGTGAGGAGACATAGAAAATTCTGGAACCTTGAGTCCTTATTTCAACAAAAGCTGAATGTTACAACAATTAACTAAATTATCAACTAGATTGATCAAGCATTTGGTTGGAAAGGAGATCAAGTAAAGGAAATTCATATTTGAAGGCTACATTGACTAATTTTGCATATGATTAAGTCTAAGAATAATTTTGTATTTATATCAGTTTGTAGGTTAAACAAAGCAAAAAGGTTAGCCTTTATGCCTAAGTAAAGTTATAGATAAAAATGATTACTCAACTGATATTTCTAGTAAATGTGTTTTGTGCACAACATACATTGACATGAAACATAATATGTTATTCTTGAGACTTTAACAAGTTGAAAGGAAATGGGCTATCTATGCTTTTGTAAATGATTGAATCTCTTCCATGTGTTATTTGATTTCTCTTTAAATATACTATTCGTTGTTATTGAAAAATATATATTTTGGTTGAAAAAATTAGGTTGTATTTCCTTAAATTGTTTGAAATCTTAAATTGATAGTTTAAAAATTATGTTGTAAATTTTGAGACTTATACTTGAAGACATGTTGTAGCATCAAAAATCTTATGAGATTGCAACAAGTTGAATTTCTAATTAAGGGTAGTTGCATCAAACTTCTATGCTCCCTTGCAAGTTTCATGAATGACAAACACTCAAAAATTGGACTTTTTCCAAAAGTTCTAATGATAATTAGCATTAGTTATCCATTTATTTTCTTCAATCAACATTTCATACATGTCACGAATAATTGATAACTTTATGTATGTATAACTACACTTATAGATTAGATCTATTCCATTTTTTTCTCGAGTTAACCAAACGAAAAAGAGAAAAGGATAATTACATGAGTTTCAAACTTGAATTTGGATTAATAAATAATTTAATCCGCTTTATTGTTTTATCTTTTCTCCTACCTTCAAAAGAATAAAGTATCGGCATTTACACTCTCATTAGAATTTTCTAAAAGGTAACTATCTCGGTTTCATATATCATATACTTTTATATATAATATATAAATTTCTATAAAATCTGTGAAAAAGACTTCTCTTCATAAAAAAGAAAAGACTTATTATGACAATCCTCCTTTTTTTTTTTTGCATAAAGAATTGTTAACAATAGCTGAAGAGGTAATTAAATTGGATTGCTTTAGAGTACTTAGGGTTAGTAACCCTCTCTTAGCTAGTCTTGAGACCTAACGATGTATGTTTTATAGAGCATAACAGCCCTTGCTTTCTTTCAGCCATTAGTCCTTTCCTCTCTTACGAAGTAAAAGTAACTAGTTTCACTATTTTGATAACCAACAAACTAAACATAAGGTTTCAAATTTCATAATGATTATCTTTCCTCGAACTTTATTATATTCATTTGGCCACTTTAGTGATTAACTGATTATCATTAAAATATATTTTAAGTTTCATAATGATGATTATCTTTCCTTGAAAACTAATTATGATCAATAACTAAGCTCTTATACATGTAAGTTTTTCCTTAAGCATTGAACATTCATGCTATAATCATAAACACACGTCATACTAGATCTTAGAACATAATTATTATCACTAAATGTGTGTACCTAATGCAAAAGCTGAGAATTCCATGATCAGATTGCAAAATTTTTTTATTCAAATAAACTGAATTCTTCCCTTTGTAGCTCATTTGTGTCACACACTATTTCTTTAGTGATGGAAATCAATTTTGCATCCCTCATTTATGCCTCTTTTGTGTCACACACTTACCTGAACATAAACATGTTTAAAGGTTTAGTTTGATTCAATTTTGGATCAAGATCAAATCGAATTGAACAAGTTGATTTTGTAAAATAAAGAATCTATTTGATTTTGAGTTATAATCAGTTTGGTTTAATTTTAGTTTAGTTCATGCTAATTTTTTTTATGTAATTTAATTTTGGTTTATATTCACATAATTATCTTTCATATAATATAATAGTTAATTAATTGAAATTGTATTCAACCTGTTTAAACATCTATAAAGCTAGCTAAGGATGCACTTTATTTCATTCTTACCAAGGAATCTATTATAAATTGTACTCATATATTCTAATCAGCAAAAATGTGAATTCTCCTTTAATAATAAGGGAAATATAATAAATAAATAAAATCCCAAGAAAGTGAGATACAAATTAATTTATTGATTAAGCCCAACAGATTAATAATCAAAATACAAATGGTATAACATAGGCTTATTGATGGGAGAAAAATAAAAATAAAATAACCCTTGGTTTTATTTTAATCGAACTAAACCAAATGTGAACCTTTAAATTGGTTTTGTTATGTAAGAAAAAAAAAACCTAGTTTGACCTCTCTTTTTTTTTTTTTTTCTATTTTAGCTAGTTTGTTTTTAGTTTAATTAATTTGGTTCAGTTTTAAACACCTCTATATGAAAAAAGGAAGAGCCAGTTTAAATTGATGTTTTCATTTAATCTGATATGTCAAGCAACTAAGTGTACGAACAAAATATGTCCTTGCCCTTTGAAATAACTGCCACATTCGATTAGTTCTCATATGCTCAAAATATTCCCTAGACATGTATTTGTAAATTGGTCAAATATTAATTTAATAATTATGCCAAGAGATATATCTTACATAAGCAAGTTGGAATATCTCTATGTATTTGCATTTGCTTCTTCTGAACATTTCGTTCAGTGCATTCCCCGTCTCCATTTGACATGTTGAACAAGACAATCTCTTATGTTTCATTTTCTTCATATGATTTAATTTTAAAAAATTTTATAAGACATTACTTGAAATAATATGGCAAAAGTTTTAAAATGTTTATTAAATAATATTCTGTGCGCGGCATGAGTCAAATACTAGTTTATGATTATTAAAGGGAAAAAAAAAGGAGTTGTATATTTACAAAGCTTTTTCCCCCCTAGTTTTAGTAGGAAAAAAAATTATCAATTCTACCCTTAAATTTTTCAATATTTTTAAACGTTCATAACTTTTATACTAACATAAAAATTATTATTGGTAAATATTTCTTACCACATATATATATATATATATAAGTATATTTTTCATATACTATTTCTAATATTTTTATAGTACATATTTCTTAACTTGATCATAAAATGCTATAGACTTTGTTATATATTTGATAAAATACAAATAGTTATTAATATGTATTTTTTTAAATTCAGAAGTACATTATTTTAAATATATTGTTAATATTTAACCCAAGTTATATTATATAGTTATAGTTATGTATTTTCTTTTTCTTTTATTTAGTTGGAAAAATTAGAGTCTAACCAGAGAAAAGGTAAGCTGGTTAGGCTACCCAATGAAAATTTTTTGTATTTTTTATTATATCTTCATTAGTATTATTTAACAATATTTATCTTTTTTTCAATAGAGACATAAAAATTATTTTTTATTTATTTTATTCTATTTTCTTTTCTATACCTAATTCCAAAGTTGCAAGTATATACAAAGTCCCATTCATTTAATTTTACTTTAAGTGGAACTTCACTATAATTATATTATATAGTTATGTAAAATTCTAACTACCGTATTATATTTTTATGAAGATTTCATAATATTTTATGTTTTTTACGAACTGACTCACCTAACCCTCCAATCTCTTTAAAATGAACCATACGAACATTTTGTAAGCCTTACAAAAAAGGGTAACCCAGCCATGCCCAGCCCTATGACCCAAGAAAAAAAACAGCCCTGCCCAGTCAAGCACTTTAAGGCCTTCTTTAGTTCAACGGAGGAGAGGGGAGATAAGGGATTTTAATGGAGGAGAGAGAAAGGAAGAGGAGGGATTTTAATGGAGGGGGGGGGGAGGGGAGAGATTTTAATGATATATTGTTTAGTTCAAAAAAGGAAATAAAGAAAAATAATAATATATAAACCATTTTATCCTTATATATTTTTAAAGCAATGGTAATATAATTAATTATTCTTTTATTTTTAAAAATTTAATATTTTTATCATCAAATTAAATAAATATAAGAAATTATCTATAATTATAATTATTTAAAAAATTTTGTAAACAAATAAAATTAACTAAATAATTATTTTATTTTAATCCAGATAAAAAATAAGGGTATTTTAATCCAGAAACTTTTTTTTTTTTGCAACTTTCCTTCCCAATCCTCCCAAATTAGAGGGGAGGGAGAGAAGGGGAAGGGAGGAAAAATTTCATTAAACTTCCCCTCCTCTCCCCTCAAACCAAACAAGGGATAAAAGAAGGGGAGGAGGGAGAAATCAGGCTGGATTGGCCATTGTCTGCTCTGCAACCTTAAGGGTGTGTTTGGTTCAATGGAGGGGAGGGGAGGGGAGGGATTTTAATGGAGGGGAGGGGAGGGGAGGGAGGGATTTTAATGGAGGGGAGGGAAGGGATTTTAATGATACATTGTTTGGTTCAGGAGGGGAAGGGAGGGAAAATAATAATAGATAGACTATTTTGTCCTTATATATTTTAAAAGTAATAATAATATAATTAATTATTTTTTATTTTTTAAAATTTAATATTTTTATTACCAAATTAAACAAATATTAAAAATTATCTATAATTATAATTATTTAAAAAAAATTATGAATAAATAAAACTAACTAAATAATTAAACAAACAAATATGAGGGCATTTTAGTCCAAAAATCAACTTTCCCTCCTAATCCCCCCAAATTGGAGGGTAAGGAGAGGAGGGGAGGGGAGGGAAAGTTTAATGAAATTTTCCCTCCCCTCCCCTCTAAAATTACAAACCAAACAAGGGGAGGGGAGGAGAATCCCTCCCCTCCCCTCCCCTCCCTTCAAACCAAACAAGGGGTAAGTATGAAAATAAAAATGAGTAGAATAAATAAAAAGTGATTCTCATATCCGTACTTACAAAAAGTAATAAATAAAAACAAATATTATTAAATAATAATAATAAAGATATAAGAAAAAAAACACACACAAAAAACAAAATACTTTTCTTTTTTCACTTTTCATCCTCTATCCAAAGAAACCATCAATTTAAAACACTGTCCTTAGAATGAGTCTAGTCATGCATCAATTGGAGCAAAATAATGCATCCTGAGATTCTCTTTTCCATAACCGCCAGGGAGTGGAAACAAAGTGCCCCTTAAGGAACATCTTAAAAAGGAATATATGAGAAAAGTTAGATGCCTCAATCCTCAAATAGATCAAAATTGCAAGAATTCTTCTACATTCTTTTTCGTTTTCACTTCCAAAAAAAAAATCAGGGGCCTAGCACTAATCCCTCAACTGAAAACGAGAGTCGTCGGGCAGGTTTGAGCTGAAGCTCCGAAGCATAAGAATATTTCTTCAAATTCAAACCTTCTTGGGTTTCTTTGAACTCCCTCCTCTTTTATCAGCTTCTGCAGACTTCTTCTTGTCCTTCCTTTCTCTCTTCTTTAGGGCGGTCATGTGGGCCCTTAGTATAGTTGCGTAGGAAGCTTGAAAGCGCTGGTAATCCTTTGGTCCAACCTTTCAATTGGAAAACCAGTACTTATGAGAAGTGACATCAACTTATATAAGCATGAAAATATGTTGATAGCAGAAATAACAAGAAGTTAAAGAGAGTCTGAGCCTCAGAGTTGACATTCATTTTAACCATTCTCTGCAAAAATGTGATTACTAGAAATTACTGATCACACTTGGACAACCCCCAGTGTAACTCTCGAATCTCAAAGCACTTTTGGCAAGACTAAAATAACCTCAAATCATAATTCAGAAGACATTTAACATACCAAACTGCAATATCAAAGAGAGTCAACATGCCATCCAAGCTGTTGTATTGCATTTTCATGCCTTTTATCAAGCATGAGTTATGAAATACTTTCTGTCTTGTGTTTGTTTTGCTAGAAAAAATTTTTTACGTAAGTTTTCAAATGATCCAAATTTCTCATTTCTCAAGAAAAACATTTCTTTGAAAAATAAGTATAGAAACTGTGTCCATTTTTTCTTCAACTAGCTACTATCAGCTTACTACCATCACTTAGACCCAAACATATGTATATATAAACTCAAATATGCATTACATGTACATATATAAACACACCTGCGCACATCCTTACATATACACATGCATATATATACACATGTATACATGTGTGCGTATATATATACATGTGTGTGTGTATGTAGATACAAAGGTATATATGTTCACATGCATGTCTATATATATATATATATATATACATAAATGCACATGCATATACACACGCACATCACCAACCACCTAGCCACCATTGTCTGAAATTTGCCACCTTTTCTCTTTTCATGTGACCCAAACAGAAGAAAAAAATTCCAATGAGACAAAACAACAGAAAATTTGGTTATGGAATTTTTTGGAAAATTTTTCTAAACAAATTTATTTTCTATGAAACAAATGGAGCCCAAGTTTAAATCAATATTTCTGATTGTGCCTGACTATATAATACTTGCTAATTCATGCATGAAATTAATTAGCATTCATTCTTCTAAGTTTTAATATTTTTCTTGGACGGTCAGCAAGGACACATAGAGGATTTGTCCAGAATCAGCAAGAAAGTGTTCACCAGTGTATAGCACAAAATAAACTCGAGATATGAAAGCAAATAAATTGAATGTAGGTTAGGAAATTATACTAAACTAAAGATATATCAAGATTGTCAGGATTTATAAACTCATGCAAGGACAGTAACTTACTAGGTTACTAGAGGAAAAAGAGAGGGAAGGGAAGAACAAAAACCAAGCAATGTTTTCACTTCTTTTCCATTTCACTTTTTGCCTTTTGGTAGAGTTGTCTTCCTAGTCAAGAGCTATTAAGTATTAACCATAATAAATAAGCAAGAAAAATTATCAGTGTTTGGAAGTCTCAAAGAGGAAAACTGGTGGGGAAAAGAAGGGATGGGAAGGGAAGGGGTGGAATGGAAAAAAAACTACTTTCCCCTTAATTATTTTGAAGGAGGACATTATACATTACACAGGCTTTTGCAATAAAAGTAAGTTCTTCCCCTCCATTTGGAGGGAGAGAAAAAATGAGGGTTTGAGGGAGAATGGTTCCCCCTCATTCACCTTCTCCTTCTTATAATTTTAAACTTCCAAACAAAGGTAAGTGTCTCCATTCCCCCTCTCCCCAACAAAAACTACTCAAGAGATCATATCTGTGATATTAAAGCTTGTTCAACCTAGATATACAATACCAAGATAGTAATCCTTAGGATTTGTCTTGAGCTACGACCAATAGTGTAGTTGTCTGTCCGTACTTTTTCTCACTTAAAGGAGGACTAATACAAAGGCCAAACATAGATAGCAGGACACTTATAGTATTCTAAAGCAGAAGGTTTTCACCTACGGTACCACTGCCTTATATGTTTGTATTGCTAAAAGAAAATATCAAAGCTGCGGAAGTAAGGTCGGAACTCAGAACCACTATTATTAACACAAATAAAGGCAATAAAGGATAAAAATTGATGTAGAAATACTACGACAGGGCAGAGGCTAGTGAAAATATCAAGTTTGAAAATATAAGACACATACTGATGTAGAAATCGTCTTCTTCCCATCAGTAGCGCGAATGAGGCATCTATACTCAATTGCTTCACCAGCACTTACCAATTTATTCTTCTGCGATTTAGACTTTAAGGAGGCTAAAGCCACAACAAACAGCAAAACAAAAATAAATTCCCAAACAGATAAACTTAAAGAGTATAACTCAATCAAGAAGACAATATTGACCCACACACATACACACATCGTTTAAGAGTAACCCAGACAGAGCCCTTGTCAGTGCTGCGCTCGAACATGTTGGTCAGCTCATTAAGAAAGGGATCTAGCTGTAGAAGAACCTAGCAAATTTGGGAAAGTTGAAAACACTGGGGGTTAGAATGACCCATAATTTTGTGTATCATTCTGAATATTTCTTCATGTGTAGTCCCAGACTATTGCTTTACATAATAAAAAATAAAAAGTACGGAACATCAAAATAACAAGACGATTTTCCTAACGGAATCCTGATTTAAAAACCAAAAAAATAAAATATGAAAATAACAAAATGGTTGTCAGAGCAGTTTCATAACATAAATCCCAAATTTACAAACTGACTGAAAATTGGAATCAATCAATTCAAAAGAATAATGGATAAATTATTCCCTAGCTAATCAGTATTTCCAGGAGAAAAAGGGGAACAGATGATTTGCAACAAGTCACTTATAGCATGTTTGGATTGGCGTTTGCAAGGGGGAAACCACGGTTTGCAAGGAAAAAACCATGGTTTGCAAGAAGCAAAGAATTGGTGCTTCTCTCCAAACGTGGTTTTGTAAAGCATATCCAAACATGCACTTAAACGAATCCGAGAAAGCAAATAGAAAAAACATGATGAAATTTGGTAGAAGAAATGAAGAGATAAAATTCAGGGAAGATCGATAGAGTGCAGAGACAGAAGGGTTACCATAGCTAAAGGTTGCAGAGCTCTTGGAAACGCCGGCGACGTTTAGATCGAATGACGGATGTTTGGCAGACGCGGTGTTCTGGGTTAAATATGCTAGAGTAGTTTAACGTATAATTTAAAAAATAAAATAAAAAAGTCGAGGTTATATATACTCCATGACACAGAAGAAAAAAAGGTTTTCTTTTTAAGGAATAAAAAACTTAAATACAATGCTTATATATTTTTTAATTAAATTATGATAAATATATAATTTTTTAATAATATTATGACAAATATATTATTTTTATAAATAATTATATATTTTTTTATTTAAACTAAACATTTGTTATAACATTTTGAGACAATTATACACTTATCATATTTTAATACAAAAATTTGATAGAAAAATATTAAAAACTACTACTAAGTCTAATCTTTTTATAAACTCTAGGCTTAATTACATTTTTTGTCTTCTCAATATTGCAAATTTATTGTGAAAAAAAAATATATATTATAAAAACTTCAATTGATTCCTTTTGATTTTTAAATTTTATTTGGGAATGTTATAGCATTTGTTCATAGCACTTTTAGACAATAAAAAATAAATTTAATGCTTAAGTTAAAATTTTTATGATAATTCTTCATGTGTTTTTCCTAAGTTACAATTGTTATTGAGAAATCAATCTAGCACGCTAATTTACTTCTCAAAAGATATGAATGACAGATCTCCCAATCTCGACCTTAGAGTTGCCTAGCCTTTCAAACATTCCAAGATTCCTTGTAGTATAGGGTACAATAAAAGAATGAAAGGAACAAACAGTGGACCCAATTCATATGGAGCTCACACCTCTATTTTTCTTTTTCTTTTTTTTCTCTAATTACACCTGTTGCAAAAAAATTCAAGTTGCTTTCAAATAAGGCAAAAACATGGATGCCTCTTGTTATGAATATTTTTTAAGGATGATTTTGTAAAGAATTCAACTTGTCAAGTCTTTTGATGTTTTCATTATTAATAGATCTTTATTTATATTCGTATTTTATTAATTAAAAATTTTTAAGTAAAAATCTCGTGATCAAAACACTAGAAGTTGAATTTTCTATAGAACTAACCTTCTCGTATCCAACGTCCCAAGCTATTAGAAGCCTTCCTCATTGCTCAGCATACGTAATGCCCTCAGCCCCTGATTCCCTTGCAAAGCCCCCAATTCAACAACATGAGGCTGTTGAAATAATTTTATTAATTATTATTTTATATTTTATGGATTAGCATTAATTAAGTATTTGGTAAGTAACACATTAAAGTTAATTAGTTAAGTTATAAATTATTAAGTCTAGGACAAAATTGGGCTTAGTATATGTATATGTAATCTGTGATAGGTGGATCACACATGTCAACCCATCTAGCTAAAAGCCTAACTCATAGCCTTTCGTGGTTAGTAAGTTCCTTATCACAATAGTGACAAAGTCATGATTATAAGATAAGGAGTTTTGTTATTATAATGATTTTAATAATTGAAATTAAAAAGATATCGTGTATTTGACAATTATTAAACTAGTAACATGAACGTTTACACGTTTATCATTTTAAGAAACTAGTGCAACAACGGTAGTTGCACGGTGTTATTTTGACTTCCCCATCATTCTCTATTAATTTTGATTATTGACTCTAAAGAAATTCCAGAGGCTGAGTGGGTTGTAATTTTGCCAGAAAGATTCTTGACAGTTCAAAATGGGATCTTCAGGTACGCTCGATTTTGTTATCCTTCTTATTCTCTGCTTGAACTATTATTTGTTTTGATTACAATTTAGCAAATGGTATTAGAGCACTGTTAAATATAATCGTCAAAAACATAATAATCATAAGGATCTTCAGACGAATTCATTTAATAAGCATAGCAAGTATTAATCTATCCCCATGGAGAGTATCTCAGACATATATGTGCATCAATATGTCAGAAACCTTCATGGAATGTTTTTCTGATGGTTTTGTTGCTATCGCCGCTGTGAGGGAGGCCCGAAAACGACGAGGAGAATCGGATTTGGAAATGAGTCGCACGCGGGTCAGACATTAGGTTGTAGGGATCCGCCAGAGGTTGAAGACGCACTCCACGTCGTCTATTCGTGAATCTAAGCCGTTAATCCCCTTTAAATGAAACGCACCGTTTCATTTATTGTAAAAATACAATCTGGGGCATTCAATCATGAGACGCGATCTGATCCGTCCAATTCTTTTTAAGTGAAACATACGTTTCACTTAATAACGAAGACGTAATCTAGACCGTTGATCTGATCAAGTAGATCTGGTCCATTGGTTTCACGTTATAATCCTGACCGTTTAACGAAATAATAAGATCTGATTCGTTAGATTTAAAGTTCCTATAATTACAGCTTAAATTCTTCGCTGTATTTACATTTTGGCCTCAATATTTCACTATATATACATTTTGGCCCTAATATTTCACTGTAATTACATTTTAGCCCTAATATTTCATTGTATTTACATTTTGGCCCTAATATTTCACTGTAATTACATTTTGGCCCCAATTTAAAAAATTTTATTTTAATAATATATTATATTAATGATTGATATATCCTATAGGTACGATATTGTTAATATAATTTTAGGATTTGGACTTTTTAGTGATAAACATGTAGTATAATGTTTCAATATTTCTTGTACCCCATAGGTATGGTTATATTGAATACATTTATTATGGATCTTGAGCTGAATCTTTTGTGTGCATATGAGTCTTCTTTGAGTATTTTGATACTACATAGTTGCATAACTGAAATTATATTAGAAATTTTGCATCATAATTATGTTGTACACGCATAATTAATATTTCCAATTTTGTTGTCTAAATTTCAGTTTCAACTTTCCAGCAACTATCACTTGTGAAGACTCTTAATGGGACCAATTATGATAACTGGAAGGAGTCCCTGAATATGTTCCTTATAATTTCAGAAAAAGATTTGGCTCTTGTAGAACCCAAACCAGCGGATCTCACTTCACAATCCAATGCTACTGAGAAAGCTTATCATAAGCAATGGTCTGATTCAAACCGGTTTTGTCTAGCAACCATCAAGTTCACGATTGAGAAAGAAATTAAGGAAAGTATTCCTGATAAAAATACTGCAATTGAATATTTGAAGCCATTAATGAGAAGTGCAAGAAGCTTGATAAGACTCAGAAGAATTATTATTTGTCTTTACTTCACAGCACACGATATGATGGGGTGTCTGGAGTAAGGGAGCATATTCTGAAACTTGTCCAATATTATAACAAACTGAAGTCATACGGGATTGATATCGGAGAAAGTGCTCTAGTCTTCCATGTTCTTGAATCATTGCCAGCTGAGTATAATTTTCTGCGAACCTCTTACAATTCACAAAAAGCTGAATGGTCTATAGACCAACTGATTTCGATTGTGACTCAAGAGGAATAAGCAATAAAGAAGCACAAATCGCAATCTATGAATTATCTGTCTCAAGGCTCAAGCAGCAAATCAGGTGGTTGTGATAAGAAGAAGGGAAAGAAGCATGAGATACAGAAGGCTGGGAAATCAAATTTCAAGAAAAATACTGACAAGGGCAATACTCAACAAAAGAAGTTCTTTAAGGGCAAGTGCAGTTATTGTAAGAAAATGGGGCATAAGATAGCCGATTGCTATAGGTTGAAGAATAAGCAGGAGAAGGAAGGTACCATTTGTGTATATACCCCTCTAGCTCTAGTTTGCTTTGAATCCAATAGTCTTGAAACCTCATTTGACTCTTGGTTCTTGGATTGTGGTACCACTGTCCATGTTGTGAATTCTTTGCAGGGGCTCAAAAACCAGAGGATACCAAGTGAGGCAGAGAAGTCTATTTTGGGGATTGCAGGCAGGGTTGCAGTGGAATGCATAGGATCAATTTCTCTTAGATTATCATCTGGATATATTTTGAATTTGAATAATGTTGTCTACATACCTTCTGCAAGAAGGAATTTGATTTTAACTTCTGAGTTAGACAATTATAGTTATTTATTTATTCAAGGAAATGGAAAGATTGATGTCTTTTATGATTCACAACTTGTTGGCACTGCATTTATGTTAAATGGTTTATATCGTTTGAATAATTGCGCAATCGAATATTCTGATACTCATGTAAATGTTGTTGTTGGGCAAAAACGTCAGAGACCTAGTGAGGACTCCTCAATGTTGTGGCATTGGTGACTAGGTCACATCTCTAGAGAGAGATTAGAAAGAATTGTTAGTCAAGGTGTGTTACAAAATCTTGATTTTTCAGACTTTGAGGCATGCGTTGATTGCATTAAGGAAAAATTTCCCGCTAGAGCTAGAAGTAAAAGGGCAAAAAGGTCTAAGCGCATCTTAGATCTCATTCATACTAACATATGCGGACCTATTACACCTGCAGCTATGGGTGGTTTCAAATATTTTATCACCTTCATAGATGATCATTCGAGATATGGTTGGATTGAACTTCTGCATGAAAAGGCAGAATCATTGAGAGCCTTTAAGGATTTCAAGGCAGTTGTTGAGTTAAAATCTGGTAAGACCATCAAATGTGTTAGATCTGATAGAGGTAGAGAATATTATGGAAGATATACTGAGGTTGGCAGAAATCTAGGTCCATTTGCTCTATTTTTACAAGAACATAGTATTGAGGCCCAGTATACAATGCCTGGCACCCCACAGTAAAATGGGGTTGCAAAAAGACAAAATAGTAATCTCATGGATATGGTTAGAAGTATGATGAGTCACTCCTCCCTACCAGAGTTTTTATGGGGTGAGGCACTTAGAATAGCTGCTTATATTCTGAATTAAGTTCTGTCTAAGTCAGTACTGAAGACCCTGTATGAACTTTATTTTGGCAAGGTGCTTACCTTGAAACACTTAAGAGTTTGGGGTTGTAAGGCACAAGTGAAAGCCTATAATCTTCAACAGTCGAAACTTGATTCTAAAACTGTAACTGGTTTTTTCATTGGATATTGCATTGGATCACGTGGGTATAGATTTTATTGTCCGGATCTCACCACTAGGATCATTGAGTCTGATCGAGCATATTTCTTTGAGGATGCCCTGGAATGTGGGAGAATTGTTTCTAGAGAAATCACTATACGTGATGAAAGCATTATTTTACTAGTACCTTCGTCTTCAGCTAAATCAGATAATATCACGGATCCAGATGAAGGTGAAGAAGAAACACCTTTGGAAGACAATGAAGAATCAATTGTAGAGTTGAGGAGATCTCAGAGAACTCGTAGACCTGTAATTTTTGGTGATTATATAGTATATTTGCAGGAATTTGACTCAGATGTTGTTGATGGTGTGGACCCCATGTCCTATAAGGAGGCAATGTCCGGTTATCATTCTTCTAGATGGTTAGAGGCAATGAATGAAGAAATTGCCTCAATGCATCATAATCATGTGTGGGAGCTCTCAGAATTACCAACTGGGTTCAAGACAGTTGGTTGTAAATGGGTTTTTAAGACCAAACGCGGAGTCACTGGTGAAGTTGAGAGGTATAAAACTAGATTTGTAGCTAAAGGTTATAATAAAAAAGAAGGTATTGATTATACAGAGACCTTCTCTCTTGTGTCCACAAAAGATGCTTTTAGAGTAGTCATGGCTCTTGTTGCTCATTATAACCTTGAATTTCATCAAATGGATGTCAAGACTGCTTTTTTAAATGGAGACTTGTATGAGGAAGTCTATATGACTCAGTCAGATGGTTTTGTTGAACCTAGTAAAGAGCATCTAGTGTGCAAATTGAAAAGGTCTATTTATGGGCTAAAGCAAGCCTCCAGGTAGTGGTATCTAAAATTTGATGAAGTTATTAGTTCTCTTGGATTTGTTGAGAATATTTTATATCACTGTATCTATTAGAAATTTGATGGAAGCAACTTTGTAATTCTTGTTCTTTATGTGGATGATATATTATTGGCCAGCAACTTGGTGAATTTTCTTAATGATACAAAACACTTATTGTCATCTCATTTTGATATGAAGGATCTGGGTGAAACTACTTTTGTTCTTAGGATACAGATTCATCGTGATAGATCACGCAGCATTCTTGGCTTATCCCAAGCTACCTATATTGAGCGAGTACTTAAGAAGTTTGGAATGGATTCATGTTCATCCACTGTTGCTCCTGTTCAGAAAGGAGAAAGTTTGACCAGATCACAATGTCCTAGTACCAAAAAAGAGAAAGCCGAAATGGCTAAGATACCTTACGCTTCTGCTATGGGCAGCCTTATGTATGTGCAAGTGTGCACTCATCTAGATATAGCTTTTGCTATTAGTGTGGTCGGAAGGTACTTGAGTAATCCTGGTAAAGAATACTGGACAACTGCTAAGAAGGTAATGAGGTACCTTCAAGATACCAAGGACTTTATATTGATTTATAGTAGGTCAGATTCTCTTGAAGTTGTTAGCTATTTGGATTCAGATTATGGCTCTTGTTTGGATGACCGTAAATCCACGTCTGGATATATATTCATGATGTTAGGAGGAGCTGTTTTATGGAAAAGTGTGAAACAAACACTAACAACTACTTCGACTATAGAAGCAGAGTATATTGCTTATTATGAACCCACATGTCAGGCTATATGGTTGAGGAAGCTGATATCTGGCATGCGCTTAGTTGAATCTATATCGCACACTCTAACCATTTATTGTGATAATTCATCTGCAGTTTACTTCTCTCAGAATCACAAGAATTCAAACAGGACAAAGCATTTCGATGTTAAACTCCTGTTTGTTAGAGAGAAGATTGCTGAATCTCAGACTCAAGTAGTTCACATTCCTAGTGATCACATACTTGCAGATCCATTGACTAAGGGCTTACCCGTAAGAGTATTTAAGAATTATGTGACTCATATGGGTGTTATTAAATCATTTGAAGATGTCTAGGTTTAGTGGTAGTTTGAGACATATATTCTATAATTTTTAATATTTATGAGTACTCAGTTCATTATAAGGTGTTTTGTATATCATTTGCTTTCCCCATAGGAATCAATGATCTTGTATTATTCATGCACCTATTACTTGTTTCCCTATAGGAATTAGTAATATTGTGTAATTTTCTTATGAACTGAAACTAATGATATAAAATTTCTCATTTGTTTAGTATCACTTGTTTTCCCATAGGATCCAGTGATTATGAGTAATTCCACTATCTGTATTTGTAATGGCTTAATAAATACCAATGGCTTTTATTGTTGTGAATAGAATCAAATAACTGATTAATGCTATCCAAGTGGGAGATTGTTGAAATAATTTTATTAATTATTATTTTTATATTTTATGGATTAGCATTAATTAATTATTTGGTAAGTAACACATTAAAGTTAATTGGTTAAGTTACAAATTATTAAGCCTAGGACAAAATTAGGCTTAATATACGTATATGTGATATGTGATAGGTGGGTCACACATGTTAGCCCATCTGGTTAGAAGCCCAACTCACAGCCTTTGGTAGTCAATAAGTTCTCTATCACAATACTGACAAAGTCATGATTATAAAATAGAGAGTTTTGTTATTATAATGATTTTAATAATTGAAATTAAAAAGATATTGTGTATTTGATAATTATTGAATTGGTCAATATGAACGTTTACACGTTCATCATTTTAAGAAACCAGTACAACAACGGTAGTTGCATGGTGTTATTCTGACTTCCCTATCACTCTTTGTTAATTTTGATTATTGACTCTAAAGAATCAGAGGCTAAGTGGGTTGTAACTTTGCCAGAAAGATTCTTGACAGTTCAAAATGGAATCTTCAGGTACGCTCGATTTTGTTATCCTTCTTATTCTCTGCTTGAACTATTATTTGTTTTGATTATAATTTAGCAGAGGCCTCGCGTTCCAGGCCACCACAGCCAGCATCACCCCTCGAGAACTGATTTAATGTGAAATGATTATGTAGTATGTGTTTACAATTTTCTTTCGTATATTAATGTATAGCCTTCCCTTCAAATTAAACCTAGTTGTGGTCTTAAGCAAAAGGACCCCATCTCACCATATCTTTTCCTCATGTGCATGAATGTCGTCTTCAGTAAATGGGCAATGTTACATATAGCTTGACTTATTAAAATGTTTAAGTTTTTTCTATCGTTGAACCTCTTCATAATATGTGTAACAATTTTTAAGATGGATTCCCCAGTCAAGCTTTTGATTACATAACATGCATTTGACTATTTTCGCCATTTTTAATTTTTTTTTGGCTATAAGAGAGATAATTTTCAATTATAAAGATAAAAATTATACTTGTGAAACCAAAATTTTAACTGAAAAACATTTATACTTCAAAAATCTTAAATATACTATACAATTAAAATTTTAATTATATAATACAGTCAAAAATTTTAAAGTGTAAATTTCTTTCATAGATAAAATTTTTGTTCTCGCAAATACAATTTTATCTTCACAATTGAAATTTATAACCCTTAAAACAAAAAAAAATGGCTGTTTTAGCCAAATGCACAGAAGCCTAATTGCAAGGGATCTATTGTGAACAATTTTTTTTTTTCATCATATACATAGATTTTAACGAAATCCTTCCAAGAGTAATTACATGTAGTATAATTGAAAAGAGAAATACAAAGAATGCCCAACGTTAGAAGCTACTTCCAATGTTGGCCTCACACCTTTAGTTTCTCTCTCCAATTAAACACTTTGCATTTACTCTACTAAAAGCAAAAGATCCCAACTCTCCTAAAAGCTCAAGCTTTCCTAAGCAAAATCCCTCGTAAATTTGTTAAGCTAAAAAATGCAGCCAGACTTCAAGGAGTCCGACTAGGAAGGGATGGGGCAAGCATTCTCACGACGATTGTTAATCTTTTTCAAAGCCAATATGGAATCATGTCAAATACTAAGGAACGCTTTACAAGAGCTCTATGTAGTATCGTTGGGCAAGCATTTAGAGAAATCTGGATATTTTCATCCGCAAATGCACCATTGCAGTTCCGTCAAATTATGTCCACGTAGTTGAGGATCAGAGAAATGCAACATTTGGGGAACTATTTGGAATCAAACTTATACATTGAAACAGAAAAAAAGGAAAAGGAAGAGCAGGTTCTTTCAACACTGGAGTACTAGTAGACTGGAGAGCTGGAAAGGCCAGCAATTATCCTAAGTAGCTCGGAGCATTACAATCAATGTTAAACAAGAAGTTTGCAAATAAATGCTCCCACGTAATAAGTAACTTTTGGTACCTGATCGGGCTCAGTGGAAGGCAGAAATAAATTGCATATGCAAGCATGGGACAGAATGTGTTGTCCAAGCTGGAAGGGAGGTCTAGGCTTTTGTGATATACAGCAATTTAATTATGCTTTGTTAGCTAAGCATTACTGGAAAGCCTTGGATGATCGAGACACTTAGAGGGGAAAACCATTCGTCAGCAATATGGCGATCCCTATCCCTTGCCCTTTTTCTAATTCCCTGCCTCCAAACATGGACCTCATATGTAACCAAAAAGGAAAAGTCTAATACAAAATCCAGGATAAAATATGAAGGGACAACTCAATTCTGCTCTTGAAGCTGAACTACTGCATCAAAGCTGAACTTTTGTCCGGGGTCAAAAATAGTTTCAAGATCTTCAAAGCTCTGCTCAACTCTCAAATCTTTGCCAACTTTCAAATGCTCCTGAAACATTTTTCCCAAAACGATTTACAGAAAACAAAGCAAGTCTGAAGTTCCTATGGAACAAAAAGAGAAATCTCAGGCAGAGAGCATGACATATAATTTATGAATTATAAAGGCAAAATTCATGGTGATGTAAATTTGGCATATGTTAGCATTGCACATTGCTAAACATTGGTGTCTTGACACCATTTTAACAATTTTAACAAGGCTGTAGCAAAATTTTTGAACGGAGATGTTTCCTATCAGCTCTACTAAAACCCAGAAGATGAGAAACCAAGTAAGTACCATGGCTTGTATTAATAAAAGGCTGTTTAGTGCACACACATATATATTGGCATATGTGTCATATCTAAATATAATTTTTTCGTGATCTACTTTAAGAAAGACACAACTGACATTATTCTATATCCTAACTATATTACACTATTATTTTCCCCAAAAAAGAAAAATCTACTCAATAAAAGGGTATTAAACTATATTATTCAAATACTACGGCAAGCATTAGAAAAACAAACTTCTCTTATGTCATCAAGATGGAATTCCTAGTTTCTCATTCTATATTGTTTTATGTTTTCCCTTCTCAAAAAAAATTTTTTTTTTTAACACGTCAACATGCATGTTAGATAGATGTCATTAGTGCGCCATGACAGTGTTGGTGTTCGACATGCCTGAATATAGGTGCATTGTGCTTCATAGTTAGTAATAATATTGGTGACAATATGGTGACAGGCAGATAATATATAGTTGAACACTTCAACAGCAGGCATAATAGATCAGTTAAAGAGTATATTGTAGAAAATATATAACTTCAGAGTATTGCAGGGGATATGATCACAGGTCCAATCACTCTGAAACGAACTCTGGACTACACAGTCTGTACTATCATACGCAAGAAGTATGAGAAATGCTCCTGAAAAGCTATACTTGATTTTAATATTTTAATTGAATTGAAAACTTGAGCACGCAACTTCCTGGTGAAAGACATGTAGCAACAAAATAATAAAATGTTATATTTAGTAATGGCAAAATACCTTTTCCACATATTCAGCTACAGTAGAGTTGATAATTTTCTTGATTACTTCCTTGAACACTTTGGAAGGTCCAAGCACCTCCAATAAAATGTCTTTCGGTATCTGTTAAACACAATATACAACCTATAAGAATGAAATCATCTCCATTACATTAAGGGCTTGTGTATTGAATTAAATTGCTTATTACAGCGTCACAGGCATAAGTTGCACACGCTAAAATGTCCTGCTTGTTCTCTTATTTAAACACCTTATGTCTCTTAGGGTATCTATACATGAGCAGATTCAAGATTACAAAGTTCTCATGTGTAACACCCCATCTAGTAATTAGTTAATTAATAAGGAAAAATAAAGAGATGAAGCATAATAAAATGTTACGGGGATTAAGGAAGATTAAAAAAGGAGTGAGATACTTAATTAGGAAATCAAGTATGATAAAATGGAGTCAGTAAAATTAAATAATTTGTATTAATTAATCTGAGGAAGGACAAGATAATTAGGAATCAAGGGATTTGAATCCAAATATGATGATATATGATCCTAATTTTGGTCTAAAGTCAAGGAGGGAACTAGATTAAATTATTACTCATGGAAGGCATTAAAATCCCACTCACTCTGTCAAAAAGTCAACAGGTATTCCAATCCATTAGACCCCACTTAACCAATTCATCTCATTCTTCTTCATCAAGCTCATCTGAAACCAAGAGAGACGAGAGAGCTTTGTAAGTTTTCAACAATGGTGGCCAAGAATCTGAGGCCTTCGCATGGAGGGAGAACTTTAAGATTTTGCTAAGGTAACTATAACGAAAGTTGTTCTACTCCTCTTGCTCTTTCTTTTGATCCTAATGGCTTCTTAAATGGTGGTGATTTTGCTGCATGAAGGTTGATAAGAGTGGGTCAAAACATGACTTTGGGTGAAGAGGAAGAAGGAAAGGAAGCTCCTTGCTTTAAATTCGGTTTTAGTTGAGAGTGGGATGGCTGTTTCTTTGCTTCTTGGCTGAATTCATAAAGGGTAAAATCTGAAATTTGAAGCTTGGTTATGATTAGAAGAAGAGTAATTGTGACTTGAAGGTAAATTCTCCATCATTTATCTCTTGTGATTTTGATTTCATTGGAAATGTGTATTGAGTGGTTGTTCCACTTCTTGGCCAAGATATGGAAGTGAGAAAGAAGTGGAAAAGATTGCTTTGTCAAGCTTGAAGGCTATTTATGAGAGAGAGTGATTGAGATCTTGACTCTTGTAAGTAAACTCTTCTTAATTTAATCCTCTGATATCAAGACTTGAATTGGAAATATTGTTTAAGAATCATGTTTTCCTCTCTTGGCCAAAATGATAGAATTGAGTTGAGGAAAGTATGAAGTGAGAACCAAGAAGCTTGAGATTTCCAAGATTTGAAGTGGAAAAATTGGTATGTGAATTCTTTAACTTAGCTTTTGAGTTGGTATTATAATTGGTTAGTGAATTCTTCCATCCAACTCTTTCTTATGGGCACTTGAAATCGGAAGTGAGGATTTGGTATTTGTATTTCTTGTTCTATCCAAATTGAGTAAGCTTAAAATAAGGAAATTGAGAAGCTAAGGACTTGACTTTTGAGGTGTAGGAAAGGAAGGATTAAAGTGGTAAGTAGTTTCCCTAACTTAGTCCTTTAATGCTAAGATTTGAAATGACAATTAGAATTTGAATTTTGTATTTTTCTTGTATTTGGACAAATTGATGAAGTTGAGAAGAGGAACTTGGAAATTGAAATCCAAAGGATTGGGAAGTTGAATTCTTAGTTGGAATATTGGAAAGCTTGAACTAGGTATGTATATGATTGAAATTGATGTTTTGTTGATTGAAAATGGCTAGAAAGAATTTATATTGATGTTGGAATGAAATTGCAATTGCATATATGTGATTGATATGAATATTTGATTGCTTATGATATATGATTTCGGGTTGAGAAGGCTATTCCTCCCCATGGTATGATGATGTTGTATATTTCCGGGCTGAGAAGAACATTCTTCCCTGTGGTTTAAGATTTTCTGGGTTGAGAAGGACACTCTTCCCCATGGTTTATGATTTTCCAGGTTGAAAAAGACATTCCTCCCCATGGTTTATGATGTTATCCAGGATTCTTGTGGTTATTTGGCCAATAGAAATGTATGTATGAACATGTATGCAATCAAATATATCCATGATTTTATTGATATGTTTATGCTGTATTATTCTAGTTCTAAGACCATGAATATGCTATGTAAAATATATCAGGAAAGGTAATATAACTACTGAGATTATTATCTCACCCCGTTGTGGATTACCATTTTACAGGTGATTGTTCTGCCAAAGGAAAAGAAAAGCATGTCAAGAACTGAGTTTAACGTACTTGACTGTGCTGTAATTATGTTTGTTGTCAATACCCTGTGTATATATGTTTTGATGGCCTGTAAACATGTTGTAATTTTGTAAATGATGTATATAATCCTAGGTTTTGACATGTATATGAATGTGAATGCCAAGTTAGGTTGTAAATCTTGATGATTTTGGTTAATATATGATATGATGCATATTATGATGTATGAGACTTGAAATTATGGATAATTTTGTTGTGGCCATGATCTTATGGTGAGATTAGTGGATATTTATGATTATGAGTTGCATAACGGATTTGGAACGAGGAATGTGAGGATGTAATACCTAAATGATAGCTTGTAGCTGACATTGATAGAAATTGCATAATATTAAGTAATGTTGCCTTTGGCATATTTTGAGATAGGCAAGCTAAGGTTAGGAAGTGCATGATGATGAGTTAAGTTGCATTTGGGGGACATGTTGTATGAAATGATCATGTGTGTTAAATTTCAGTTAGAGCAAACTTGGTTTAAGGTTAGGATAAGATGGGTGTGACATGTCCAAATTAGGCAATTTATGAGCATGGTATTTAAGTGGTTTAGACATGTTTAGAATGGCTTGGCAGGAATTAGATGAGAGATGTTCATTTTGGGCAGGCTACATGGAGATTCTGGTACCAAATATGTTGCTGTCAAAAATTCAGATTTTGGTTGTAACTTAACTGTGGGAAGGATTAGTAACTGCTATGGCCTAAACCAGGAAAGATGCAAAACAGGATAACCACCTAAGATAGTTGGTTCATGGGGCAAAGCTTCTCCAAATGACTTGAAATTTTAGTTTGTGTTGGTTGACATATGAAAGTCATATCATACCAAATTTCACCAAGTTTTGAGTAGGTTAGACCTATTTGTTGCACACCCAAAGTTCTCCCATTTTTCGGTCATGTTAAACTGTACATTTTTGTAAAGTTGATAAGCTGAGGGGTCTAGCCAACTCTTTCAACCCTAGAATTTTTACTGTAACTTGTTGACACCCTAAGGATGTCCCCTACCAATTTTGATGATTTTAGGAGATGTGTAGCAAATTTTGTAACTCTGCCTATGACGAGCCTTGATGTAAATTATTTTTTATAGCCGATCCCAAGCCCGGAAAAAAGAGGAGGGTTGTGTTAGGCAATCGACAGTCAACGTAAAACTTTGTCGAATCTTTATGATATGGACAATCGATATATTAAACGTAATGCTAGGACGTTGCCCGGAAGCAACGCGCTGTATAGCTCGAGTACAGTGACAAGTGAGCAAGAGCCGCTACATCGTCGCCTGAGTGTAGTGAAAAATAAGCAAGGGCTTCCACATTTTCGTGAACGAACGTGGGTAAAGAAGTTAGTTCATGAAAGTAGGATTCGTTTTGAGACTTGGAATATAGGTACACTTACGAGTAAATCAATGGAAATAGTAGATACCATGATTAGGAGGAAAATTAATTTTATGTGTTGACAAGAAACTAAATGGGTAGGAGAAAAAGCGAAAGAATTAGACACTTCGGGTTTTAAATTTTGGTATACTGGGAAGGCTAAATCTAGAAATGGAGTAGGTATAATTGTAGATAAGTTTTGAAAAAATGCTACAGTGGATGTAAAAAGGTTAGGAGATAGAATCATTGCATTAAAGTTAGTAGTGGAAAAGGAAATTTTTAATGTCATTAGTGCCTATGCACCACAAGTAGGATTACAAGAGTATCACAAAGTAAAGTTCTGGGAGGATTTAGAATGTTTAGTTCAGGAAATACCATTAGGAGAAAAGATTCTTTTAAGAGGGGATCTAAATGGTTATATGGGAAGTAGTGGAAAAGGAAATTTTTAATGTCATTAGTGCCTATGCACCACAAGTAGGATTACAAGAGTATCACAAAGTAAAGTTCTGGGAGGATTTAGAATGTTTAGTTCAGGAAATACCATTAGGAGAAAAGATTCTTTTAAGAGGGGATCTAAATGGTTATATGGGAAGTGTATCTTCAGGTTACAAGGGTATTCATGGAGGATATGGCATAGGGGAAGCAAATGCAGAGGGTAAAATTATTCTAGACTTTTCATTGACATTCGATCTTATACTAGCTAACACTTGTTTTAGAAAGTGTGAGGAACATCTTATCACGTACAAAAGTGGAAGGGTATGTTCTCAAATCGATTTCTTTCTTATAAGAAAATCGGATAGAAAACTTTGCATGGATTGCAAAGTTATACCTGGAGAGAGTTTAACTACTCAACATAGAGTTTTGGTTATGGATGTACGAGTTAGGAGGGGAGTAAAAAACAAAGGCCAAAATAGGGTGTTAAGGACTAAGTGGTGGCAACTAAAAGGAGATAAAGAAAAGAATGTGCAGAAACAAATTGTGGAGGAAGGACCTTGGGAAATACAAGGAAGTGCTAACGATATGTGGAATGGAATGGCTAAAGAGATTAGGAAAGTGGCCAAGGAAATATTAGGGGAATCAAAAGGTTTTGGACCTAGAGATAAAGAATCTTGGTGGTGGGATGCAAGCGTGCAAGATAAAGTTAAAGTTAAGAGGGAGTGTTATAAAGTGTGGTCATTATGTAGGAGTAATGAAAATTGGGAGAAATATAAAGTAGCTAAGAAAGAGACTAAGAAGGCAGTGAGTGAAGCGAGAATGAGGGCATTCGATGGGTTATACCAATCTTTAGGTTCTAAAGTTGGGGAAAGAAATATTTACAAGTTAGCTAAAAGTAGGGAAAGAAAGACAAGAGACGTTGATCAAGTAAAATGTATTAAAGATGAAGAAGGTAAAGTCTTAGTCACGGAACAAGATATCAGAGAACGGTGGAAGAATTATTTTTATAGACTTTTTAATAAAGGCCATGAGATTGCATTGCAATCGGATAGGTTAGATATTAGAGAAGAGGATCAAAATTATACTTTTTATCGTAGGATTTGTGAGGCAGAGGTAAAAGAAGCATTAAAGAGAATGGAGAGTGGCAGAGCAGTTGGACTAGATAATATACCTATTGAGGTATGGAAGGGTTTAGGAGGGAAAGGTATAAGTTGGCTCACAAAGTTATTTAATGAAATTATGAGATCTAAGAGAATGCCAGATGAGTGGAGGAGAAGTTCTTTAATTCCTATTTATAAGAATAAGGGGGACATTCAAAATTATGCAAATTATAGAGGAATTAAGCTTATGAGCCACACGATGAAATTATGGGAAAGAGTAATTGAGCAACGATTAAAGAAAGAGACCCAAGTTACGGAGAATCAATTTGGTTTTATGCCGGGAAGGTCAACTATGGAAGCAATATATTTGTTGCGAAGATTAATGGAGCGATATCAAGAGAATCAAAGAGATTTACACATGGTGTTTATCGATTTGGAAAAAGCATATGATAGAGTACCAAGAAAGGTTCTATGGAAGGTAATAAAAAGTCAACAAGAGAATAAGTTTAATGTTGCAGAGATGAGAATGTTACGTTGGATGAGTGGACACACTAGACGAGATCGGATTAGAAATGAATACATTAGAGAGAAAGTAGAAGTCGCCCCTATTGTGGAAAAGATTGTAGAATCAAGACTTAGATGGTTTGGTCATGTTGGGAGAAGACCTATAGAAGCCCCAGTTAGAAGAGTAGATGAGATGGAGAATAGTCCAATAATTAGAGGTAGAGGAAGACCAAGACAAATTATAGGAGAAATTATTAAGAAAGATTTAGATTTAAATGGTTTGTCTAAAAATATGATTTACGATAGGTGCTTATGGCGTTGATTAATCCATGTAGCCGACCCCACTTAGTGGGAAAAGGCTCTGTTGTTGTTGTTGTTGTAGCAAATTTTGTGCATGTCCAAAGCTAAGGAAAGGGACTTGTGCAATTCAGTATCAGACCTGTTAGCACTGTGATGCCACCCACCAGCGTCCATGCATGCTGGTTGTGTGTGTGTTTGTGTCAGAATGGGCAGTGCCACAACACCATCTCTGAAACCTTGAAAAATCACTCGCGAATTCTTCGGTCTTTGTTGGGGTAAACTTTTAGGGATCATTTTGCATGATCTTCCCAAGTAATTGGTCATTCTTGTAAGGGATTAGAGTCTTAGTTAATTAAGGTTGAATCACCACATTATCCACCTAGCTAAGTTCTTGGGAATGTATGCCACAACAACTGTTATAGTTGACTCTAAGTTGAAAGTAGAATATTAACCCTCAGTGATGAGATAAATAGGGAAATAATCCTAACTTTTAGTTGACTCTAACTTAATTCTAGTCAACTAATACCCTAAGAAGCTACATGCAGTTTAGTTTCATGTAATAAAGTGCTTGCGTAAAAGTGACTTATCAGGTTTTAAAAAGGCTCAAATTGACTCTCATTTTCCACTTTCAATTAAGAAAGTCATGCTTCCGCAATAGGTCTTTAATATAACATTCAAATGCTAAGTACTACACTGTTAGAGAAAGGATTTACATCATACAGGTCAATTTCTCCCATACCCTGGTAGTATCGAGGATTACATTTCAGTTCTCAGTTTTATACATCTCTTTATGGATCACAGGCGTGCACTATGTCTTCATCAATCAAGCACACGCATAACAAAACAGAGTTGCTGGTCAAAGTTGCAATTATAAGCTAATTAACTCCCCAACACTATATATGACAACCCCACAAGCTTAGTAGCATACTCTTAACCAAGCCCAATAACAAATTAGTTTTCATAACATCGTAGCCATCGAAGTTGCAGAAACAAATATCTCCCCCAGCCCCTCACCATCCAAAAGAAAAATGTATTCCCCCATTAAGGAGCCAAGGATGTAGTACAAGAGCAGAGGATAAGAATCACTTCTAAAAGAAATGAATGAAGTGGAGGACATTAAAACCGTATATAGCCTTCTACTCTTTGAAAGTCCATGAAGGAAACTCCACTAAGGACCTAATTTGCAGAACTCCATATGGATGCCAAACAAGCACTCTTATCCCACGAAGGGTTCAAAGGTGTAAATAAAAAAAGTATGAGCTTCCTATCAAATCAAATACTGCAAGAATTCCTTCAAATTATGTGGGAAGACTCAATGCTTACTAAAACCAAAACAATGTTCCCAACAGTTCAAGCAATTGAACGGTGTTTTTTTGAAAAAAAAAAAAGGAAGAAATATATCAGGTGGTAAAGCTTTATGCTATCTCCTGGCTTGCAACAAATCATTTTGTCAATCCTATTCTGTACCACTCATGGTACAAAGTAACATGAAACTGGTACTCAATACAAGTGCAAGTGTTATTTCCAAAATTCAAGTCAAGCACAAATCTCCTAAACCACTCTTATTTATATCTATGAGAGTGTAAGCTAAGGAAGTCAGGTAGTGAGAGGACTAAATACTTATAACAGCAATAACAATGACATATCAGCAATTAATAGAAACAATAACAGAATTGCATATAACGAACATGTATCAAAAAGGATCCTTGTCCTCAGGGATGTGGAATAGGAGCTGTACGGAAATTGTTGTTGAATAGCTGGAAGAGACTCCCAAGTAGCATCTTCCCTGCTAGCATGTTTCCATTGAATCAATACTTGAGTCAATGGCATGTTATGCTGCTTCACATCTTTCTAGCTAAGATCCGTTTGGGCTCCATTGAAAAATAGCCTTCTTCATTCAACTGAGACAAGTCAAAACTGGCTGTGACTCCTTGTCCTACATGCTTCTTCAACAGTGACACATGAAAAACAGAGCGTATACAGGTAGCTTCAGGCAACTCAATCTGATAGGCTACTGATCATATTTTCTTCAAAACTCTATAAGGTCCATAGCAGTGGGCAGCCAGCTTATGAAAAGCTGAATTGTTAAGTGTGTTTCTCCGAATTGGATGAAGCTTAAGATAAACTAAATCAACCACAACAAACTCCCTTTCAATTCTCCTTTTCTTAGCAATTTGTACCATCGTATTCTGAGATCACTGTAAATGATACTTGAGCAATTGCAAAGTGGATTCCCAATCTCTCGAACTCTTATCCACCATCTCATAGTCACAATCACTGGCCAAATAGGGTAAAATGGACAAGGGGAGCAGTGCCATAAACAGCCTCGAAAGAAGACATTCCAATAGTGGAATGGTGTGAGGTATTATACCATAATTCAGCCAAAGGAACCCATTTCACCCACTCTTTAGGATGATCTCCTATCATGCAACACAAATAATACTCCAAGCAATGATTCAACACCTCTGTATGTGGATGATAAGCAAATGAATACAACATTTCACCTTGTTAATTCTGAATAAAGCTCTCCAAAATTTTCCTTAAAATATGGGATCTCTATCAGTCACAATGGTTTTAGGAAAACCATGTAATTCAACATCATTGTCCAGAGGAGCCTGAGCCACTTCCACTGCTGTAAAGGGATGGCAGAGGGCTATAAAATGGCCAGCCTTCAACAAACGGTCCAGCACCACTAGTATGACAGTCTTATTGTAGGATTTGGGCAGCCCTACAATAAAATCCATACTTAAATCAGTCCATACAGTGGGCTGGAATTGGCAGTTATTGTGTCAATCCTGGAGTAGCGACATTCTCTATTTTATATCTTTGACATGTGGTGCATTCTCACACAAACCTTCTGACCTTCTTTTCTATACCCATCCAATAAAAAACACAGCAAATCTTCTGTATGTTGCTGTCATTCCTGAATGGCCACCTAGGGGTGACTACGGAAATGATGTAATAGTTGTAAGCGAAGGGAGGAATCCTCTCCCACTACCAGTGTACTGTTTCGCCTCAAAATTCCATTACTCTAACTATATTAAGGAAAAGAATGAGGATCCATCTCCAACTCCTCAATAATTCTTTGTAAACTATCATCCACTTTACAAGAATCGATAACTTTTTTATTCAAACTAGAAACCACTGAAATAAGAGCAAAACATGAGAGGTTCTGCTCATTGGTCTCTTGATGACATCTAGATAGTGCATCTCCAGCTGGATTTTCCCTCCCCTTTCGATATACTCTCTCACAGTCCAAACGCCATAACTTATCCACCCACTTGTACTGTTCTGGTGTGACACTTTTCTGCTCCAAGTGCTTAGGCAGCAAATGATCAGTGAGAATAATAAAATGTCATCCATACAAATATTGACCCCAATGCTTGACTGCAAAAACTATAGCAGTCAATTCTTTCTCATAGGCAAATACATGTTGCTTCATAGGAGAATGTGCTTTGCTCACAAAGGCCATGGGATGCCCATGCTGAGACAAAACAGCGCCAAAGCCTACATTAGATGCATCAATCTCCATAGTGAAAGGTGCTGAAAAATTTGGTAAAGCAAGTACGAGAGTAGATGTCATGGCTGATTTGAGCCAATTAAAGGCCAGCTCAGCTTTGGCATTCCAAATAAAAGCGCCTTTCTTCAACAAGTCAATAAGTGTTTTACTAATAGACCCATAATCTTTTACAAAACATCTATAATAGCCTGAGGCCTAGAAATCCTCACAAGCATTTCATGTTGGATGGTATAGGCCAAGAATTCATTGCATCTATCTTCTTTTTATCTGCTGTAACTCCATGATTTGAAATGATATGACCCAAAAAGTCAATGCTAATAGCCCCAAAAGTGCACTTGCTTTGCTTTGCAAACAAAGTATGTTGCCTCAAAGTCTCTAAAGTGCTCCGAAAATACTACAAATGATTCTCCCCTCTGTTATTATAACCCAGACTATTATCAAAAAATACTAGGATGAACTTCCAAAGGAATGATTTGAACATCATATTCATTAAATGTTGGAAAGTAGTTGGGGATCCTTCTTCTTCACCAAAACCAGAAAAGAGGCAAAAGCACTTTTGCTAGGCCAAATAATGCCATTCAATAACATTTCCTGAACCAACCTGAAGAAAGGAGTGAAAGATTACTGAATAAAATTCATCTCATTCAAATTCTAGACAGAATAGAAGTTATATAAGCCAACATGTGACCGTTACACAAGAAGCTAAAAAAGTAAAGAAATAAAGTCAATATGTGTTTACAAGAAACTAAATAGGTACGAGAAAAAGAGAAAGAATTAAACACTTCAGATTTTAAATTTTGGTATACTGGTAAGGCTAAATCTAGAAATTGGGTAGGTATAATTATAAATAAGTTTTGGAAAAATATTGCAGTGGATGTAAAAAGGTTAAGAGATAGAATCATTGCATTAAAATTTGTAGTGGAAAAAGAAATCTTTAATGTTATTAGTACTTATGCACCACAAGTAGAATTAGAAGAATATCATAAGGCAAAATTCTAGGAGGACTTAGAATGTTTAGTTCAGAAAATACTATTAGGAGAAACGATTTTTCTAGGAGGGAATCTAAATGGTCATGTGAGAAGTGTATCTTTAGGTTACGAGGGTGTTCATTGAGGACATAGCATAGGGAAAGCAAATGCAGAGGGTAAAACTATTCTAAACTTTTCATTAGCGTTTGATTTTATATTAGCTAACACTTGTTTTAAAAAGCGTAAGGAACATTTTATCACATACAAAAGTGGAAGGGTATGTTCTCAAATTGATTTCTTTCTTATAAAGAAATCAAATAAAAAACTTTCCATGGATTGCAAAATTATACCTGGAGAGAGTTTAACTACTCAGCATAGAATTTTGATTATGGATGTACAAGTTAAGAAGAGAATAAAAAGCAAAGGTGAAGATAGAGTATTAAAGACTAAGTGGTGGCAACTAAAAGGGGATAAAGAAAAGAATTTGTAGAGATAGATTGTGGAGAAAGACCTTGGGAAGTACAAGAAAGTGCTAATGATATGTGGAATGGAATGGCTAAAGAGATTAAGAAGGTGGCAAAAGAAATATTAAGTGAATCAAAAGGTTTTGGACCTAGGGATAAAGAATTTTGGTGATGGGATGTAACACCTCAAAATTAATTAAGGTGTTAATCATGGATTTGAGTTAATTAAGAATAATTAATATGAAATAATTGGGCAAGTTAAGTGAATGAAAATTTTAAAGAAATAAATTATTAATATGAGTTTGAGATTTAATTGAGTTAAAAACCCTATCTAGACCCAAATTAAATTAGATAGGCCATGATTAGAGACTATTAGAGGCTCAAGGATTTTAGGTGCAAACCCAACCTTTTATTGTGAGATTTGGCCCAAGAGATAGCACCTAGTGATGGCCCAATTCAATTTAATAAATTAGAGACCCAAGACCCAACTTGTATAAGCTCTTATAAGTGGTCCAATAACCATTGTACAAACTCAAATCAATTGAGTTCTTCAAATTTGGTCTAACCCAATTAAATTTTTGCAACCCAACACATAAAAACTGGCCCAACAAGGTTTAAATCTGAAACCCACTTGGAATTCGACCTTTGGGTCAGCGCATAACCCATTTAGGACCCAACTTAAACCCAACTAAAACCCTAAACACATTGCTGAAACACAAACACAAGAGGCATTTTCGCACATTGAGAGGGAGGCTAGGGTTCTAAGCAAGAAATTCACCGTTTCTCACTTCTAAGTTCAAAATCAGCCAAGGTACTTGTTATATAACTTAATCCTCTTTTCTTTCTCTTCATTTTAGCCTGATTAGTTTTCATTTGAAGCATTTTCACCATACCCAAAATTTGAAATGTGATTGTTTGGGATTTTCTTGGTGAAATTTCGTAGGTTGGGGCTAAAAGTGTTATTAAGTAAGTATAAACTCTTCATTTTGATGTATTTCTCACTTGTTTAAAACCCCCATAGTAGACTTACAGTATGAGTCTTAATTTTGTGCGAATTTTCTTATGGTTTGGAGTGATATTTTGGTGTTTCTGGTCTAGAGAAGGCAAAACCCGAAATTAGAGGCTCTTGGTGATTGGCTAGGTGTCCATTAGGTAACTATTGGTAATTTAATTCTTTTAGCATTGGGTTATTATCATGAATAATAAATGGGATAGTAATGGACTGATATAAAGTAATCATTTTCTAAAATTGTGATTATAGGAGGATTTTGGTACTGCTGTTAGCTTCCCAACTTGTCTACAAGTGAGGTAATCAGGGTTCATGCTAATTCCATGCATATATCTGTTTTAATTTTGTATTTGCTGCATGATTATGATTTTTATACTAAATGAATTGATTGGCTATCTGTTGTATGTGATTGGACCTTGTAAGTCCATGGTAGAGCTGTGGTGCAGCTGCTACCCATGCATGTGCTTTGATCAGGCACCGGGTTGTGATCAGACCCCAAATGCACTGAGCCCTAGTTGTACTCATTGGAGAGTAGGTGCCGTGGACGGGCCTCTCCCGATGTTATTGGCCTCTAACATGTGGAATTGTGATTACTAGTATGGGATAATAATCATAGATAGTCTAATTGTTTCATTTACTAATATGGTTGGTACATTTTCTGATGCTTATATGAAATCATACTTATATGTGAATTAAACTGGAATATATAAATAAAATTTGCCTTGGTTACTGAGATTCGCATTTCACCCCATTTCATGGGATCATACTTTCAGGTAAAGGCTTTTTAGATAAGGATAAGAGGAAGCAAGTGGATGAAAATCCATGAGCTTCAACCATGTGTGGAGAAGGCTACACTTAGATTAATTTAGATAGAGTAGATGTTAAATTTTGTATTCTTTTTGTATAGCATCATCATGTAATCATGCTGCCAAGTGTAGGCGTTTATGTTTTGATTACTTAAGATATATCTATTGAGGAGTTAAGTTTCATCTTAGCTTGGTATTGGATGTATGAACTTATAACACTTGATGTATGAACTTTGTTAAACTTATGATATGGTCTACTATTGGAAATGTAATCATGTGATACATTAGATGTTGATATGAACTATTGAGGTATGGAATCTCTAACGGAATATGTATCGAATGTTAATTGTTGATAGTTCATGAAGTCTTGATGTTATTACTCTATGAACTTGCTGATATGAGGTAGTTGGAGGAATAGAAATTAACACTTAAGTCTTAAACTAATAGTGGTAGATAAGCTAGGTAAATTAGGCTAATGGAAGTTATTGGAGCCTCACAAATTAAGGTAGAGTGGCCCTAGAATGTCATTGGAGGAAAAGTGGAGAGTATGAGACAAGATTTTAGAAGTTGTAGGATCAGAAAACATTTCGCCACAGCCAAAATAGTGCCCGTTTGGATTCGCGTTTAAAACCTACGTTTGCATAAAAGCTTCACATTGTTGCTTCGGTGAAACGTGGTTTCAGAAGATGGCAATGCGTTTACAAACACAAGGATAGTCTTAGCCATGGCCAATAGAGGCAAAGTTGCCCAAGGAGAGTACCAGAGAGCAATTTGCCGTGGCGATAAGTGGAATTTACCGCGGCGAAATGTGAGAGGTCAAACTAAAAGTCGTCCAGAGGGTAATTCGTCGCGATTAAATAGGAATTGGCTGCGGCAAACTTTGTAAAAATGTCCACAGTATTCTAGAAAGGAATTAGCCGCGGCGAAAATGGAATTTGGCTACAGCCAATAGCGAGAGGCGAGTGAAGTAGGCTTCAGAAGGTCTCCTCACCGCAACTAGCCAGCTCCAACTCGCTGTAGCAATATGAAAATATAAGGGTGAACCCGAGAGCAATTGGCAGCAGCGTAAGGATATTTAGCCGCAGCTAACAGTCCCAAACTCTCATTCTAACCTAAAAACCTTGGTTTTTCCTATAGCAACCTCAAGGGATGACTTAGAAACACTGGTAGAAGATTCTTGTGAGTTGGAATTAATAGGTAATAGAATCAAAGTCTTATAAATGAGTGTTTGTTTCTTTTGTCTACATGAATGCTTGTAATTATTTGATTGATGACTCTAATAATATTAAGGCTCAAATTTCCTTGCATTTTCCTAATGTAATTAATCGTAATGTCTTATAATTCAGATTTGTGGTTATTAATCGCATATTTAAACCTTAATTACAATGATTAAAAGTTAAGATGGTTACATGGGATGCAAGTGTGCAAGATAAAGTTAAAATTAAAAGAGAGTGTTATAAAGTGTGGTCTTTTTGTAAGAGTGATGAAAATTGAGAGAAATATAAGATCGCTAAGAAAGACACTAAGAAGGCAGTGAGCGAAGCGAGAGCGAGGGCATTTGATGAGTTATACTAATCTTTAGATACTAAAGTTGGAGAAAGAAGTATTTATAAATTAGCTAAAAGTAGGGAAAGAAAAACAAGAGACGTAGACCAAGTGAAATGCATCAAGGATGAAGAAGGGAAAGTCTTGGTCACAAAACAAGATATCAGAAAACGGTAGAAGGGTTATTTTCATAGGCTTTTTAACGAAGGATACGAGATTTTATTGCAATCGGATAAGTTAGACACTAGAGATGATGATTAAAATTATATTTTTTGTTGTAGGATTCGTAAGTCAGAGGTAAAAGAAGCATTAAAGCGAATGGAGAATGGCAGAACAATTGGACTGGATAATATATCTATTGAAGTATGGAAAGGTCTAAGAGTGAAAGGCATAAGTTGGTTCACAAAGTTATTTAATGAAATTATGAGATCTAAAAGAATGCCAGAAGAGTGGAGAAGAAGTACTTCAATTCCTATTTATAAAAGTAAGGGAGACATTCAAAATTATGCAAATTATAGAGGGATTAAGCTCACGAGCCACACTATGAAATTATAGAAAAGAGTAATTGAGCGAAGGTTAAGGAAAGAGACCAAGTTATGGAGAATCAATTTGATTTTATGCTAGGAAAGTCAACTACGAAAACAATATACTTGTTGCGAAGATTAATGGAGAGATATTGAGAGAATCAAAGAGATTTACATATGGTGTTTATCGATTTGGAAAAAAACATATGATAAAGTGCCAAAAGAGATTTTATGGAAGGCTTTGGAAAAAAAAGGAATTTGTGTAGTTTATATTCAAGCAATCCAAAATATATATGATGAGACTACAACTAGTGTAGTAACAAAAGGTGGACCTACAAAAAAATTTTTGATAACTATTGGTCTACATCAAAGGTCAACTCTGAGCCCTTATCTTTTTACTTTAGTCTTGGACGTACTTACTGAAGATATCCAAGAGCCAGTGCCACGATGTATGCTTTTTGCAGATGATATTGTCCTAGTTGAAAAATCAAGAGCAGAAATGAATGAGAAGTTGGAGAGGTGGAGACAAGTTTTGGAAACTCATGGATTTCGTTTAAATAAGTGTAAAACGGAGTATATGGAGTATAAGTTTAGTAAGAGACACACCACTTCTAAAGCAAAAATAAAAATTGGAGAACATATCATACCATAAGTCATATGATTTAAGTATCTTGGATCCATCATATAACATAACGAGGAAATAGAAGAAGACGTAAAACATAAGATTCAAGCAGAGTGGATGAAATGGAAGAGTGCTTCGAGTGTTATTTGTAACAAAAGAGTACCACTCAAACTTAAAAGTAAATTCTACTACACAGTTATAAGACCTGCAATGTTGTATGGAACTGAGTGTTGGGCAATAAAAAGTCAACAAGAGAATAAGTTCAATGTTACACGGATGAGAATGTTGCGTTGGATGAGTGGACATACTAGACAAGATAGGATTAGAAATGAATGCATTAGAGAGAAGGTGAAAGTCGCACTTATTGTAAAAAAGATTATAGAATCAAGACTTAGATGGTCTGGTCATGTTGGGAGAAGACCTATAAAAGCCCCAACTAGGAGAGTAGATAAGATAGAAAATAGTCCAATAATTAGAGATAGAGGAAGATTAAGAAAAACTATAGGAGAAATTATTAAGAGAGATTTAGATTTAAATGATTTGTCTAAAAACATGATTTACAATCGGTGTTTATGGTATCAATTGATTCATGTAACCGACCTCACTTAGTGGGAAAAGGCTTTGTTGTTGTTGTTGTACAATCAGAGGTAAAATAGGGATAGGCCAAAAATAGGTAAGAGACTTTAATTCCTTGGATTTAGGAATTAAAGAATAACAAAATGAGGAAAGAAATCTCAGAAGATGCACAGCAACAGCTAGGTTTAGGAGAGTGTAGCAGCTAGAAAAAAGGACAGATTACCAACACTCCCCCTCAAGTTGGGAAATAAATGTTAAATCATTCCCAACTTAACTCCTAACTCTTCAAATCTAACCCTAATAAAGGCTTTAATGAAAATATCAATAACTTGAAGACTAGTAAGAACGTGAGATAGGGAGAAAAGTTTTTCCTTTTTTCTCTTGTGGATGAAATGCCAATCTATTTCAACATGTTTGGTCCTATCATGTTGAATGGGATTCTTGCCTATATTGATAGCAACTAAATTATCACAAAGGATCTTCATAGGTCCATTCCAATTAATTATTAATTCTCCAAGTAATCTTTGAATCCATAAACCTTTACAAATGCCTTAAGTCAAGGCTTTATACTCAGCTTTAGCAATACTTTGAACAACCACAGACTGTTCCTTACTCCTCCAAGTAATTAAGTTCCCTTAGACAAAAGTGCAATACCCAAAAGTGGATCGTCAATCAGTAATGGACCCAACACAATTAGCATCATAACATATTTCTACATCTCTGTTAGTATTTTTCTTGAAGGAAATACCTTTACCAGAGATCATTTTAAGATATTTGAAGATTTTATAAGCAACCTCAGTAGATTTTAATAGGTTTACTCATGAATTGACTAATAACATTGATGGGAAAATTTATATCGAGCCTTGAGTGTGCTAGGTAAACCAACTTGCCTACCAGTTTCTAGTACCTTTCAGTTTTAACTAGAGGATTATCTTGAACAAATTTGGCCTTGTAGTCTACTTTCATAAGGTTTCTACCAATTTACATCCTAAAATCTCAGTTTCTTTGAGAAGGTCAAAATTGTACTTCCCTTGGGAGATAACAATGTCTTCTTTAGACCTAGTTACTTCCATACCAAGGAAGTACTTTAAAGCCCCAAGGTCCTTGACTTTAAATTCCTCAACCAAGGCCTTTTTCAGCTTGTAAATTTCATTAGTAATGTCTCCTATGACAATAATATCATTTACATACACAATGAGAATAGGTATTTTTCCATTAGGAGAAAATTTAGTAAATATAGTGTGGTCAACTTGATTTTGAGTATACCCTTGGGTTTTGACAACTATGGGAAATTTCTCAAACCAAGTTCTAAGAAATTGTTTGAAATCATAAAGAGATTTTTTGAGTTTACACAATTTACCATTATTTTTGGTGTCAAAACTTGAAGGTAAGGCTATGTAGACTTCTTCCTCTAACTCATCGTTTAAAAAAGCGTTTTCAACATCAAGTTGATATAACAGCTAATCAAGGTTTGCAGCAAGAGATAATAGAATTTTAATGGAATTAAGTTTAGCCACTAGAGCAAAGGTTTCCCGATGATCGATCCCATAGGTTTGTATGAAACCTTTTGCTACCAATCCACCCTTGTTAATGCTACCATCAGCATTGTATTTAATGTTGAATATCCATTTACAACCAACTACCTTCTTCCCTTTAGGTAAATCCACAATTTCCCAAGTGCTCTTTTGTTTAAGGGCCTTCATTTCTTCATAAACAACTTTTTTACCTTCTTCATGCTTAGGGGCCTCAAATATTTTGTAGAATATTATCATGGGAAATCTTTGCAATAAAAGCTTGGTAAGTAGGTGAGAGTTTATTATAAGTCACAAAATTACCCATGAGACGTTTAGTACAAGTCCTTACACCTTTTCAGATAGTAATAAGAGTATCAAGATCATTAAGTTGCGGAGGGATACCTGTGTTTTGACTGGTGTTAGTGCTGTTTTTAGGGTTAACATTAAAGGAAGTGCCTTGTTCAAGGGTAGGATAGGTCTCTATCCCATGGGCTTTCTTCCTTCTAGTCTAAACAATAATATCCCTTTTCCTCTGTTCATCATCATGATTCTCAGACTCATCCATATCACCAGTAGACATGTTATTTCTATTATCATGGACAATACTAGTGGGAATAGAGCTATCATGAATAGTGCCAATGGGGATAGAATTATGAAGTTGAATGTCCTCTTTAGTGAAAAAGTTCCATTTTTCATGATGGTTTATATTCTCTTCCTAAATGGGAACTTTTGAAAAGGTTGATTTTCAAAAAATGTGACATCTTTTGAAACAAAAAATTTTCCCAAGGTAGGAAAGAAATATTTGTAACCATTTTAAGATGGGGAATAACCAACAGACACACACTTAATAGCTCTAAGATCAAATTTCTCAGTATTGTGAAGATGAACAAAGGTAAAGAGGAGAAAATATGAGTTTGAAGGAACTCCTTAAGAGGAGTAGTGCACAGAACTTGATATTAAAGGGCTTTAGTAGGCATTCTATTGATAAGATAGGCATCAATCAAAATAGCTTCTCCCCAAAACATTTTAGGAACATTAGCTGTGAACATGAGAGACCTAATAACTTCATAGAAATACCTATTTTTTCTTTTAGCTAAGCCATTTTGTTGAAGAGTATGAATACAAGAGCTTTGGTGGTGAATGCCATTCTTGGCTAAGGAGTTATCAATTTGAGTATTAATGTGCTCCCTACCATTATCTAAATGAAGAATTTTAATAGGTGTTTGAAATTGGTTTCAGATGAAGTGGTGGAAGATTTTGAAAATAGTTGGTACCTAAGATTTTTCATTCATTAAATACACCCATATTACTTTAGTATGATCATCCACAAAGGTAATAAACCATTTCACACTCAAGTGTCCTTGAATTTTGGAAGGCACCAAACATCATTATGGATTAGTTGGAAGGGTTAAGAAGGTTTTTATCCTTGAGGTTGATAAGTAGATTTAGTGGACTTAGCAATTCGACAAATTTTTAGAAAGCGTGAGGAACACCTTATCACGTATAAAAGTGGAAGGGTATGTTCTCAAATTGATTTCTTTCTTATAAAGAAATCAGATAGAAAACTTTGTATAGATTGCAAAGTTATCCCTGGAGAGAGTTTAACTACTCAGCATAGAGTTTTGGTTATGGATGTAAGAGTTAAGAGGAGAGTAAAAAACAAAGGCGAAGATAGGGTGTTAAGAACTAAGTGGTGGCAACTAAAGGGGGATAAAGAAAGGAATTTGCAGAGACGGATTGTGGAGGAAGGATAAGTGCTAATGATATGTGGAATGGAATGGCTAAAGAAATTAGGAAGATAGCAAGGGAAATATTAGGTGAATCAAAGGGTTTTGGACCTAGGGATAAAGAATCTTGGTGGTGGGATGCGAGTGTACAAAATAAGATTAAAGTTAAAAGAGAGTGTTACAAAGTGTGGTCAGTATGTAAGAGTAATGAAAATTGGGAAAAATATAAAGTAGCAAGAAAAGACAATAAGAAGGCAGTGAGTGAAGCGAAAGCAAGGGCATTTGATGGATTATACCAATCTTTAGGTACTAAAGTTGGAGAAAGAAGTATTTATAAGCTAGCTAAAAGTAGGGAAAGAAAAACAAGAGATGTGGACCAAGTGAAATGCATCAAGGATGAAGAAGGGAAAGTGTTAGTAACGGAACAAGATATCAGAGAACGGTGGAAGGATTATTTTCATAGGCTTTTTAATGAAGGGCATAAGATTTTATTGCAATCGGATAGACTAGACATTAGAGAAGAGGATCAAAATTATACTTTTTATCGTAGGATTCGTGAGGTAGAGGTAAAAGAAGCATTACAACGAATGGAGAATGGCAGAGCAGTTGGACTGGATAATATACCCATTGAGGTATGGAAGGGTTTAGGAGTGAAAGGCATAAGTTGGCTCACAAAGTTATTTAATGAAATTATGAGATCTAAAAGAATGCCAGACGAGTGGAGGAAAAGTACTTTAATCCCTATTTATAAGAGTAAAGGGGACATTCAAAATTGTGCAAATTATAGAGGAATTAAACTCATGAGCCACACTATGAAATTATGGGAAAGAGTAATTGAGAGAAGGTTAAGGAAAGAGACTCAAGTGATGGAGAATCAATTCGGTTTTATGCCAGGAAGGTCAACTATGGAAGCAATATACTTGTTGCGAAGATTAATGGAGAGATATCGAGAGAATCAAAGAGATTTACACATGGTATTTATCGATTTAGAAAAAGCATATGATAGAGTGCCAAGAGAGGTTCTATGGAAGGCTTTGGAGAAAAAAGGAGTTCGTATAGCTTATATTCGAGCAATCCAAGACATGTATGATAAGGTTACAACTAGCGTAGTAACAAAAGGTGGACTTACGGAAGATTTTCCGATAACTGTTGGTTTACATCAAGGGTCAACTCTGAGCCCTTATCTTTTTACTTTAGTCTTGGATGTGCTTACTGAACATATCCAAGAGCCGGTGCCACAGTGCATGCTTTTTGCAGATGATATTGTCCTAGTTGGAGAATCGAGAGAGGAAATGAATGAGAAGTTAGAGAGGTGGAGACTAGCTTTGGAAGCTTATGGATTTCGTTTAAGTAAAAGTAAAACGGAGTATATGGAGTGTAAGTTTAGTAAGAGGCACACCATTTCTAGCGTAGAAGTAAAAATTGGAGAACATATCCTACCACAAGTCACACGATTTAAGTATCTTGGCTCTATCATACAACATAACGGAGAAATAGAAGAAGATGTAAAGCATAGGATTCAAGCGGGGTGGATGAAATGGAGGAGTGCCTGGGGTGTTATTTGTGATAGAAGAGTACCACTTAAACTTAAGGGTAAATTCTACCGCACAGTTATAAGACCTGCAATGTTGTATGGAACTGAGTGTTGGGCAATAAAAAGTCAACAAGAAAATAAGTTAAATGTTGCAGAGATGAGAATGTTGCGTTGGATGAGTGGACACACTAGAAGAGATAGAATTAGAAATGAATGCATTAGAGAGAAGGTGGAAGTCGTTCCTATTGTGGAAAAGATGGTAGAATCGAGACTTAGATGGTTTGGTCATGTGGGGAGGAGACCTATAGAAGCCCCAGTTAGGAGAGTAGATGAGATGGAGAATAGTCCAATAACTAGAGGTAGAGGAAGACCAAGAAAAACTATAGGAGAAATTATTAAGAGAGATTTAGATTTAAATGGTCTATCTAAAAATATGATTTATGATAGATGTTTATGGCGTCGATTGATCCATGTAGTGGGGTAATTCGACAAATTTCACAATCAAGAGTAATAATAGTTTCTTTATTAAATAGTTCAAGATACAAGCGTTTCATGTATTGTAAGTTCAGATGACTTAAATGATAGTGCCATAATAGTAAATTAGTGCCTTTATTCACGTTGTACCCTATTTTATTTTGATAAGGCATGCCCATAAGATAAAGTTCATCCACTTCCTTAGCATTACCAATCGTCCTCTTAGATGCTAAATCCTAGAAAAATACATTCATTTTCCACAAATTGAGCTACACAATCTTTGAGAATTTTACTTATAAATAGCATATTGCACTTAAGGTTAGGAACTAATAGCACATTGTTCAAGACTAAATAGTATAAAATTCTAACAATCCCTAAACTTGAAACATGTGCAATAGTACCATCAGCAATTTTAACCTCTAAAGGGGTAGTGCATGGGTGAATTTCTTCAAATAAATGAGAGTTATTTGTCATATGGTCAAATGCACCTAAATCAACAACCCAAGTATAATCATTTATGGTATGAGTATTTAAAGCAAAGAGTATACTTGTCTGGGCAATATTCCCAACAAAATTGATTATCCTTTGAAGTCTCACTTGTGTAGATGTTTTGGCTGACAAAATGTTTTTGGAGAAGATCAAACTGTTCACCGCTAAAGAGAGATTGGTCCCTTGAAGTGGCAGCTTTGGTAGTGGCTCCATACCCTTTAGTTTTAGATTTTGGTTGGGGTCTAGAATTGGATGGCTTATGCTAGAGGGTAAGGTAGTACGAGATGCTAAAATCCCACATTGGGTGCTCAATGGAGTACTTAAGTAAGATAGCTATCCCATCTCAATAGCTAGCTCTTGAGAGAAGGTTCCCCACCTTATTTGGGTGCCTATCAGTTTACCATGCAATTTCCAATACTTTTCCTTGGAGTGACCAAGCTTGAGGCAATGATCACACCAAGGTTTGCCCTCCCCCTTCGGCTTGTTATTAAAATTTTGTCTTAAGGGACCTTTAGCAGCTAAAGCTGAATGTTCAGTGCTGTTTTGAGTGCCTTGAGGTCCATGCAAAAGTTTCTTGCAACTTTCCTCTCTCTTAACTTCTGAAATGGCCTCACGAAGGGTGGGAAAAGGTTTAATTCCCATGACCCTTATACGAACCTCGTCATACTTACCAAACAAAAATTAAAAAGTGCATTTTCTTTCCACAATCTATTTGTAATTTGATGTGTCCTCATTATAGTTCCAAGTGGTGGTCTAAAAAATATCAAGTTGTTGCCAATGTTTATTGAAAAGGGAGGCATATTGGACCACAGTAGGATCCCCTTGCCTAAGGTCATGGAGAAACCCTCAATTTCAAATAACTCAATATTATTTTCATTGGTTGAGTAAGTTTCTCAGATTGCTTCCCAAATTTCCTTTGTGGTTTTGAGAAAAATAAAGTTCTCACCAATGTCTAATGTTATGAAATTGATTAACCATGACATTACAATATTATTTTCAGCATCCCACACAAGAAATTTCAGCTCCAGGGATTTGGCTAAGGTGTAGCTCCTGTGAAGTAGCCATATTTTCCTTTATCCTTTACATATATTAGGACGCTAGAGGACCAAGTTATGTAATTGTTTTCATTGAGTTTGTGCCCAATAATTACTACTGGTGACTCACAGGAGATGGGATGGAGAGACATCCCACTGTTTGACCAATAGTGGTGCTAGAAGTGGAGGTGTTCTGTTGTTCAACAGCTTCTATATTGAAGGCTCTCATGCGGCCAAAGGTAATGGGAGTTAGGCTGTCCATGGCTCTAATACCATGGAGAAAGGAGTGAAATATTACTGAATAAAATTCATCTCATTCAAATTCCAGACAGAATACAAATTATATAGGCCAGCAAGTGACCGTTACACAAGAAGCTATACAAGGAAAGAAATAAAGTCCAATTGCAATCAGAGAAAAAATGGGGATAGGCTGAAAATAAGTAGGAAACTTTAATTCCTAGAGCTTAGGAATTAAAGAATAATCCAAATAGGGAAGAAATCAGCCCATCAAAAGACGCACAGTAACAGCTAGGTTTAAGAGACTGCAACAGCTAGGAAAAAGTACAGATTACCAACACAATCCTTCCATAGCATCCTTCCATAAAGGCCCATACCTTTAAGGACTTAAACTAATAGGTTTACTTGCTTTCAAGTGGAAAGCTAATGAAGACCAAGGTAGTATGGGATGTCAAAATCTCACATTGAATAGATACTCAATAGGCAATATGAGATACTCAATAGGATATTTAAGTAAGGTGATTCTCCCACTTCAATAGATAGCGTTGGAGGGAGGGTTCCCCACCTTGCTTAAGTGCCTATAAACCTTCCCTCAAAAACTAACTATTGAGGTAGGAGAACCTACTTAAATATCCCATGAAATATCTCATACTACTCAATGTAGGACTTTGACATCCCATACTACCTTGGTCTCCATCAATTGGCCATCTTTGGAATGCCGACATCCCGATAGCTACACTCTATGACACTTCACTCAGCAGCACTTCACTCGCCCTCCGCTGTTCAGAACCCTCCACCCCTCAGAACCCTCCACAAGTAGCCCTTTCTGGAGCCACCAACCACCAGTTCTAATACCAATTGATGGACACCTAAGTAAGGTGGGGAATCCTCCCCAAAAAGCTAGCTACTAAGGTAGGAGAATCACCCTATTTAAGTATCCTATTGAGTATCCCATACTACTCAATGTGGGACTTTGACATCCCATACTACCTTGATCTCCATCAAAAGCACAATTCAAATCTCTTGAGGAAGGTAAGGTCTTGGGTTCTTGAAACGCATCTATAAACTCTTGCAGCAACTTTGCCAAGGAATTCTGTTCAGCCAATGATAAACCATTGGCTGTAGCTCCCAACTCAAACTTCCTTTCTTCAGAAATTTAACAAATCTGGATAAGATACATCTGCATGGCATGCAGCAAATGTTTATCCTTCACCCCCTCTTCGGTCAACACAGAAATTGGTTTACCCACCCCAAAAATTTCAGAGTTTCCCTTGCAACATGAAACATAGGAGGTGCTTCTTAAAATCCCACAAAACTCTGCCCAATGTTGATAATCATTGCATGCCCAAAATCATATCATAACCACCTAATTCCATCACCAAGAAATCAGCTTCAAAAACTTCTCTCTGCATACTCCACTGGAGTTGCAAACATTTTGTATCCCTAAGAATCTGTTCTCCATTAGTTATTGATACCATTGACTCCCTCAAAAACTGAGTTGAGTCTCAGTATTTTTGCTAAATTTGCATCCACGACTGCTGCCTATGTCTAACGGTATCATCACTTCCTGTTTTTTTATCATTCTCTCCACCTTCATTGTGGAACATGCTGCTGACTCCACTGGGGATCCACTTATAACACTCAATGAGATTCTTGGTGGCATTCCCTCGTTACTCTCCCCTGTTCCTGCCACTATAGGATCAATTTCCATATTGTCTTCTATTTCTTCCTCTTCCACTATGATCACGAACAATTGCAAGTTCTAATATTTATGATTAAAGATGTAATTTTCTGAGCACCAATAACAAAGTCCTTTTCATCTTCGTTCATCCATTTCTCTGTTGGTAAGTTGCTTAATGGGCCTGCCACTAGTGGCAGTAACTTTTGGTTTTGAAGGAAAAGAAGTGGCAGTGGATTCCTTCTCTATAGTTGAGATATTTTTAGAAGAAGTGTGGGATTGGTTAGGAGTTTAGTTTTGTAGGATGATGCAGTTGAGGTGAGATAAGGTTTGGAAATGGCAGTGACTGGCTGTGTATTCTTCATCTCTATTGGACTTTGGTTGTCGATAGCGTGAACAGATGCTTCTTGCAAACATGCAAGATGCATTGTATTAGAGAGTGAACTAGGCTTGAACATTTGCACCAACCCTCAATCTTAGGTAGAAGACTACCAAGGAAGCAACTAATGGTATGTTCCTCTAGTAAATCTATCTCAGCCAGTAACTCCCCAAATCTCTCTTGATATTGACTCACTGCAACTTCCCATTTCAAATTCTTCAATTCAAACATTGAATCCACCTTAAGAATGTCTCCAAGTCATTCTCCCAATGCTTCAACATAGTCAAGCCAGCCTATCTCCCCGCTTCTCTTCCTTTGCATAAAATTCTGGTGCCACTACAATGCTTTTTCTTTCAAATGTAAACTTATCAATTGAATCCTCTAATCCAAAGGTGTTTCATCGATTTCAAAAAATTGTTCACACTTGAATATCCATTCTTTGAAATCAAAGCCACTGAATATTGGAAATTCGACATACACAAACTTTGTTGGAAACTGATAGGTAGCTGTTTGGTTGCCACTGTAGGAACCAAATTGTGGGATAACAGCTGTTCAATCATCCTCCATTCACGTTCACTCTGCCAATCATCCCATTCTCTTCCTTAGTCACATCTTCGTAGCCATGTCCATCATGAGGTTCTCAATTCTCGGTATTGATGCATCCATACGAGAATAAACTGTGCAAAGATCATTTACATCCGATCTCATTTGTGTTGCTTCTTGCTCAAGTTCACAGAGGCGTTCTGAAGCACTGGTCTCCATCATTGAGAATTGTCAAGCTTTAATATCAGTTTGGTACAGAATAACGCAAAACAGGTACTCAATACCAATTCAAGTGTTATTTCCAAAATTCAAGTCAAGTATAAATCTCCTAAACCACACTTATTTATATCTGTAAGAGTGTAAGCTAATGAAGTCAGGTAGTTAGAAGACTAACTACCAATAACAGCAATAGCAATGACAGATCAGCAATTAACAGAAACAATAACAGAACCGCATATAACGAACATGTATCAACTTACCACATACAAGGCTTCACTTTAGAGGCAGCCATGTATTTCCAAATGGGAGTAGAAAATAGGAAAGCACTGCTTTCTGGATAACAGATTGGGAATTGGACGAAAATACACAATAAAAATGGCTAGAAGCAACTAATTACCAAACTCCTTCACCTAATTCTCAGATAAACTGGGCAGAATTTTGGAGATTCAAGATTAAGAATAATTAAAAAGCCTTCCAATCATTCATCTAGTTTTCAATAGGGCACCCATTTCATCAGATAGTCCCAAATCATAATTCCTTAATTGACATAAAATCTGGAACTAGGAGTTTGATGCAGCCAAAAAAAAAATTATATTCCTTACCCATCCCAAAAATGAAAACAATTATTATGTTCAACTTTACATATCACCATAGAGGGAATGGAAGAAAAAACTTGTATTTTTGAGGTAACCTTCCAAGGGCTCATGTGATGGCAATATTTGGTGTCTCATCCATTCTGCTGTTAGCTTCAAATCACCTTATACCAAAGAGCATGCAGATCAAAGGGGAAACTCCATATCAAAAAACAAAGAGTGATGTTCATAGGCATCACATTACCTAAACCAAATTATCCTCTTTATCAGTTTAACCTAACTCCTAATTAACCAAATGAATTCTCTTACACTCAACCCACAACAGACCCCAAAAATGCCTCTCATAAAGTCATAATTTTCTCAATTCAACATACAACTCAACAAAAAATAGTCTTTGCTAACAGTAAAATTTGACTTCAAGGTCATGGAAACTACTTTAAAGAGTAGGGGATACAGATTTTTACCCCCTAAACTAAGACCTAATTACAAAATTGGTACATCAACTTTAAAATGTAACAAAACACCCCTTGAACCTTCCACAAAGATGAAAATGTTGAAGCCCAGTTAAATTTTGGAAATAGAAAGGAACTTTTGCAAGTCCAACATTAAGTCAAGCATTGCCATCATGGTCAAAATTATGTGGCCTCTTGCTATTAATTTGAATTGGGAATCAACATTTTCATTTTAATCCAAAGTTCAAGGTGTTTGAAGTCCATGTACCAATTTTAGCAATCAAGCCTTACTTTGGGGGTTTAAGTAGTTTCCCCTAAATAAGTAGGCATTATACATATGTATATGGTTAAGAGGGACAGGAAAAACATTGAGTAGATTGTTAGAGGAAAAAACTTACATCTGGTGTTTTTCCTGGTAGTTGTCAAATTGTTGACGGAATTGGTTAACAAAACCAAAAAAAATATCAGCAAGTTATAGATATAAGGAAAAGCAATATAAATTTACCAAGAATAGCTTAGGTGATGAGGAAGTCTTAAGAAAAGAACCTTTTGGACAACTCACAATTAATATTCATGAAAACAGTTCCTTCATCACACATTTTGTTTTACCTTTTGCTTAATTTATTATTATTACAATCATTATTGTTGTTCCAGACTCTAGTTATTGTGTTTATATTGTTATTGTTGTTATTATATTCCAATGTGCACAAGATAGGGCCATGCATGCTCATGTAAAATCTATAAGTATTTTTATCGTTTGACGAACACTGATGTGTAAAGACAATCTTCAGAAGCACAAAGGCAGAGAGCTCCTTTGCATCTCTTTTCGATCATTATAATTTTATGATCAGTCTAAATTTTCACAAGGCTAGCAGTTTTTGTGATATTGTCTTGGGGATAAATTGAAATTTATTCTCTTTGAAATTCATTGGAAGCCCATGTACCTTTCTAAATATATATTTCTGACACATTACAAGAAACTTCATGCTTCCAGCACATCACTTCAATGCCTAGAAAAAAATATCCTGCTATCACAGGTTTTGTGAATAGGCTAGCAATTCTAACACTCAGAGATGTTGCCTTACACCATATACCATAACAGAAACAAAATATGCACTTTCTATAATTAGCATCTACAATAACTGCATCAACAAGTATATGCCTTCTTAACTTCTTTCTTTTTCCCTCGTGAACTATAAATTCTCTGAAACAAACACAACCATGCATTAGACACCACAAATTGACTTTGATACAAAGAGAACATGGCTGCCACCAAAATTCATGACAAAGTCATAATCATATGGGAGTTTCTTATCACGATTCTGCATATCATTGCAATTCTGACACATTGATAAATCTACATGATTCTTCAAGTTTAAATCCCCCACTGAATTAGAATTCCTCACCTCCTTTTACTCTTCGAAATCCTGGGATTGGCTGGGCGGCAGCAACCATTTTTTCAAAGACATCATCAAAGATCCTTTGAGTTTTTGTGCCAGATACCTCTATGCTTACCTGAAAAGTGAAGTTAGAAGATAAACAGTGCAAAAAATTCAAGATTTATACACACAAGACAATCATGACCAAGTAAACCTTAAAAAAATGAATCAGATCATAGAATTAACATACAATTTCTAAATTGATGAATGAAACATCTTTGGAAAGAGATATTAAATTCAGCAGAAAAATTGAATATGATCCTTTCAACTCCATTTATTTTACTCAAAAGCCTCATCCTCATCCAAAGGCACAGTTTATGCTTGTAAGAAATTTCATGATCTTGTGTATTATAATTTTTAATTAAACAATTAATCTATATATGATACCTTAAGTTCTCCAACTTCATTGATATTGGTAGAAGAGATAGAGAACTCATCAAAATGAGCAGAAGCATTTTGAGCACCTGCCATGAGCAAATCAAGAGAAGCTATTAGTATTTGAAACATGAACTGGGATAGAATTAAGCTCAATACCTTAAAAAATAAACTTGCACCTGATAGGAGAGCTATGGTAGGACGATATCTAATATCTTTCCTGTGAAAAGAAATGCATGTTTCAAAATGACAGTCTAAATAATTAAAATGACGATCAAGATATGATTTTATCATAGTTGTTTGAACAAATTCTACAAGAAGCTCCCTCAAGGTAGCGATATTTAAGTCAGTAAACAAAGAATGCTGGTAACATCATGTGAAGGCATTTCAACAATGCAATGCCTTGAGCATTGTAGTCTAAGTATGTCAGAAATTATATTACTCTTTTATATTAAACAGAGAAGCATACACTCAAACAACCATGTAATTCAAAATAAAATTCAGAATGCAGAGGTGCCTTTTGGAAAGCTCTCCTGCATCATGTCTAAGCTGGCATGAAAGACACAAGCTTCTACAATTCAGGCTAGGAATAATAAACCCCTCTACTCCCTGCTTGTGTCTGGTCATCTGCACAGAAACATGCAATTTACTAAAGGAAAAGCAATGAACTATCATCACTGGAGGGGAAAAGAGAGAGGGAAAAAAAAGAAAATAAGAAAGAAAAACAGGGTTACCTGATGAGTTAGATTTAAGATGAAGGTTTGAGATGCAATATTCATTCTCTTAATTTTCACCTCAGTATGGTTATGATCAGAATTAGTATTTGCCTTTTGGCCAAGGGTTCAGCCTCCTTCTGTCTCTAACCGTGACATCCAACCCCTACAAGATGGCACGCCAGGAGAATTTTGAAAAGCCTAAGAATCTCACACCAGGTTTTCTACAAGATGTAACATAACATGTATTCATACACCTCACACAGAATCATGATAAAAAAGGAAAAAACCCTCGGATAAATTTTGACACACTACATATTCAAATAATGATTACCTTTTAAAACACCAGAGTAAATATGAGCAATGAGCATTTCTATTTCTTACCATGCATTGTCTTTCAGTAAACACAAATCACCAATAAGACAAAGCATAGCATCATCTCATCCCTTAACTCAAGCAGGGTCGAGCCAGAAGAGGAAACGGGTTATATGACCCACATTGCAGCCTGTATGAATCCCAATTTACAGAAATCCATTTTTTATATTTGCAGTATACAGAACCCACTTTTCTTCGGCTTCAATTCTTTCATTACAACAGCATTAAAAATTATAATAATAACGACAATAAAAATTATAAAATTTCAGAGCCCAAAATCTCCAAAACATCTCTACGTCAGAATAGCTTAAATTTCCAGTCCATATCACCTGAATTTGAAAATCACCATTTATGTATCTTTTTTGGTGCAGCTATGTCTCTCTCTTCTCTTTTTTTTTTTCTTCCTTTCTCTTTTTTTAACTCTTCTCTGCTTAACGTGTGTGTTGGTAGTGAGCCCCATGAGTGAAAAAGAACGGATAAGGAAGAAACCGTTCACCTGTGAAGGGCTGGAACTGGAAGGAATCACGAGGGAGAATGCTGAAAGCTGCAGCTCTAGAGGTTCTTTACCCTGCGAATTGCAGAGTGTAATTTTTCACTGTTCAAATCTATTCAGAGGCTAACCGCACGCCATCAATGCGATTTTAAATTATAGGCTAACGCTATGGAAAGTGTTTTTTTTTTTTTATGCCAATGAAGTTACATTCAAATAAAAATAAGGTCAGTACAAATTGTAAAGCCAGGCATGATACAAAAGAAAAAATCATTGATAAAAGAGAAAATGGGGGAAAAAAATTCTCAATCTTATTAAGCACATTTCCTTATCAGAATATTTAGCGAGATATTATCAAAGGAAGCTCAATAAGAACTTTTGCAATTTGAAGGTTTTTCCAATCTAGGCACACAAAAATAGAATTTGAAGGCAAGAAAACATATGTATGGCAAATAGTGTCACAACATGTACTATACTTAAACATATAAATATTTTTTTTATTTGATAATAAGTAATACTAATATTAATATTATATTATGTAGTACAAAAATAATTAAAAATTTTAAAAGAGTTACTATATTATTACTTAGAGGGACAAAGTTTATTATTGATAATATATTTTTTATCAAATCCTAAAAATTTATTACTTTTCAAAAATATCTGTTATAATATATATCATATTAAAACTATAACAATAATAATAATACCAATAAGTTTTTTCTCATTGGATGGAATCAACTATATAGATCAAACAATGCTATAAAATCGTGAATCATATTTTTAAACAATCTATTTAAGTTTAAATCCCTCTTAATGATTTTACCTATAATTTTTTTTAATCTCTTTCTACCTCTGACTATTGAACTACTCTCCATCTGATCTATTCTCTTTATCGAAACTTTTATATAGGTCTTCTCCACATATGCCTAAATCATCTAAAATACGATTTTATCATTTTTTTTTCCATAATAAGTGTGACCTTAACTTCCTCCCTAATGCATTTATTTCTAATTCTATCTTATTTAATTTGTCCACTTATTCAACACAATATTTTTATTTTAACAACATTAAACATATTCTCATGTCAATTTTTTATTGTTGAATACTCAGTCTCATATAACATTACAAGTCTTATAACTGTGCGGTAAAATTCACTATTAAATTTGAGTGGTATTCTTCTATTGCAAATAATACCCGAAGTACTCTTCCATTTTATCTACTCTATTTGAATCCTATGGTTTATATCTTCCTTTATTTCTTTGTCATATTATATGATGATCTAAAATACTTAAATCATATGACTTCTTGCATGGTAAGTTCTCCAATTTTCATTTTTACACTAAAATTAATGCGTTTTTTGTTAAACCTTCATTTCATTCACTTTGTTTTACTTCTACTTAATGAAATTCATGTACTTCCAAAACTAATATTTACACATTTAACTTTTTATTAATTTTCTCTCTTGAGTCACCAACTTTGACTATATCATATACAAAAAACATGAATTGTGGCATGAGCCCTTGGACATATGTAGTGAGCAAATCCGAAATTAAAGTAAAAAAATAGAGGCTCAAAGTTCATCTAAATCTAAACCAATAGTTATTGAAAAATTTTTTGTGGATGTATCTTTTGTTTTCACACTAGTTGTAACCCTATCATATATATTTTGAATTACTTGAATATAAACAATATGAACTCATTTTTTCTCTAAAGTCTTTTACAAAACGTCTTTTGGCACCTTATCATATACTTTTTCCAAATCAATGAATATCATGTATAAATCTTTTTTATTCCTTCAATATCTCCATCAATTTTTGCAACTATTATATCACTTCCAAGACTGACCTTCCTAGTATAAAACCAAATTGATTCTCTGTAACATAAATCTCTTGTTTTAATCTCTACTCAATTACCTTCTCCCGTTTCATAATGTAGCTCATGAGTTTAATTTCTCTATAATTTATACAGTTTTATATATCTCCCTTATTCTTATAAATAGATATTAAAGTACTTCATTTCCATTCTTCGACATCTTTTTAAACCTCATAATCTCATTAAATAATATTGCGAGCCAATTTATGCCTTTCACTTTTAAATCCTTTTATACCTTAATAGGTATCTTATTTGATTTAACTATCATTCTGCATCTTCTTTAATGCTTTTTTTTAATCTCTGACACTCAAATTTTATAATAAAAAGTATAATTTTAGTTTTCCCCTTTAGTGTCTAGTATATCTAAGTGTAATAAAATCATGTGTCCTTTAGTAAATAGTTTATAAAAATAACCCTTCCACCTTTCCTTGATATCTTATTTCGTGATCAAGACTTTCTCTTCTTTATCCTTAATACATTTCACTTTGTCTACATCTATTATCTTTCTTTTCTTACTTTTAATTAGCTTGTAAATACTTCTTTCCCTAACTTTAGTACATAAGGATTGATATAACCCCTTTAGTGCTCCAACTCTCGCTTTTTTCATTGCTTTTTTTAGTATCTTTATTAACTACTTTATATTTTTCTCAAGTTTCATCACTTTTACACAAAAATCATGTTTTGTAACACTTTTTTTTAATCTTAACCTTATCTTATATACTTACATCCCATCATCAAGATTCTTTATCCTTAAGGCTAGAGCTATTTGATTTACTAAGTATCTCTTTAGTCATCTTGTCCTATATGTTGTTTGTAGTTCCCTGTGCCTTCTAAGACCATTCTCCTAAAATCCTTCTTTGCAAGCTCTTTTCTTTATCCTCCGTCAATTACCATCACTTAATCTTTGACACCCTATCTTGGCCTTTATTCTTTATTTTCTTCTTAACTCGAATATCTATAATAAAAACCCTATGCTAGATAGTCAAGATCTATCCAAGTATAACTTTGTATTCTTATTAGAAAGAAATCAATTTGAGAGCATACCCCTCTACTTTTATACATGATAAGATATTTCTTAAAACAAATGTTAACTATTGTAAAATCGAAAACTAATAAAAAGTTTAAAATAATTTTATCCTCTGCATTTGCTTCCCCTAAGTTATATCCCTCATGCGAACCTTTTTAACCTCTAAATGCACTTCCCACGACCATTAAGATCCCCTTCTAGAAAATTCTTTTCTCCTAATAATATTCCTTGAACTAAATTTTCTAAATCCTCTCAAAACTTTACTTTATAATGTTCTTTTAATCCTTTTTGTGGTACGTAAGTACTAATAATACTAAAAGTTTCTTTTTCCATTATAAATTTTAACATTATGATTCTATCTCCTAACCTTTTTATATCCACCACAATATTTTTTCGATACTTATCTACAATTATATCTACCCCATTTCTATATTTGGTCTTGGCAATATACCAAAACTTAAACCCTGAGGTGTTTAACTCTTTTGCTTTTTCTCCTACCTATTTAATTTCTTATAAGTACAAAAAATTAATCTTTCTCCTAATCATGGTATCTATTATTTTCATTGATTTACCTGTAAGTGTACCTGTATTTCAAGTTCCAAAACAAATCTTATTCCCGCGAATTAACTTCTTTACCCACATTCGTTTACAAAAATGTGAGAACCTTTGGTCATTTTTTACTATACCCAAGCATCGATGCCATAACTCTTGCTCATTTGACACTATACTTGAACTATACAACATATTACTTCTAAGCAATAACCTAACACTAACTGTAACGCCATCATTTCTAACTCATACCCATCATCCTTTGCATGCTCATGTGAGATATAGTAAGAATAAAGTGAGAACTTCCATTAGATTCATACACTTTCTTGCATAGCGACATGGTTAAAAATTCATTTCGGTGTCACATGGACCGTGTGTAACACCTTAACTTCTAGCTCATACCCATCATGCCTTACATACTCATATACACATGCTAAGCATACAAGGAAGATCATTCACTCTACTTTTTGTTCCTTTTGCATGGTATTATGCATGGGTAGATATCTACTTTAATGTCACATGGATCGGGTGAGCTCTTTCTATGCATCATCATGTTTATTTGCACCATTACAACTTATTTCAATCCCCAAAACATACTTAAAACTCATGGAAAGTAAAAAGGGATATGAGACATGCAATTTTGTTCTTGACAGATTTGGCTTCATTTCTGGGCTAAATTTGAAAATTCAGAACTAAATAGAGAAAAATCGAAAACCCACGATCTCGGTCATTCCAGAAAGCTTAAGACATCTAATTCATGCTAAAAATATGTAGAAGTCTCAATATCTCACATATCATGCGTTTGACATCCGAAATCGTCCACTGGTTAGAGGGGGTCCTGTTACTGTCACAGTTTACTGATATGGACTTTGAAATTTTCTAACTAATTCCACAAAAATCCAATGCTTGTAAACAATATCATTATGGAAAGATGTGGATGTTAGCTAGAGAGGAAAAAAGCTCTAACCAAGATCTAATCACATAAATTTCAAAGCAAAAGGAGGTCATTTGGTCAACTCTTGACATCATGTGCAAAAGGGTCACTTTCTTGGTCACAAAGGGGCTCATGGGGTCCAATCTTGGTTCTTCTACTTTTAGGACTCTTTGAGCACATGAGAAAGCATCTATATAGGCTATCAATCATGGCTCAAGTGTCTAACGACCCATATTGGAGGAACTCACTATCTCACACCCACTTATACACACATGTGGCTAATGCTAAAAACTTTCTTTTCATAACAAAACTCACTTCCTCATTCAAGATGGGTATCATTCTCATACATACATCATGAATACATTACTTAACAAACATTCATAGGTACTACATCATGTACATCATCAATTTACATCCCTTGTCTTAAGTACAACATAATTACAAGAAGTTCCTTTACAAGTCTTCATTAATCTCCCTAGCTTCAAGCTTGGTGGCTCCCATCTCTAACCTCACTTGGTCCACCTAGCATGTTTGGATGGTGGAGAGGAGGAGTGAGATTCAAAGAATCTCAATAGCTCATCTATCATTCAATCATACATATATAGCATGCAAACAAGTCTCACCATGTATGTATGGCATTTAAACTGGCCATGCATAAAAGAAAAATATTTTCAACATATGAGTAGGCCATACATAACATATGAAAGCTTGCCAAGTACATGGATTAGCCTCACCCACTCACTTGTGGATTTTGGACTTGCCTCACCCATACTTAAGAGGTTCTTAGACTCAATCCTTACTCTTTGGGAGTCAACCTCACTTTTGGGAGACTCTTTACTTTGTCTCAACCAACTTGAGGGTTTGGCTCATCCTCACCATGGCTAAAGGGTATTGGCTTTTCCATTTCTTAAGCAAACCAAAACAATCATATAAATCATCATTTCAATTCACAATGTATCATCATGCTAACACACTTCTCATAACTCATATCATACATACATACAAGTAAAACAATGTAAGCACACAATTATGCATGAAAGAAGGTGGAGAGAGCTACCTTTTTAGCTAACCACAACTTTCCCTTTCAATTTGTCTCCTCCCTCGTGGTTTTCACAATCAACTCTAGATGGGAGTGCTTCTCTTGAGCCTAACCACACAAGAAGCATGGAATTAATTCCTTAACACTTGATTCATAAGCTAGGGATCTCTTCTTATCAACCCTACTGAGCATGTCAAACTAGGTTTCTTTCTCTCACTAAATTCATTAACTATTCTTTCTCTTCTCTCAAGCTCTCAAACTCTTAAGAAGGGGAAGCAAGAAAGAGAGGGTTACATGACTTCTAACCTCCCTTAAGAGTGATTTTCTACTCTCCCTCTTCTGAATCAAGCTCAAGACCTAACTATTTTGACAACCAAAACCGTGGAAAGAGAAGGTAAAGGGAGAAGAGTAACATACTAAGAGAAAAGCCATGGAAATCCTTACCTTTGTTGTTCTTCCTTCCTCTCCTAAGCTTCTCTCTCTCTCCTCCGCCCTTTTCTCTCTCTTAAAGTAAGCTTGAGTCGGTTAGAAGAAGAAAGAAGAGATTTGGAGGCTTTTAAAAAGTCAAATTCTCTTTTTCTCGCTTTTCCGGACTAACCCTCGCTATAGTGAGCCATAACCCTCGCTATGGCGAGCTCGAATAAGTCCTAGACCCCTACCTTCGCTATAGCGTTCGCTAAAGCGAGCAACTCCCTGGTTTTTGTATGGGGTGCCCGAACTCGCTATAGCTAGAAGCATTCTCGCTATAGCTAGAAGGCACTCTCGCTATAGCTAGACCATTTCTCGCTATAGCGAACAGGTACATTCACTATAGCTAGGCTGTAGCTAGCAGAGTTAGAAAATTTTCAACTTCCAAAAATTTTCAACTTTTCTTTTCTTTTCTCTTTTCTTTTCTCTTTTCTTTTCTTCTTCTTTCTTTTTCTTGGTTGTTACACCGTGTGAGCTCATACTATGCATCATCATATTTAATTGCACCATTACAACTCATTTGTATCATAAAAACTTGCTTTCAACTCATGAAAACCAAAAAAAGATATGGAACATGTATCTCTATTTTCGGCCAGACTTAGCCCCATTTCTGGGCAAAGTTTGAAAAATCACAACTAAATCTAGAAAAATCAAAAACATGTAATCTTGGTTATTCTGGAAAGATTGGGATGTCTACTTCATGCTACAAATATGTACAAGTCATAACATCCCACACACAGGACGTTTGACACGCAAAATGGTCTGGAGGTCGGACTAGGTTCTGATGTTGTCACAGTTTACTGATATGAATTTCAAAAATGTCCAATTAATTCCACAAAAATCCAATACATACAAATGATACCACTGTGTAAAGATGTGGATGTTAACTAAAGAGGAAAAATATCACCAGATCAGTTCATCAAGCCAAACTCTCAGAAATTGATAGAACAATACCTCTGGTCAGGCAAGATGACTGATACTGGGCAGAAACTTTGAAAATTCATATCTTCCTCTCTAATGAGGTGCTTCCAGTTGCTACAAGTCACTGTGAATGTCTAGTTTCTTCCTATAAAATTTTGTAGCCATTGGACCACATTTTCCCCTTGGATGACACAATTATACAACTAACCAAATGAACAGTGCTGGTGCAAATCCGAAATTTTGATACCAACTTTGAAAAATCATAGAAAATTTCACAGACTTCCAAATGACCTGATCTTTGGCTTCCCAAAAAGGTCTAGACAAGATCTAGTCACATGCCAAATTTCAAGGCAAGAAGAGGTCATTTGGTCAAACTTTGACATAAGGGGACAAAGTGTCCATTTCTTGTGTTAAAAGAGGGCTTCAAGGGTTCAAATTTGCTTCTCCTACTCCTAAGGTTCTATGAGTACATGGGAAAGTATCAACATAGGCTGTCAAACATGGCTCAAATATCTAATAACCTAGATTTGCAAAACTCACTCTCCCACACCAAAACATACACCATGTACATAATGCCAAGATCTTACTATTCATACCAAAAATTTGCTACATCATGCACTATAGTTCTAATTCTCATACATATCCAATAAGTACATCTATTTCCAAGTATTCATAAGTGCATACACTATGTACATCATTAGATTACATCTCTTAACAACAGAATGGTGACAAAATGGCTATTTCACAAATCCCTTGCCGACTTCCCTAGCTTCAAGCTTGGTGGCTCCCATGTCTTTGTTCACTTGGTCCACTTAGCATGTTCGGATAGTGGAGAGGAGGGGATGAGATTCAAAGAATCCCAATAGCTCATCTCTCATTCAATCACACATAATACATGTAAATCAAGCTTTTCAAATGCATGCATGAAAAAGTGAAAGTCATGGACACTTTAAAAACAACCTTGGCATGTGAATCAGTCATACAAGACATTCAAGGGTTTACCAAGTGTTTGGATTGGCCTCACACTTCTTCTCATGGATTTTGGACTTGCCTTACCCACTATTGAGTACTTTGGACTCAACCATACTCTTGGGAGTCGACATTACTTTTGAGAGACCATTTGCTTTGTCTCAACCAAACTCGAGGGTTCTTGGCTCATCCTCACCCAAGGGAAGAGTTCTTGGCCTTTCCACACTCAAGCAAACTTATACAAGCATCATAGATTCATTTAACATATAACATAACATCAAGGTTCATGACATGTAAAGGCATGCTAGCATACTTTTCATAGCTTAAAAAGACACATACACACATTCTAGAACAAGCTAAACACATATTTATGCATGAGAGAAGGGGGAGAGAGCTACCTTATAGGTTAACACAAGCCTTCCCTTTCAATTTGTCTTCTCCCTTCTTAATTTCACTATCACAACTAGATGGAAGTGCTTCTCTTAAGTCTAGGCACACAAAGAGCATGAAATTACTCTTTCATAACTCAACAATTATTCATAAAGTTAAGGGTTTTTTTTATAGCAAACCCTACCAAGCATATAAGAAACTAGAGATTCTTTCTCTCTCTAGAAGTTCACCAACTATCCTTCCTCTCTCAAACTCTTAAGAAAGGAAAGCAAAGAGGAGGAAGTGAAGATACATGAGTTTCTTGCTCATTCTTGACTAGAACAGAGCTTTCTCACTCATCAACCCATAGAAAGGGAGCTTAGAAGGAGAAGAATAAAATCAAGAAGAAGAAGCATGAAGAGCTTTAAAGGTTCTTACCTTTCTTTCTTAGCTTCCCTTCCTTCTCTCTTAGTTTCTCCTAGTTTCCCTCTCTTTCTCAAGCCTTTTTTCTGTGCTTAGATGAAGCTTAGGTTGGTTTAAGGTGGAAGGAGGAGTTTGAATGCTTTAAGAAGTCAAATTCTCTTTTTTCATGCTTTTCCGGACTAACCCTCGCTATAGCGAAGCATAACCCTTGCTACAACAAGCACGTATCAGTCCCAAACCCCTGCTTTCGCTATAGCACACGCTACAGCGAACAGCTCCCTGGTTTTTGTATAGGGTGCCCACATTCACTATAGCTAGAAGTATTTTCGCTATAGTTAGAAGGCATTCTCGCTATAACTAGACCATTTCTCACTATAACGAACAAATACATTTGCTATAACTAGGCAATTTCTCGCTATAGCTAGCAGACTTAGAAAATTTTCAACCCTTCAAAAATTTTTCAGCTTTTTTTTCTAATTGTTACATTCCACCCTCCTTAAAAGAAATTTCGTCCTCGAAATTTAAATAACATACCTTATGGGAAGAGTTCTGGATATTTCTTCCTTATATCATCTTCTAATTCCCAGGTGGCTTGCTCGGGAGACAATCCCTTTCAAACCACTTTCATTAGCAATATCGTCTTCTTCCGTAACTGCTTGAGTCTAACATCCACAATCCGATCTGGTAATACTATATATAATAGATCATCCTGCAACTGCACATTCTCATATTCTATGACATATGAGGGGTCAAGCTGGTACTTTTTCAATTGGGAAACATGGAAGACGTTATGGACTTGGCTTGTGTTCGGAGGAAGAGCTAGTCTATATGCCACAGGTCTTACTTTATCAAGAATCTAGAAAAGACCTATATACTTTGGACAAAGCTTCTTACTCTTAATAGACTTACCTATCCCTGTGATTGAAGACACCCTAATGAAGACATGGTCTCCAATGTCAAACTCTAACAGCCGCCTACGTTTATTTGCATAACTTTTTTGTCTATTCTGGGCCGTCAGAAGCTTCTTTATGATGGTTTCGATCTGTCTAGAGGTCTGGTCCATTAATTCTGGGCCTATGAGGCTCCACTTTCCGAGCTCAACCTAACACATTAGGGACTTACACTTCCTCTCATATAATGCCTCATACGGTGCCATCTGTATATCGGCATAGTAACTGTTATTGTAGACAAACTCCGCTAAAGGCAAGTATGTATCTCAGTTCCCTTTCATTTTTAGTACACATGCCCTCAACATGTCCTCTAGGGTTTAGATGGTTCTCTCTATCTATCCATCCGTCTCAGGGTGGTAGGCCGTGCTGAATCTAAGTCGGGTGCTTAGAGCATCCTATAATGATCTCTAGAAATTTGATGTGAATCTGGGATCTCTATCTGATACTATGCTCCTAGGCACACCATGCAGTTTAACTATCTCCCTGATATATAGTTGGGCTAACTTATCTAGGGTATAAGTGGCTTTCATAGGTAGAAAATATGCTAACTTTGTTAACCTATCCACTATTACCCATATTGCATCATATGTGGCAACCCTCCCTTCTAATCATTGTAATTATGGTTAAATGTACGATTAATAATTAATTATCAAGGTTTGAGTGGTTACAATTTATCACATTGCAAAAATATGAGAAAAATTTAAACCTTAATGTTAGGGTTATCACCATACCACCTCAACAAAATAAAATTTGCATAAAAGAAATCCTACTACCATAAGGGATTTATGATTCAACTGTCTATTAGTTTCAATACCCAATAACCTCCCACACATGTTCTTATATCGTTTTCTACTATTACCATTGAAGAAACGGGGGTTTCTAGGTTAAAATTATGAGTTTGGAGATTTACGTCGTGGCTTATACCTTTCCCACTGCGGCTAGGTTACTATCTGAAATTACTGGGCAAATTTCATAAATCTCGCTGCGGTGAGTTGGACCATCGCCGTGGCCAGCCTACCTAGCGTCGCGATGGAAATGCCTCCTGGAACTACCATTCCCAACCCCCCACGATTCTCGCCTCGGCGTAATATATTCGCGCCGCGGCAAGTTTTGCTACTATCCAACTCTTAATTAATTTCCTCAACTCGTGCCGTGGCAGGACATAATTCACCGCAGTGAGTTTTGGTCCTGTTACCCTCCTGAGTGATTTTTTTTTTGCTCTGCGCCGTGGCAAGATTTATCAGGCCGCGGCGCTCCTCGCCACTATTACTCCCTGGGCCAATTTTCTTCCCTTGCGCTGCGACGGGATTGGTTATGCCATGGTGCCCTTCGACTCTGTCTCTCATTTGGCTGCGGTGAAGCCTTCTTAGCTGCAGCGAGACTCCCTCCTGTGACTACATTACCCAAATTTAACCCCTTGCACTCTAATTCTCATATTAGAAACACTCTAGGTCCACCTACCCTTATTTTATGTGATTCTAATGGTGTTTATCTACCCTATTTACCCATCAATCCGTCTATTACCATTGCAAAACTTAAATACTACTTCCTACTTGCCCAACTTGCTCATATCAGCAAATTCATGAATATATGACAGCAAGAACACATGCATTAGCAGCAATTTACATCCCATGCACATTCCATAGAGATTCCATTCAACAATAGCTTATGTCCACATCCAAGGCATCATATGACTGCAATACCCGTATGGTAATCCATATCACAATTTCAACAAAACTACATATATGATACTATAAGTTCATACATTAATATTCAACTATAATGAGACTTAAATCCTTAATGGTTACATTTCAATCAAACAAAATATGAACGCCTATACTTGGCAACATGAATACATGATGATGCTAGGTAAACTAATAACAAAATTGCATATCTACTAAATAAGCCAGCCTAAGTGTAGCCTTCTTTCATGTGTTGGAGTTCATGGATTTTCATCCACTTGCTTTCCTTTATCCTTACCTGAAGAACCTTCACCTGAAATGTTAATCCCATAAAACGAGGTGAGATATAAATCTCAGTAACCAAGTCAATTCCATCATATATCCAGTTTAATTAGCATATATGCATGAATCAAAATCAACATCAGAATCATATCCATCATATCAGCAAATAAAATAATTAGGCTATCATGATTACTATCCCATACTAGCAATCATATTATCACATGTTAAAGGCCATTAACACTGGGAGAGGCCCGTCTACAGCACCTACTCCCTATTGAGCATAACCGAGGCTTTGTGCATCTAGGTTTGATCATAACCCGATGCTCGATCGAGGCACATGCACGGGTGGCAGCCGCACCACAGCTCCACCATGGACTCACAAGGTCCAATCACAATTCAACAAATAGCCAACCAATTCATTCAACATTTCAAATTATTCATATACAGCAACATATGAAATTAAATCAAATATATACATGGAATTGATATAAACCCGGTTACCTCACTTGTAGATAACTTTACAACAGCCATCACAAATCCCAAATTCGGATTAAAGTGTCCTTCACCAGAAAACTCAATATTCCACCTAAAATCCTAAGCAAATTCGTACATAATTAATACCTATTTTATAAATCAGCTATGGGGGTTTCAAATTAACAAATAAAGCATCAAAATGGAGGGTTTAAACTTACCCAAGGTCATCCCTAACTTCAACCTACGAATTTTACCAAGAAAACCCCCAAATTCCCACATTTCAGATTTTGGGTAGGGTGAAAATACTCCAAATGAAAAACTAATCGGATCAAATTAAAGAGGAAGAGAAGAGGATTAAGATATATAACAAGTACCTTGGCTAATTTTGAGCTTAGAGGTGAGAAATAGTGGAATTCTTGCCCCAAACCCTAGCCTCCTCTCCAAGCTCTGAATTTCTCTTTGTGTTTTGTGTTTCAGCAAGTGTGAGGGAGAGGCTGATGTATTAGGGTTTTAGTTGGGCTTAAGTTAGGTCAAAAATGGGTCATGGGTTGCTCCAAGGTCCATCTCCATTTGGGCTTTAGATTTTTAAGTTGTTGGGCCAGTTTCAAGGTGTTAGGTTGCTGAAATTCAATTGGGCCAGACCAAGTTTTAAGACCCAAAGGTTTTGGGTCTGCACAAGGGTTATTGGGCTAAGTATAAGAGCCTATATAAGATGGGTATTGGGCCTCCATTAGCCTCTTATCATGGCCTCCTATATTAATTTAGGCCTAGATGAAATTTCTCTCCTAATTAAATCTCAAACCCATATTAATAAATTTACCTTTCTAAAATCTCCATTTACTTAACTTGCCTAATTATCCCATATTAATTATTCCTAATTAATCTAATCCGTAATTAACACCTTAATTAATTATGGGGTGTTACATCATACCCTGATGATGTCCTGGGTAACCCCATGACAAAATCTATAGTTATGCTATCCTATTTCCACTCTGGGATATCTAGGGGCTGAAGTAACCCAACTGGTTTCTGATATTCTATTTTTACTCTCTGGCATACTAGACATTGGGAGACATACTCTGCTATGTCTGTTTTCATCCTAGGCCACGAGAACATTTTCTTCAAATCCTAGTATGTTTTATTACTGTTGGGATGGATGGTGTACTTACTCTTATGTGCCTCATCTAATATCTTCTCTTTGATCTTAGTGTTCCTAGGCACACACAGCCTATCCTTGTACCTCACTATGTCATCCTCAAACAAATTGAACTCCTAGACACTACCCTGGGTTATCTGGGCTCTAATCTTCTTTACATGGTCGTCTGCTTGCTGGGCTTATCTTATCTGATCCCTCAGGTCATTTTCTATTCGGGTCTCACTCATTAATAATTTTTCAGAAGACACTTCGCAGGAGAGACTCATGTCTCTGAATCTCTTAATCAATTCCTGCTCTCAAATCATCATACAGGCCATGTGTATGGATTTTCTACTTAGGACATCAGTTACCACATTAGCCTTATTGGGATGGTATTTCAATGTGAAATCATAATCTTTCAAAAATTCTAACCATCTTCGTTGCCTCATATTTAGCTCTTTCTGTTCAAATAAATATTTAAGACTCGTGGTCGCTGTAAATTTCTATTGCTGCCCCATATAAGTAGTGTCTCCATATTTTTAGAGAAAATACCACTGCGGCTAACTCTAAGTTGTGTGTGGGCTAGTTTTCCTCATAAGACTTCAATTGTCTAGAAGCATAAGCTACCACTAGGCCTTTCTACATAAGCACACATCTTAACCCTTTTTTAGAGGCATCACTGTATACTACAAAAGTTTCTGTAGGGTCAGGGAGTATTAGAATTGGAGCCGTGGTCAACTTGTGCTTCAACTCTTGGAAACTACTCTCGCATTTCTCATTCCACACAAATGGTACATTCTTTCTAGTAAGCCGGGTCAGTGGCATCGCTATTTGAGAAAAGTCTTGAATAAACCTCCTATAATACCCTGCTAAACCTAGAAAGCTCCTAATCTCTGTCACTGTTCTAGGTCTCTCCCACTGTAATACTGCCTCTACCTTATGGGGATCTACTGCAATCCTTGCCTGGGAGATCACATGACCGAGAAACTAAACCTTAGTGAGCCAAAGTCACATTTACTAAGTTTAGCATACAATTGTTTCTCACTCAGGTAAAGTAATACACCTGTAGCTATAATCTAGTGTGGCATTATTTGCAGACATCTAGTTCATACCAATGATCACATCAATATAAATGAGGGGTATACAAATCAAATCAAGGGTGGTCAGGCAATGATTAAACTGAATCACATAATTCAAACAAGCATGGGAGGTAATGGCTCGGTTTCCTGTGGGGGTAGATACATGTAACTCATATGGCAATGTATGCATACTCAGACCCAACCTCCTAACACAGTCATATGATATGAAAGAGTGGCTAGCACCTGAATCAAATAATGCCGTTACAGAAAAATCATTTATCTTAATAGTACCTTGGATCAAACTCGGGGACTGGTTAGCCTCTTGCTGTGATAAGGCAAAGACTCTATCCTAGGTCTATGGTCTGAAAAGAGGAGCCATCTCCCTCGGTTGTGTGATCTGTAGAGGGGCCTGTGGAGAAGCCTGGGTGCAATCTCTGGCTATATGCCCCGGCTTGCCACATCTAAAGCACACATTCTGCCTCGTATAGCATGGTCTGGTACTGTGATTCCTGCCATACTGGAGACACACGATCAGTGGAACACTGCCTTTACTGGATTGAGTCCTCCTTCTCTTGCCCCTCTGGTTCCATTGACTCTTCCCGCCTCTATGGCTCGTCACTGCAGGCTGTGAACCCTCTCTAGATCTCTTGGGCTCAGGGAGGGGAAGAGGTGGTCTGGCACTGGAGGTAGGCTACATCATCCTGAGATTCGCTTCCGTAACTCTGCATACCTCTACAAGGGTGTTGAAGTGCCTGATTCTCTGTGGCACAACCCTATTTCGGATCTTAGGGAGCAAGCCTTTCTCTAACCTGTCTGCTCTCCACCTCTCATCGTCATGTCTCTATAGGTATGAGGAATATCTGGAGAGTTCAACAAACTTCACTACGTACTGATCCACGGACATCCCTGGAATTTGTCTGAATAGGATAAATTCTGACTCCTTCTCATCTCTGATGAAATTGGGGAAATACTTCTCGTAGAATGCCTTGAGGAATGCCTCCTAGGTGATCGAGGCGTTCCTCGCTCTCAGAATAGGCTCAGTGCCCTTCCACCAATAAATTGCTTCTCTGTAACTGGAATGCAACCATCTTGGCTTTTTGCTCAGACGTGCACTCCATCACCTTGAAGATCTGCTCTAGCTCCATAATCCAGGCCTCAGCTTTATCTGTGTTCATTTCACCATCAAAGGCGGGAGGCCCGAATTTCTTGAATTGTGTAATCACTTTTCTAGTCGAGGTTTGCTGCTGAGCAGGAGGCGTTTGAGCTGGTGGAATCGGGGCAATAGCCTGCATGTGTGGCTGTGCATCTATAAGAGTCGCCCTTGAGTGCTCAGGATGATCTGAGTGTAGAGGTGGCTGAGGAGGAGGAGGTGTAAGGCCCTGGCTATCTCTCTTAGCAAGCCATTCCTGTAATTGCATGATAACGGCCTGCTACTGATCTAAGCGAGCCATAATAGACTATAAGGCTTCAGCAACTGGATCACTAGACCCGGCTTCATTAGCCTAAGCCGCTTTAGGAGGCCTACCTCTTCCTCTACCTCTACCTTGGCACGTGTCTATCATCTTTCTAAAACATATAAACATGCTTTAGTACATAATAAGGACACACGCCACTGCCATGCACTCAATCATCCATAAACAAGCTTATATACATCTTGGCAACTCACAAACACAAGCCACAACCCACAATAAGAGCCTAAACCTTTGCTTTGATACCAATAAATGTAACACCATCATTTCTAACTCATAACCATCATCCTTTGCATGCTCATATGAGATATGATAAGAATAAAGTGAGAACTTCCATTAGATTCATACACTTTCTTACATAGGGACATGGTTAAAAATTCATTTCGGTGTCACATGGAGCGTGTGAGCTTATGCTATGCATCATCATATTTAATTGCACCATTACAACTCATTTGTATCATAAAACTTGCTTTCAACTCATGGAAACCAAAAAGAGATATGGAACATGTATCTCCATTTTCGGCCAGACTTGGCCCCATTTCTGGGCAAAGTTTGAAAAATCACAACTAAATTTAGAAAAATTGAAAACATGTAATCTTGGTCATTCTGAAAATATTGGGATGTCTACTTCATGCTGCAAATATGTACAAGTCATAACATCCCACACACAGGAGGTATGACATGCAAAATGGTCTGGAGGTCGAACTGGGTTCTGATACTATCACAGTTTACTAATATGAATTTCAAAAATATCTAATTAATTTCAAAAAAATCCAATATATGCAAATGATACCACTATGTAAATATATGGATGTTAACTAGATAGAAAAAATATCCCCAAATTAGTTCATCAAGCCAAACTCTCAAAAATTGATAGAACAGTACCTCTGGTCAGGCAAGATGACTGATACTGGGCAGAAACTTTGAAAATTCATATCTTCCTCTCTAGACCTCCAAATGAGGTGCTTCTAGTTGCTACAAGTCACTGTGAATGTCTACTTTCTTTTTATAAAATTTTGTAGCCATTGAACCACGTTTGCCCCTCGGATGACACAATTATACAACTAACCAAATGAACAGTGCTTGTACAAATCTGAAATTCTGATACCAAATTTGAAAAATCATATAAAATTTCACAGACCTCCAAATGACCTGATCTTTGGCTTCCCAAAAAGTTCTAGACAAGATCTAGTACATGCCAAATTTCAAGGCAAGAAGAGGTCATTTGGTCAGGCTTTGACATAAGGGGACAAAGTGTCCATTTCTTGTGTTAAAAGAGGGCTCCAAGGGTTCAAATTTGCTTCTCCTACTCCTAAGGCTCTATGAGCACATGGGAAAGCATCAACATAGGCTGTCAAACATGGCTCAAATATCTAACAACTTAGATTTGCAAAACTCACTCTCCCACACCGAAACATACACCATGTACATAATACCAAGATCTTACTATTCATACCAAAAATTTACTACATCATGCACTATAGTTCTAATTCTCATACATATCCAATAAGTACATCTATTTACAAGTATTCATAAGCGCATACACTATGTACATCATTAGATTACATCTCTTAACAACAAAATGGTGACAAAATGGCTATTTCACAAATCCCTTGCCAATTTCCCTAGCTTCAAGCTTAGTGGCTCCCATGTCTTTGTTCACTTGGTCCACCTAGCATGTTAGGATAGTGGAGAGGAAGGGATGAGATTCAAAGAATCCCAATAGCTCATCTCTCATTCAATCACATATAATACATGTAAAGCAAGCTTTTCAAATGCATGCATGGAAAAGTAGAAGTCATGGACACTTTAAAAACAACCTTGGCATGTGAATCAGTCATACAAGACATTCAAAGGTTCACCAAGTGTTTGGATTGGTCTCACACTTTTTCTCATGGATTTTGGACTTGCCTCACCCACTATTGAGCACTTTGGACTTAACCATACTCTTGGGAGTTGACATTACTTTTGAGAGACCATTTGCTTTGTCTCAACCAAACTCGAGGGTTCTTGGCTCATCCTCACCCAAGGGAAGAGTTCTTGGCCTTTCCACACTCAAGCAAACTCATACAAGCATCATAGATTCATTTAACACATAACATAGCATCAAGGTTCATGACATGTAAAGGCATGCTAGCATACTTTTCATAACTTAAAAAGACACATACACACATTCTAGAATAAGCTAAACACACATTTATGCATGAGAGAAGGGGGAGAGAGCTACCTTATAGGTTAACACAAGCCTTCCCTTTCAATTTATCTTCTCCCTTCTTAATTTCACTATCACAACTAAATGGAAGTGCTTCTCTTGAGTCTAGGCACACAAAGAGCATGAAATTACTCTCTCATAACTCAATAATTATTCACAAAGTTAGAGGTTTCTTTATAGCAAACCCTACCAAGCATATAAGAAACTAGGGATTCTTTCTCTCTCTAAAAGTTCACTAACTATCCTTCCTCTCTCAAGCTCTCAAGAAAGGAAAACAAAGAGGAGGAAGTGAAGATACATGAGTTTCTTGCTCATTCTTGACTAGAACAGAGCTTTCTTACTCATCAACCTATGGAAAGGGAGCTTAGAAGGAGAAGAATAAAATCAAGAAGAAGAAGCATGAAGAGCTTTAAAGGTTCTTACCTTTCTTTCTTAGCTTCCCTTCCTTCTCTCTTAGTTTCTCCTAGTTTTCCTCTCTCTCTCAAGCCTTTTTTCTGTGCTTGGAGGAAGCTTAGGTCTTTTTAAGGTGAAAGGAGGAGTTTGGACGCTTTAAGAAGTCAAATTCTCTTTTTTCACACTTTTCTGGACTAACCCTCGCTATAGCGAAGCATAACCCTCGCTACGGTGAGCAGCTCCTTGGTTTTTGCATGAGGTGCCCACACTCGCTATAAGTAGAAGCATTTTTACTATAGCTAGAAAGCACTCTCGCTATAGCTAGACCATTTCTCGCTATAGTGAACACGTACATTAGAATTAGAAAATTTTTAGCCCTTTGAAAATTTTTCAACTTTTTTTTTTTCTGGTTGTTACATTAACTCTAATGCATTGATGATTTATGACATAGAGATTTGACAAAATTTTACATTAACTGTCCACTGCCTAACGTAATCTTTCTTTTTCTTTTCGGGCTTAGGACTAACTATAAAAAGATTTACATTAAAGCATGGCATATGTAAAGTTATATTGAAATTATAAATAAGAAAAATATTAGATATTTACATATCACATCTATTGTATTAGAAAAGAAATGGTGTTTTGAAAAAATTACCTACCTTATTTTTTACTATGTATTATATAAATATTAGTATAATTAAAACATATATTATAGTTAATCAGAAGTTTACTTATCTAAATATATTTATTATTTGGCATGACTGAGTAGACTGTCTTAGATAAATTATGATACAAACATGGACATCCATTAAAAAATCAGAAGATTTTTTAATTTTAAAGATTCTCATGTGTTGCTTGTGCTTAAAGGAAATTAATTACTAGATCATCACTAACTAAAATTTATTCCCCAAATTTTTGGTCCAAGGTGATATATGTGGATCCATTCATCCATTATATAGACCATTTAGATATTATATAGTTTTGATTTATGCATTTACAAAATAGTCATATGTGTATTTATTATTAACTCATAACCTAGCATTAATGAGATTGCTTGCTTAGATAATTTAATTAAAAGCATAATTTTTCAAATTATATAATCAAGACAATTCATTTTGATAATGCTTATAAGTTTATATCTCAAACTTTTCATAACTATTATATGTCAACCGGAATAATAGTTGAAAAGCATATTGTTCATATTCATACAAAAATGGTTTAATAGAATCATTCATTAAATACCTCTAAGTAATAGTTAGACTAATGTTTATGAGAATAAAATTTCTCATTTTGAATTTTGACATAGAGATATGCAATTTTACATGCAACAACACTTTATGTGTATCATGCCAACAAGCTATTATACATTCTCTTTCTTTTTATTAGAAGCCAAATATTTTCCATCTTAGAATGTTTGAATGTGACAAATATGTCCCACTTGCTTCATCACAACTTATAAAGATAGGCCTTTTCCAAAAAGATTGGGAATATATGTAAGTTATAAGCCTCCTTCTATAATTAAATATCTTAAACCATTAATTAGAGATTTATTTATGACACAATTTGCCAATTGTCATTTTGATAAAATAGTTTTCTCAACATTAGAGGGATAATAAACAATTGAAAAAAGAAATTATATATCATGCATTATCATTATCTTATCTAGACTTTTGTATAAAGCAATATGAACTAAAAGTTCAAAAAATGATTCATTTACAAAACACTGTAAAAATCAACTCTTAGATACATTTACTGAGTTAAAGAGAATTATCAAATCTTATATATTAGCTGAAAATGTTCCAATTTGAATTGATATTCCTAGTAGGATAATTTGTTAGTGTAACTAAAATTAATCCATGCCTAAAGCACAGTAAACCAATAGGTTTCAAAGAAAAAAATTCTTACAAAAAGAAAGAAGCAAATTACTAAGGTGGTCCATATTGAGGAGGCAGGTATTCAATAAGAGACCCAAGACATAATTAGTCATAAATTCTTAGAAAAAAGTTCAGGTACATGAAATGAATGAATAAATTTCAATAAGTTATGTAATTATAAGGAAAAAAAATAAAACCGAAAAGATAGAGTGATAACATTTTTTCATACAATGTTACTGTTAAAATTATTAAAAAAAAAAAGAGGATCATGAACCTAAATTTATCATAAAATGTAAATATAGAGATGATTAGCCAAAAAAGAAAGAAGCAATTCAAATATAAGTAAATTCATGTTCAAAACGTGAAGTTTTTAGACCTATAATCTAAACAATTGAAAGTGTAAAGCCAATAGAATACAAATGGTTATTTTTGTAAAAACAAAATAAGAAAAATGAAATCATCAAATATAAAGTATGACTTATAGCACATGAGTTTTTACAAAGATCTAGAATTGAGTATGAAAGACATATTCTCTTGTAGTAGATGCAATCACTTTTAGATATCTTATGAGTTTAATAGTATATGAAAATCTTGATATGTGTCTAATAAATGTTGTTCCAGTCTAGTTATATATTTTGACTTCTATAAAGTTTCTTTCTTTGTTATAGTTGGTAAAAATCGTGGAGGATTATCATAAGAGATTCCCAACATATCATAAGATTCCCAACATATCCTCCAAGGATTTTACTAGGAAATCCCTATTGAAAAATACACATTATTCCCTCTAGCATTCCCTCATGCTTGGCATCGATGAGTCTTAGTATTTGTCCCAAGGAAAAATCCTTGGAGGATTTGAAATGCTAAAAGTATGTAAAGATTTTTTAGAAAATTGTTCAATACATTTACATAAAATTCTTATATAGATAAAAACAATCTACATATATGTGGTATAATCATTTTAGCAAATATTTATTGAAGAAAGGTTATAGAAATGATCTAATTTGCCTATATGTTTTTTATAAAAAGATCTAGATCATAATTTGTTATAATTACTATATATATTGATGATTTAAATATTATTAAAACTTTTGAAAAGTTTCAAAAAGCAATTGATTATTTAAAGAAAGAATTTGAAATGAATGATTTTAAAAAAACAAAATTTTGTCTTGACTTGTATCTAAAAGATTTTAAAGTGATTTTATATGAATAAAGTGCCTCCATTAAGTACCTCAATGGTTGTAAGATCACATACATGTGAATAAAGATTATTTCATCCTCAAAAGAATGATGAAGCACTTCTTGGTCCTAAAGCACCATATTTTAATGTTACAAGAGTATTGATATATCTTGCTAATTTACACAACTTGATATTTCATTTGTTGTAAATTTATTAACAAAATTTAGTTATTCTTCAACAAAAAAATATTGGAATAAAGTTAAACATTTACTACAATATCCTTAAGAAACTATTGATATGAGGTTATTTTATTCATCTGACTCTGAATCATAATTAATTGGCTATGTAGATGTAAGATACTTATTCAATTTACATAAAGGTCGATTTCAAATTTGTTATTTATTTACATGTGGGGGTACAACTATATCATAGTACTCGATAAAACAAACTTTACGTGGTACCTTATTGAAATAATTAGAGTGTATGAAGTAAGTCGAGAATATATTTGGTTAAAATTAATAATCCAACATATCCAAGATATATGTTTTACATTTAAAGGAAAAGATTCCAACAATATTTTACAAAAATAATGCAACTTATATAACTTAGTTAAAAAGAAAATACATTAAAGGAGATGTAAAAAAAAATATTTCTCTAAATTTTTTTTTACTTATGATTTTTAAAAGAATGGTCATATAAATATTCAATAAATTTGTTTATATGATCATCTACTAGATTCATTCATTAAAGCATTACCAATTACCATATTTGAAAAATTGATGTACAATATAGGGATACACTGACTCAAATATATAAAGTGATACTGACACTAGGGAGAGTAGATAACACATTGTACTTTTTTTCCTTACTAAGGGTTTGTCTCATTAAATTTTCCTAATAAAGTTTTTAATGATATAGCTTACAATGGCCATTTTAATATTATGTACTATTTTTTCTTTCACTAGGCTTTTAATCCATTAAGTTTTTTTTAATAAATTTTTAATAAAGCACATTGTTTGTTAATAGACATCCAAATAAGAAGGTTGCAAATGTTATAATTATGTTGATATCCACAATTTTCAAAGAATTACCTTTTAAGATTTTTTTTTAATGTTTAATGACATATACCCTACAATCCCCAATGATTTATATTATATAATTATATAATATAATTTTTTATTTACATTATTGTAATTCTTATATTAATCTTTATAGTTGAAAACTTATAAACAAAAAATATACATTAAGCATATAATTTTTTTAAGTGAATGAAAGTATTTTGTCATTTCTCTTCTCAATTTTCTCTTTTGCTCTTTTTTTTAATACTTACTTTCATTTTGCAACAAATATGATTTTCTCAACTTGATGCAGGTCTAAGCATTTTTCAACAAGAATTTTCATAAGTCTCTTCCATTTTGGGTTAGAATTTAATTACCATATTAAATATTTTTTAATTGCATAGCTCTTAATATTTAAGTCGTTTTTATGATACGTAATTTTAAATCGTTTTAATCAACATTTGATAATATTTTATTTTTAATTATTTTAAAATTTGAACTATATACAAAGAAAAGCACGAGCTTTTACTTTTTAAAATTGAGAAAAACTTGCAACTATTTCATACTCTTCAAATTATGCTAATAAGAAAATTTAAAGCCATTTCTTACGTTGGCATCTATCATTTTGTACCATTTTTATAAAGATAATAGGTGGAAGATGAGCACACTGGAAACCAATTAATCGATTAAAGAGAGTGAATGGTACAATTGAAAATAACTAACACTGATGAAGTCATTTCAAATCTATATTTTAGGGATTTATTCAAAATTATAGTGTTGCAAAACTTAGATTAAATTAGACTTTAAAAAAGAAGTTATCTAAAGGATACTTTATATGTGAATCCAATATTAAAATTTAAAAATTCACCACCTTGGATTTGAACATCGATGCAAGAGTGACTATTTCTTGGATATGCACACAAGCACAAAAGGAATGCAACAAGACGAGCTTCATCAAGTCATGTGGCCATGAAATGTATCTCCTTGTGTCACTTTATCTATTTATTTTTTTGTAGGGCTTTTTGCAATGTTTCACATATATCATAAAAGATACTAAAGGATAATTTATATGTAAATCCAATATTAAATTTAAAAAATGAGGAAGAAGATTGAATCAACCCTATGAAACCATTTTCAATTGGAATGAGAATCGCCGTTTGTGGACAAGGTAGGATGGTAAAAAAAGGGGGGGGAGAGAGATAAAGATGATAAAGAGACGATAATTTGTTAAGAGATCTACAGAGGGAGAGAAACAATGACTAAATAAAGAAAAATTATAATTCATAATCTTAATGGAATCTAAGCTGATTACTCATGGAGTCGTGAGATTGTATGTAACTCTTAACTTGAATCCTATCAAGGATCTCTATTTATAAGTTTCAAGACAATTGTTCTATTCATAGTACTTTAGGCAATTTATTTCATCAATTCCATGGATGAAGTTTCATGAATGATAGCTATTGTATTGGGCCTTTTAAAATCAAGTTACATGAAGTTTAGTTGATTTGAAGCTCTTATGGTTGGAAAACACTAATAACAATAATTATTTTTAGCCAACCATAAACTACTTGTAGTTAAAGATAAAACTTCAACTAGAATTAATTTAATTATAATTCTTAACTCTACAATTTTATGATTGCAAGATGCAACAATGGATCAACATAACTTTATTTTATGGCACACATAGACAATGTGTATAAATTAAAGGGAAAAAAGATTAAATATTTGCCACCAAAATTTATTGAAGCATACTAATAAAAACTCCATACCATGGATAAAGCTCATTAAGTAATGATTTATGTAGAGTAATACCTTATTATAATAATTACATATTAGATTATTAATTTAATTAAAAAAATCTTGTTTATTTATTTCTCCACTTATTTTTATAATCATTAAGGCTTCGTTTTGTATATACAATAATTATTAAAGTTAGATGTGCTTAAAATGACCTTACTTGGATTTTAGATGGTATATCTCAAACATTGGAATTCAACCTAATTGTTTTAATTAAAATTTTAAGGAAGTAGATAAGACTGAAATTGCATAATAATAATATTTTTTGTGTGTATGTGTGTGTGTGCATGCGTGCGCATATATGTGTGTCTTAAACATTGGTGTTCAACCTAATTGTTTTAATTGAAATTTTGAGAAAGTTGATAAGATTGAAATTGCATAATAATATTCTTTTTTTGTATGTATGTGTGTGCACGTGTCTAATTAGAGGAATTGATATCTTAATAACAGTAAATTTTGCTATCAAAAGTATTATTATGAATAATAGTTCTTATAACAGGAATGTGGCATGAGATGTATGTACCACACGTCACATTCCTATTATAACAACTATACCACATGCCACATTCCTATTATAACAACTATTCACATCCCTATTATAACAATTATTACATCTCATGCCACATTCTTATTATAACAACTATTATTCATAATAATACTTTTGATAGCGAAATTTATTATTATTAAAACATCAATTCCTCAAATTATACTCAAATAATTATTTTTATCATATAAGTTTTTAAATTTATGCAAAATAAGTTTGTTAGTTTTAAAATATCACTAAGAGAAGCTAAAAATTCAGATATTGCCTCATGTGCACAAATTCACAATTTTGGCATATCTTAGACATCAAACATTGAAAAATCATATCTTGGGCTACCAAACTCTGATTTGCACAAACTAGGTGTTTACAAAAAGCTTAGGATGCAAACTATATACAATAAAAAATTCAAATGCAAACAAATCTATTTGCCCTATTAAAATCTATAGAGATCAAAGGCTGTTACAATAAACGACCATAACTAGACTCTGAATTTCAAAAATGCATATATATGACTACTCAACTTTGATTTATGCAAATTTAGTGGCTATAAAAAACTTATAATGCCAACTATATTCTTATAAAATTTCAAATATATGAAATATCAAAACTAACTAAATGAACAGTACCAAGGACTAATTTGCATAATTCAACTAATTGTTAAAATTCATAAAATATTCTATAGAGATCCAAAAATTTTGTTCTTTTGCTTCGTGGAAATCTCTGGATGAGCTTTAACTAGTTGCCAAATTTCAGCTAAAAATTCATTCATTTGGTCTATTTTTGGTTCAAGGGTAAATTATGGCTCAAAAAATGCCATTTTTTGTTTCAAGTGGTCCATTTTGAGTTATTTTCTACCAAGGCTCCATTTAAGTACGATTTAAATGTCAAACACAGCATATATAACTGATCCAATGTGTCTCAAGAGCCATGCAACTCAAAATCACTCCTCCATTTGTTATTATACACATTTACATTAAGGAACTCATATAGTCAAATTTCATGATATCATATAATTACATCCAAAGATAGTTTATACATCATTGTTTCGTGCTTTTAGGTGTGTAGGAAGAATTACATCTCATATTATACATATGCATGAATGTGTGGGCAAGAACATACATAAAAACATAAAGTAATGTCAAAAGGTTGCTTCTCATGCTCTTTATTCACCACCATTTCTCCCTTGAAGATTTCCTAGACATGGTTAGGCAAAATATGGAAGAGAATGAGATTTAAGTAATCCCAATAGCTCATTCATCATTCAAGCACATATATATGTCATGTTTAATAGTCAAAGAGAGCAAGTATGCATATAACACCATCAAATACCAATCATATTCATACATGAGGGATCACATAGCTCTATCAAAAGCAAGAACAACTCCAAGGACTTTTGGTTTAACTTCACCTTATAATTAAAGAATTTTGGTTTAACCTTATCCTCTTTTAGGGGCTTTTAACTTAGTTTCACTCATAATTGAGACTTTTGGCTTTGTCTCATCCATATTTAGGGACTTTTGGCACAACCTCATCCATTTAAGAATCAAATTAATTCCAAATATAATCAAATATCATGTAATTGCATATGATCATTAATCAATCAATAACATATATAATTAGCAAGACATATAAGCAACCCAAGACTAATCAAGCAACCAACATATATATGCAAGAATAGATGAAAAGTTACCTTTATGTAAGAGTTTAAATTAATTTCCCTTTAGTTATTGGCTTGGTCTCTTGGCCTCACACCTATACTTGAGAGAGATTTCACTTGCTTAGCCTAGACACACCAAATGAAGCACAAAATCATCAATGGAACCATACTTAAGTTCATTTAAGCTTTATACAATTTAATTAGAACTTTAGGCTTCTATATGGTCCCATTAAGTGGCAAAATGAAGTAACCTTTATAACTCCATATCTTGGCTCCAAGATCTCACCCAATATGAGTTACATAACTTTAGTAGAACTCATTAGAGCCATCACAAGCTCAATTCAAAGAGCCTATCACCAACTTACTTCTTTATGCATAATAGAACCATATGTGAGGGCAGGAGGCCAATGTGTCTCTTAGTTTAATCAGATGTATGATTAAGAGTTAATGATTTTTCTCTAATTGTTGTGATTATTTTAGGTATTATTCCATGATTATTATCTAAGAACTAGGTCTGTGTATTGATATTTTGCCTTATGATTTGTTTATTTTTATTTCTAATGGAAGCCATATGATTATTTCCCACATTTGCTAGAATGTCACTGTATGAATTAAATATTATGTCGTTATTACTAATTTGATTTGCAAACCTTCATATGCCATCCATTTAAGTGCCTGTGTGCACTAGACGACTGCTAATAATGTTGTGCCTAATTGTGAACATAAAAATCATTGCCTTACTGGAATGTAGAGTGATATTGAGTGCTAGAGCTAAATTATTTTTCTTGTCCACCACCAATTTGAGAGATATTTAGAGCTTGAATGTTAAAGGTTTTTAATCTTTCTTTCTACATGAGCAAAGGTAGGGAAAGGGATAGAGGAAATCTTGTAATTAGGGAATTCTCAAAGGTTTTCCCTAAAGACTTTAATTATAGTGGCCCTGAAGAGAAAGACAAAGTTCTTAATGATAGCATGCCTAAGGTTGGACTAGTGTCTAAAGCTCCTTATATGTTGGTTCCCACAAAGCTAGCAAAACTCAAAAAGTAAATTAAGAAAACTATTGGAGAAAGGTTCATACACCCTAGTATGCTACCCTAGGGAGCCCTTGTATTGTTTATAAAATAGAGAAATGGTAGCTTGAGATTGTGTATGGATTATAGAGAATTTAATAAGGTTATCATTAAAAATAAGTATCCTCTCCCTAAAATTGATTATTTGTTAGATCAGTTAGCAAGAGCATAAGTACTATCTAAGACATATTTTGATATAGGCATTGTTAATTAAGGGTTAAAGTTAAAGACATCCTAAAGATGGTTTTCAGGATTTCATATGGATAATATGAGTTCCTGATTATACCATTTGGCCTGATTACTACATTAGCTATTATACGAATGAAATGAATAAGGTATTCACACTGTATTTGAATAAATTTTTATGGTGGTCTTTATTGATGATATGCTAGTATACTCCAGGGCGGTTGAAAGATATGAGAAGTATTTGAGAGTAGTCTTAGAGGCCTTAATAAACATGAGATGATATGCCAAACTTGGTGAATGTGAGTTTGGCCAATCGATGTGATGTTCTTAGGTCATGTCATATCACATACGGGAGCTATGGTTAATCCCCATAAAATTAAAGTTGTTACAGTGGGACATACTTAAACCATCACTAAAGTTAGAAGTTTTTTAAGTTTGGCAGGGCATGATAGAAGGTTATACAGGGTTTTTTTTTCATATAGCCATACCACTAACGAGGCTAACTAAGAAAAAGATTCTTTTTATATGGGATAATAAATGCGGGAGGAGTTTCAAGGGGTCAAAACCCCGTTTGACCATAGCCTTATGTTGATTGTGCCTAATATACCTAACCCTAGTAAACTGTGTGGTTTACAGTGATAGTTGTGGTAAGGTTTAGGATGTGTATTGACATACCAAAGGGTAGAATGGTAGCATATACCGCTGGATAGTTGAGGCCACATGTAGAGAATTTATCTCATGTATGTTTTAAAGTAGCCGTAATGGTAGTTGTCCTCAAAATCTAAAGACATTACTTGTGTAATGATACAATAGAGATATATAATGACCACAAAAGTCTGAAATACCTATTAGAGTAGAGAGAATTAAATGTGAGACAAAAAAGATGAATGGGGATTCTTAAAGAAATACTGTTTAGGTATGGCCCATGGAATGGCTAATACTTTATGTAGAAAGTCCATATACGTACAACCTATGTGATGATTTGGGAATAGGAACTTAAAGAAATTTAGGAATATGGATGTATTTTGTTATACGCTTTTTAGGAAAATTGTATTGAATGAGATTAGAATAAGGGATGACTTGAGAGCCCATATGTTTCATGCCTAGAGAGAAAGGATGACTTTTTAGTTATGTTCAGAATGAAATTTCTTAGGGTAGGACCTCAGAATTCAAAATGTTTGAGGATAGTATGTTAACATGTATAATAAAGTTTATGTACTAAATATAGTTGAATTGAGAGAAAAGATTTTTGAGAGGCATATGATAATAGATATATAATGTGTTTATAAGTCACCAAAATGTGCTAGAATTTGAAAGACTAGTTGGTGACCAAAAACGAAGACAATTTTAGCCAGTGTGTGGCCGAATAATTGATATATTAGAGAGTTGTAAGTGATCATTAGGGATGAGTTGAATTATTAAAACCCTTAGATATCCTTAAGTGATAACATTTATGTGAATTCTACTACTGGTTACCCAGGACATTCTTAGGTATGATATATATATATATATGGGTAACAAAGAATGTATTAAAAAGGTCTGTGCACTTTTATGGATCAGGGCTATGTGTGTAGTAAATAAATTGCTTTGTTGTACACAAGAGTATTAGTGAGATCTCTTGGGTATTGAACAATGTTGTAATTAATAGAAACCCCAAGTAGAGATTAATCAAGGCTCAGCCATGCCACTGATTATCACCCTCAAATATATAATCAGATATGAAAGACCATTCATATCTTAAAAGATATGTTGAGGGGAATATGTGCTGGAAATGAAAGGAAATTGGAATGTATTTTTCCCTGTAACTGTGTTTGTATAAATGATGGTTATCAATCTAGTATTTAAATGGTTTTTTATAAAATTTTATATGGGAGAAAATGTAGATTATGTTGTTTTAGTGGAGTTAGGTGAAAGGAGATTGATAGGCTCTCAGATGGATAGACCAGGCCATTGAATAGATAAAGACGATTAGAAAGAAACTCTTTACAACCTAAAATAGATAAAAGAATTATGCAGATAAAAGAATAGGGTTGTTAGAGTGGTTTGAGATTAGAAATTATATATTTATTCAAGTATATTCAATTACTGGAGTAGGTCGATCTATCAAAATGAGAAAGGGCTTAGTTCTAGCTGTTTGGGTCCACTTGAGATACTTGAGAGAATTGGATTAGCTATTTATTATATTGCCTTTTCTTCTCCTAACCTAGCCTAAAATTGTGTTGTTTTTTAAGTTTCCCATGCTTAATTGTCAACCCCTCACTTGTTATAAAATGTGAGAATTTTAGTAGCAAGACAATCTTTCTATTTTTATATTCTATATTGGTAATACCAAAAGGATGGTTGATACTATGATAAGATCGTTGAGAAAATAAGAATGTTTCTCTAGTAAAGGTGATTGAAAAAGTCAATTTTCTGACGAGGCAACCTGTGAACTAGTAGATAATGTAAGAAAAATAATATCCACAATTATTTATTTGAGGTATGTCCTAAATTTTGAGGACAAAATTTATTTTTGGCGAGATGAAATGTGATATCCCATGATTAGATAATTCAAAATAGTCTATAAAGAATGGGATAAAATATTTAAAGGGGTCACGAGCCTAAAGAAGGGTAGTGTGAATTAATAGAAATTGAAATTAGAACCATACAGTTAATGAAAGAGGATTCCAGAGTAAAATAAATTGAGGCAAATTAAGGTTGAAATGCCAAATAGAGCATCTAGAAATGAGGTTGGAAAACTAAGAATGGCCTGAAATCGGAACTGAAACGGCTAAATGGAATGAATCGAAATGTAGTAGCAAAATCGTAATTTTAGATAATTTTTTAAAAACTAAAAGGAGGGAGCTTTAAATGGTAATATGAAACTTACTAGAGTATTCAGAGGCCTAGAAAACTATAAGAACTATCAGAATGGTTAAAAGCTTTCTAGTTTACAATTTAGGTCGTCGACTGATCAAAATTTTGACTAAATAGTTTAATAAAGTTTTAAATCTAAAAAATTTTCAAATAAATGCTTTTAATAAACTAGGGAGGCTCTATTTTCATATGAAAAAAAAGACAATTTTTGAAAAGGATACAAAACGAATTCAAATGAAGAAATTGAAGTTACAAGACATGATGGGAATTTCGAAAATTGTTATAAAAATCCTCCCTTCCTTTTTATATGTGACGCCATCTCATCCTCTTCTTCAAAAAAAAAAAAAAAAAAACAACCTTGAGGCCTATGAACTAGCAAGTGGGAGAAGAGTAGCGTCTAAGGGAAGCACTTGTGACTTTGTTCACCAAGTTTTGTTGGTTGCCACAAATTTGAGTTGTATGCTTATGATACGAACTAATAACACATGCAAATGCCCAATAAAGAAAACTATAGGCACCTTAAAAGTTTTATGTCATACCACATATATTGCATTATCATACTCTTCCATTCAATGCTATTATATCCATTTTCCCCATGAAATTACAAGAAAAGTATGAAAATAATGCACTTTTATTACGTAATGTCAGGGTTAAATTTTCAATTCCCGTCATATGGGCCCCGTGGATTCCAACATCATTTTCTATTCATTTATCACTTGTACAAGTTATAAAAAATCTAAAACATCAAGCAATCCATGGATTTTAAGCTTAGAACCATGGATTTTCCTTCATTCACCTCGAACAGCACATGGCAAATTTTAGGGGCAAATTTAAAAATTCATAATTAAATGCAGAAAAATCAAAATATGCTATGATATAGCTTCCTGGAGAGCTTTGAGTGTTAACTTTACATTAAAAATAATTTCAAGTCATGAACATAGCATCTGGACCATTTTGACATTGAAAAAAGTACAAAGGTCTGACTGGCTACTGATACTGATACAGATTTTCGATATACACTTCAAAAATATTCAATTAATTTCATAAACATCCAATCCATACAAATGATACTAATATGGAAAGAAATAGATGTTAGCTAGAGGGGAAAATCATTCTAGAGCATTCCAGGTTCGTTCAGACCATGAAAACTAATCAAATAATGACATAGGTCTGACTGGAAGCCTGGTACTAGATAGCGACTTTAAAAATTCATATCTCCCTCTCTAGACATCCAAATGGGGTAATTTTAGTTGGCATAGTTACTGGGAAGGTTTAATTTTTACCTATAAAATTTCATGGCAATTGAAAATCATTTACCACATGATTGACACAGAACAATTTTCAAACCAAAGCTACAGTAACAGTAACAGTAACCAAACTAGAAAATTTTTTCAACTTCAAAAATTTATCAAATATTTTATAAAACTCCAAATAATCCCCACTTTAACTTCTTAAAAAGCTCTCAACAAGCTTTAGATGTATGCCAAATTTCAGCCCAAGAAGAACTCATTTGGACAAAAAGTGACATAACTCACCAATTTAATCACTTTTGCTTCATATGAGGGACCAACTTGGTTCAATTGGCCTCCTTTAATGTTTGGCACCTCTTGGGCAAGTTTAAAAGCACAAATATGACTTGTAGGAACTATCCAAGTGGTCCCAATCACCATGTATCTCATTTTGACCATTTCACATCCAAATTACAGAAACATCTCAAGTCATCAAGAAGTCAAAATCCATATTTACATTGATCAATAGTCACATAAGGTTTACATGGCATCCATACATCATATTACATTTTCTAAAATTCTTACATCACAAAAATAATATGCACAAAGACACTTTGACATTCAACTACAATTTAGACTACATATAGGCAAAGTAAAGCTTTTCAATGTTCTTGGCTTCCACTTCCTTGTCTTTAAGCACCACCCAGCCAATTTAAAAGTGAGAGGGAAAGGGAAGTGAGATTCCAAAAATTTCAATAGCTCACACACCCATTCACACACACAATCAAAGTATATGCACATCAAAGCATATGTATGAAAGGTTTGGCAACCATAAAGTATGTAAAATCACAATTTCCATGCTACTTAGTCACATTCAAACTAAGACCATGCTCTAGGGACTTTTGATTTTGCCTCATCTCATTTCTAGGATTTTTGGATTTGCCTCACTCTTGACCTAGGGACTTTTGATTTGGCCTCATCCTTACAAGAGACATTTGGTCTTATCTCACCCATGCCATGAGACTTTTGGCATCTCCTCATCTTTATTAAGGGACTTTTGGCATCACCTCACCCTTATGAGCCATTTCCACAACCAAGGCCATTTAAGGAAATACATTAGTACCAATGTAATGTTAGGGCATCAAGTGGCATATTCTTAACTTACAAGAGCATACACAAGCACACAATTATATACATATGCACACAAGAATGCAAGGAGAATGAGGTGGAGAGCTACCTTTCAATGGATGCAAGCTTCCTTTGCTTTACTCTTTCCCTTTCTAGACATCACAAGAACACTTAGGTGGGTGGATGTTTTCTTGGCCTAGACACCATAAACAACACACAATTACACATTTGAAGCAAGCCAAGAAATTAAACTAAAGCTTGAATACACACTTGGTTTCATGAGTGGCATAATAATTTTATAATTGGTCTAATGAAGCAACTCTCACATTTCAAGTTCTAAGCTCCTATATCTTCCCATTTCTAGACCTCTTGAACTTAATTAAAGCCCTTAGAGCTCTCACACAATCATTTGCATAATTGAAAAATCAAATTGCTTCTTAAGCTATCATTATGGACACCATTGTCTCATCTCTCATTCCATGGCTCCTAAATTTTTTCTAATGGTTTCTCCGATCTTCTAACATTATATAAAGTTCCAAACCAAGGTTAGAACAATTTAAAACACTCCCTAGCCTATAAAACTAGCCTAGGCTGAAGCAAGCACAATGATGGGGGTTCACAAGCTTTTTTATTTTTCTTTGATGGGAGAGTCACTAGGGAGGGTTTCTAAGGGTCTTAGGAGCTCAAGAAAACATTCAAATAGCCAAGAAATTACTCATACAAAATTAGATTTTACAAAATCCTAGAAAACACCACACTTTCCTAACTTGATTTTTGTTGATTTTTCTTGGAATTTCTTGCCATATTTCTCTTTTTCATAGTCTAAAACCTTAGTTCCTCTCTTGATTTTAGGCAGAAAATCCTCCCCCTATATGGTTCTAGTGTAGGCCAAAATATACACCAAGAAGAAGCAAGACAAGGAAGCAACGAAAGTGAGAATTTACCTTAGATTCAAGTGTGTTTTCCAGGTTCTTTCTTCTTAGTTTGTTCCACCATAAGGAATTCAAAATCTCCTCTTAATTTTTGGACCAAAATAGAACCATTCATCTTCAAAATAAACCATGGAAAGAGAGGAGGAAATGAGAGGAACAAGATTGGAGGAAGATAAAGTATGAAATTCCTTAGATTTCCTTACCTTCCTTGACTTTTTCTTCCTCTCTTGGTGTGCGTCAAGGAGCTGCTGTTTTTATGTATTTTGGGTAGAGGAAGTCGTGCTTAAGAAGGTGGGAGAAAAAAGGAGAAGTGTGTGGGAGCTTATAGAAATATACTTTTTCAAAAATTTCAATTTTGTCCTTCCGTAATAGCAACTTCATTTTAGCTTTGTTTTAGCTCATTTTTTAGCACTATCTTTTCCATTATAAAATTTAGTTCCCAATTTACTAAAATATCTTTGGAATCACTCAATTTGGAGTTAAAATCTTCCCGAACGAATAAGTCAAAATTCAGGCTCACTGCTATTGAAAAACGTACACTGGAGGAGCTTTACCAGTCCCAGGGCTTCCCATGATTTTTAGGGCCTCTGAGAACCTTAGGCATCTCAAATTTCCCATTTAGAATGCCCTCCTATGTGTTTTTCTAAAAGTTACACTTATTTACCAAAATGCCATTATATTTCGTCAATTTTCGTCACAAATTATTTCACCATCCTAACTTCATTTTTCTTTCTGTCTGAGCCTGAAATTATCATTTTTGGGAGCATAGGACTCTATCCGAATTTTTTTAGGACATTATCTAGCTCATTTCGTCATTTTACGAAAATTACGTTCATTATATTTTGAAACCATAGGAGGCTATTTCAAGCCATGTGAGACCATAATTAAACTAAGAAGAAGCCAAGGAGTCTCCAAAGGTGCCAATTTCCCTAAGAATGGAACAAAAACTCTATATAAGCCTACCATAGAGCATGTCTCAGCTATGAAGGAAAAGTAGCACCTAGGGAGAGTTTTTAATGATTCCAAGGTTATAAATGATCTAGATATATGAATTATAGATACTAATAGAACCATTGGTTTGAATTTAAAAGTCTTATTTTGAAAGGTGAAATTTTTGGGTTCAATTAGGCTTAAAAAAATAACTTGGTGCTAGGCACCTTGAATTATGGATATGATGGCTATAATAGTTCTATTAGGATCATACGGTCTATACCAAGTGAGATTTTGGAGCCAAGAAGTTAAATTGTGGGAGTGGCTTCATTATCGGCTATATATATGTCTAAAACTATAGTTTGCATACACAAGACTAGAATGAGTATAAGTATGGCTCCATTAATTGTTTTGTACTCTATTTGATATGTCTAAACTAAACAAGTGAGAGCATATTCAAGGATGATCATAAAGCCATGAAATCAAGAGAAGAGGTTAAGGGAAAAGTGTTGAAAATCATGTAACAATGTAGTTTTTTTTTTCATTTTTGTGTATGTATATTGGTTGCTTGAGTGCTGTAGACTACTTATATGTTTTATGTGCAAATTTTTTTTATTGTTGATGGCTTGATTGATTATATGTAATTGCCCGACATTTAGCTACATTTGAAATTGGTTTGGCTCTTAAATGGGTGAGGTGAAACCAAAAATCCCTAAATATAAATGAGACTAGGTCAAAGTCTCAATTGTGAGTGAGGCTAGGTTAAAAGTCCCTAAAAAAGGGGTGAGACTAAACCAAAAGTCCTTAATGGATAGATAAGGTTAAACTAAAAGCCTCTAGAGCATAAGTTGCTATTTTCAAAGTCATGGGATCCCTAATACATGAGTTTGAAAATGACATGCATACTTACTTTCTTTGTACTTAAATGAATCATACATGTATACTTAAATGTTGGATTAGCTATTGAGATTCTTGAAATCTCACTTTTTCCCTATTTTTACTAACCATGGCTAGGTGACTCTTAAAGAAGCAAGAATCATTACTAAAGAGTGTAAAGAGAGCTACTTTAACAATGAAGTTTCTTTTTAGGCATATTATTGTGCATGTAGTTATATATTTGTATAATTGCATGTATGATCATTCCAACACTTTTGAAAGTATGAATCAATGATGTAGAAACCATTGTGGGACACAATATGATGTTTTATTTTAACCATGTATGTACCATGAATTACATATGTATTATAGCAAGTGGAAGTGTGAAATTGAATTGCATGGTGTTTGGGACATGATAAACTAGTCATATATGCTATGTTTTACATTTGGGACATGCCTAAGTGGTCACATGAACTAAAGTGGTCCATTTTGAATCATTTGGACCTAAAATTGCATCACATTGAGCCATATTTTGCCTTTAAACCAAAAATTGAACAAATGGATGAAATTTGGCAAGTATTTAGAGCTCATTTAGATCTTTCCACAAAGTCAAAGAATGCAGGAGCTCTATAGAATTTATTATGAATTTTTAAATTTGGCTAAAAAATGCAGAAAATCCTGTGCACTTTACATTTGGTTCAGATATGATTTTTCATGGTTTTGAGATTCAAATGGACTCTAATATTCATGAAATTTTACAAGCATATATTTAGCATTATAAGCTTTCTATAGCCACTAAATTTGCATAAATTGGAATTGTGTGACTTAAAATATGCATTTTTGAAGTTTAGGGTATGATATATGAATTTCATTTCAATAGCTAGTACTATTCTATTGAATTTCGTGGATCAAATGAATTCAATTTCACTTGAAATTTTTATAACATGTAGTTCATATTTTAAGCTTTCCTTAAACATTTAATTTATACAAATTGAAATTGCCGTGTGTGTGTGTCCATGTGTGCACATGTTGGTACGGGTGTGGGCATGCGTGTGCGCGCGCGTGTGTGTGTCTGTATGCATTCGTGCATGTGCGCATGTGTGTGGGTGCGCATGCATGCATGTGTGTGTGTGCTCGCATGTGCGTGCGCGCATGTGTGGGCGAGCAGGCGTGTAAACAACAACAACAACAACAAGAAGAAGAAGCCTTTGTGTATGTGTGTGTGCGCGTGCGTGTGTGGGCTGGTAGGCATGCAAACAACAAAAAGAAGAAGCATTTTCCCATTAGGCGAAGTCAATTATATAGATTAAATGACGTTATAAAATTCTATCATGAATCATATTTTTAGACAAATTATTTAAATCTAAATTTTTCTTAATGGCTTCGCCAATCATTTTTCTTAATTTCCCTCAACCTCTAACTATTGGACTACTCTCCATCTAAACTACTCTCCTTGCTAAAACTTTTAGAGATTTTCTCCACACATGTCAAAACCATTTAAGACGTGATTCTACAATCTTTTTTACAATAAATATAATTTTAACTTTTTTTCTAATACATTTATTTTTAATTCTATTATGTCTTACGTGTTCACTTATCTAACGTAACATTCTTATTCCTATAATATTGAACTTATTCTCTTATTAATTTTTTCATTACCCAATACTCACTTCTATACAATATTATAAGCATTATAACTGTGTAATAAAATTTATTCTTAAATTTGAGTAATACTCTTGTATTACAAATAATATTTAAAATACTTCTCTATTTCATTTACCCTACTTAAATCATATAGTTTATATCTTCCCCTATTTCTTTACTATATTGTATAATAGACACTAATTTTAAAATTTAAATGTACTTAAAATATCCTTGAACTTGGATTCTAGGTGGCATTCCTCAAACATTGGGGTTCAACCTAATTGTTTTAATAGAAATTTTGAGAAAGTTGACGAGATTGAAATTGCATATTAATATTCTTCGTTTGTGTTTGTGTATTGAAATTCTTTGTTAAATTGAAAAATATAGTTCTTACATATTTTATATATATATATATATATATATCCCTCATCTTTCCCTAAATCATACTTGTAAAGTTTTTCCACGCTCCCAAACCAGTTTGTACTCTACGTCGCCCACAATCCATCCAGCTAAAGTATATTACAATAATTATAATAAATACATTAACGATAGGATCTATGAACATTGCTCATGATGCATGATTGCCTCTGCAAGGAGATCCAACCTCTTGCATTCAAAAACTGTTAATCAGAAACTCAGAATAATCAAATCTTCAGAAAGGAAATGTTTGAAATAAAAAGGACATTTAGGGCCATGCACATTGAATTTGAACCACCATTCTTTCATCTATTGTACTTCCCTCAAATCATTGATGAATTCAAAATGTGTTCCTATTCTAACTATAGGAACCAATATATTCTCTTAGTACTTCAAAAAGAATTGGAGTAAAGAGCATCGTTATGTCTTCCAATTTTCATTGGTAACTAAGGTAAGTATATGGAAGGTCAAATATCAGCTATAAAGCAGTGTCCCCAATGAAAAGGGAAGCTTTTAACTTGTCAGCAATAAGTGGCAGCATCTTAATGTTCTCCTGGATTGACTGATCAGCACACGAAACCAAATCATTCATAGCTCCAGTTTTTTTCTGGAGCTTAGCTGCCTCGTACTTATCTTGGCACACCATCAGAGATCTATTCAACTTCTCCTGCACTCAGTTTAAGCACACCATGGTCAGATCAAAGGGAAAAGCTATCAATTACCAAACAAAATTCCAGCAAGTAAAGATGTTGATGTCATACAAAAATTATGGAAAATATTTGGGATACAATGGACTAGCAGAGCAAATGACCTGAGTATTTCAAGCTAGCCTCAAGTCAAACTTGGGTTGCTGTCAGCTTTTCATGTTGATGCAATCTAGAGTTTTATAAACAAATCAGCCAAGCCCAAGATGGCTGGTTGGCATCATCAAACCAATAATTGCTCATTGTTTTTTGCACAATTAACCAAAAAAAAAAAAAAACTGCAGGAGGTGGAGACAAAACTTTGCCAATATATTAGTTGTAGGATGTCTTTTTGTTTCAAGGGAAAACCAGGTAATTTTTCATAATAGAGGGGAAAGCTATGTAATTAGAAAGCTATGCAATTAAGTCATCTTTCCACAAAGATGAGAATAATTTACCCTATATTTTTCCAAAATGGCATTATCAACGCAAATTACAAGCAGAAGTAATGACATTATTAACAAGCAGAATTAGTGATAAACTTAGGATACCTGCAAAAGAAGAGGGGCGTTAACAAATCATGGTAAGGTCAAAGGTGGTAGGTTAGCTAGGAACGGCCCTGTCAAATATGCAGTGGGATTGCAAAACCTTATTGCATCGATTAGCTTTTGAATTTGTACTCTTTTTTAGTGTTTTTCAATCACAACATTCTTATCCTTCCAATTTACTGGCACACATTATTTTCTCTCTTTTACATAGTTTCCTCTCACTAATAAACATGATGTAATTCACCAACATTACATTTTCTTCAAACAATTATATAATGTATCCTACAAAATATATATAAACTTTTTCTCTTTAGGAAAATGTTATATTGCAACGATGTAGAGGCATAATAATAGATAATAAAGTAATTCAAAAAGGAGAAATATATGATTGCAGATCTGTAAGGAGGGGAACTTACTTGAAATTTTGCCATCTCATTATCAAACTTCTGTTGAGCATTAGAAAGAGGGATACTGCAATTTTCGACACAACTGGTTATTTCTTCCTGCTTTCTGCTTCTGTCAAAGCATTCGTAAGCGCATTTGAAGTAGGCTTTCTGCAATTATCATTCAAACAATCAACTATGAAAATTTCACATCCAGCATCTGCAAAAAAAAAAAAAAGCCCGCCAAATGTTCCATTTTATGCAAAAGTGATATCATATTGTGTACAAATATTCCATTTGGTTACAGAGTATCAAGATCTTTGATCCTAATAGATAAAAATCCCATGCCAACATTATGTCCTAAAAGTACAAAAGTTTATCACTATTCAGTATTTACTAGCACAAAAATTAGAACTAGAAATAAAAAGAAGGAAGTAAGTTGGGGAAAAAATTTCAGCAACCCAAATGGGATATTAGTTTCTAAGTCCTAATTTCCCATTTAGTTTCTAGTCATCAAATCATAAAATCATTCATTCTTGGCAGGAAGGATAAAGTACTAGCATCTAAATAACCACTAAAGTACATATGAGAATGACAGAAAGGGATAGGAAGGAACCTGGAGGGTAAAATTGACATGGTCTTGGACAGGGGAAAGATGAGTTTGAGCAGCTACATTCACTTCATTGAGTTTCTGCTTCAGTCTCTGTGAAGCAATTTGCTCTTCAGCGGCTGCCAAGTGATCCATCTGTTTCTCACCGCTTATCGGATTTTATTGTTTGATATGCAAGCAAAAACTCCAAACACCAATCTTACTTTTCTAGGATATGTATGCAGAGCCAACCTGTGTGCCAAAACTTTAGATAAGTTGACCAGTGAGTTGAGGCAATTGCAAGACAAAATGAGGCAATACTCAAACATTTCTTTCTATGAAAATAAATGTACATAGAGAAATGAAAGAAGTACAAATATGGAGGAAAGAACATCAGCTCTAACGAACTCTCCAGGCCCTCTGTAAATACATAAGAGAACTCCCCTGTAAAATCCATGAGCGGAAGCCTACAACGAAACCAAAAGAACTACTCTATATCGAAAATATGCTTTACTAAACTCCATTTCCATCGAAACAAACAGACCTTTAACCTTTATTCAGGGCAATTATCAACAAAGATAACGAATTAAATAAGAACCCATTTCAGAAATTCATACATGAATGATGCATGCAAAGAGAATTTGAGTCTGAGAAAGAAAGAAGCAAAATACGTTTCGATCAATTAATTACCTGCATCCGCAGAGTTTGTTCAAGCTTCAACAACCCCAGAAATGGCTTTCACTTCACAGTGAAAGAGAAGTGGGGTTTTCTCTTGAATGTGTTTACGAACTCGCCGGGCTTCCTATGCTGCTCAAAGCTCTCCGTTTATGAAAAAATTTTGAAAACGCTGTCCGGCTGCATCTTCCTCCAAGATACTAGAGGGCTAGGTTTGTGCGTATTAAAGGTTCCAACTTTTTCTCCAGTCCACGGCAAGTGTTTAGGGCTTCGATCATTTCCCTTGGGCCATTAGACTTGGGTGCTTTAGCTGCAATATGTTTTATCGTGTTTACATAGGTGAATATATTTTTTTTAAAAAATTAATGGCTCTTTTCAAGATTATATATTAGTAAATAAAATAAATTTAAATAAACAATAATTAATAAAGGAGCGGTTATTAAAATAATCAGAGAGTAGAAAGTTATTTATTTCCCATTATATATATTTATTTTTTAAATATTAAATATTAATTTAAATAAATTATTTATTTAAAAATATTAATATAGACTTAAATATTAGTAATAATAATTGTTGTCCATTGAGACAAGGCTTTTTATGAGGAAGAGACTACTTTTATAAAAAAAAAAGTAATCTCTATAAATTAATGCAAAAAATTGTTGCTTTTAGTTTTGATAAAAATATTTTAACTTTTTTAAAGTTACCTTTCGTATACCAAAAACATTCCCAAGTTATTGCAAGAAAAGTCCATTTTAACATCATCTTTTGTTTGCTTCATATCTATTGTAATAATCAATTGATGATATAAAACTAATGAAAATATAAGAAATATAATAAAAACAAGAAAGAAAATTAAAAGAAAAAAATGATAAGATAATTCTTATTTACTTGAATCCTTCATGCTTATTATATAGTTGATAAGTCCTATTTTGATGTTTTTTTTTTGGGTTTTTCTTAGGACTTATTGATAATTTTAATTGATTTTAGGTTTAATTTAATCAACATTTGCGTACTTTAGGAACTCTTGGTGATTGGATGAGATTAGAGCTTAATTACACTTTTTCTCCTAAATTAGGGACTAAATTGCAAAGATTTCCTGTAGTTGGATTTTGCTTGAAATTTCCCTAATTGTGTGGCTAATTTGTAAATAATAAATGCCATAGTGTTATTTTATGACTATTATTTGTTTCATATGTCTTAATTGTATTTCATTTGGCTTATTTCTCATTTAACATTTCCTTTTTGTTTGGTAGGACTTAGGTACAAAGAAATAAGGAAATCAAGCCATGGGATTTAAGGACAAAAGTCTAGGGGCTAAAGTGCTAAATTACAAGAGTTTGGACAAAGTTATTCTTCAGTCATGACGAGTTCATGAGCAACATATGGCATTTCTCTTTGGACATCTAATGACCTCTATGTTGGTCATGACAAGGAGGCAATCTTCTTGGATATACCACCTAATTTGTCACGATGAGATGTTAGTTTGTTGCAATTAGTGGAAGGGTTAAAATTTTTACAAATAGCTATTATGGGTGTGATTTTCAAGAAGTTCTAATTCATTTTTCACTTTCTTAGGCATGTTTAGAGAGAGAGAGAGAGAGAGAGAGAGAGAGAGAGAGAGAGGAAGATCCTTAGAATTGTGAAGGAACTCTTGCAATCTAAGGTTATATAGTATGATGAATTCTTGACTTAATTATATTTCTTTTTATGGTTCTCACACTATGTATAGTTATCTTTATCTACTTTCTTTTTGGATTTGTATTTTTTGCTTTCGTTACCTTAATTTCATATTTATTTCAGTTTACATATCATTTCTCTAAATCTTGATTATGACGTATTACGCTAATGATTGTTTAGAGTAATTATTGATTGTGTTGATATTTGATTGCAATTTAATCAATAGGTTCTTTAGATCTTGATTCTTAGGAACTATCTTTGGTCATGGTGTTAAGATGATTATTTAGATGAATTTAACCAATTAAATATAATTATTTAGGTTGATAATTCATTTAGACCAAATAGGTTAGATGGATTTATCAACTTTCTAAAAACCTTAGCTATCGTTAACTAGAACATTAAGTGTTTGATGAAAAAGTCAAAAGATATGTTTATGGAGATGCTTTAGAGATAGGCTAACCCATAAATGTAACCTAGGGAAGTTGGAAGAGACACTTTAAAAATAGGTTAACCTAGGGAAGTTAGTGCACAAAGAACATTACATCTAACTAAAGTTAGTCATGGTATATGTAGTTAGAGTGATGCATTCAAGAGAAGCTAACTTGTGGTAGTCCTATGGTCTAAATCATATTCATTTGAGAGTTAAAGAAGTTGTACAAGTATGTAAAGGGTGTGCAAGTCTGATTTAGTTCTTACGTAGGTCAATGTATCTTAAAGGACCATTAACATTAGAAGGCTATCAACTAAGCATAATCAGCACAACAAGGTGTCAAGTACCATAGTAAATTAAGATAAATCTATTTTCAACTCTAGGTCTTTTTGTTTGGCTCTTTACTTTTAGGCTAGTATTTTTCCTATGTTAGTGTAGACTTAACTTGCTACTTAGTATCTAGGGTTTTTACACAGTAGAAAAATGTCACTTCATAATTAATGTCAGGCCTTTGTAAAAATTCTTGTGCTATAAGTCGTGCTTTATGTCTAAAGATTTCATTTTTCTCCTTTCATTTGGGCATAAGTACCCATTTATATCCTACTAACTTTGTACCTTTAGGTGTTCAGGTTACAGGTCCAAAAATTTCATATTTTGAAAGTAAATTTAATTCTACTTAAATTGTCTGTTTCCATTTTGGCCAATCATCTTTATGTCCACATTTTTCAATAGATTTAGGTTCATATCCTCATTTTATTGTATTATTTCAATAGTAACATTGTATAAAAAAGCGTAGTCCACAACTATACCTTTTCGGTTCCATTATTTTGTCATAGTTGTATAACTTATTGAGATCCTTTCATTATTTTCAAGTACCCAAACCTCTTTTGGGCTTTTATGATTAATTATGTTTTGAGACTCTTTCCACCTCCTTAATATAATCATTTTAGTTATTTGCTCATTCCTTTTGCTAATAATTTTTATCTTTAGAATTAATTAGTTTATCATACTTCAAGCATAGCTTACTTTCATTTGCACTAATAGATTGTCTTATTAGGACATTAATGCAAATTGGAGCATTTTCAGATAGTACATGAGATTTGGTAACTTTCTTCAGGTTAGTAAATGCATTTGATAGGTAATTTGTAATATTTTATAAATGCATTACTTTTTGAACTTCTCATTCACATTGCATTGTATAGAGATCTAAATGAGATAATAATAATAATAATAATAATAATAATAATAATAATACATTTTATATAATTTCTATTTCTAGTTGCTTATTATTCTTCTTAATATTAGAAAAACTATTTTGTTAAAATGATAATCGACAAATCATTCCAAAAATAAATCTCCAATTAATGGTTCAAGATGTTTAATTATAGAACATAACTCATAACCAACATATATTCTCAAACTTCTTTGTGGTAGAGCAATTAGGACATATATTGTGTATCTAAAAATTTTAAGATGAAAAATATTTAGCTTTTGACTAAAAGTCAATTGTAACGAGGCAAATTTATGATAGCTTATTGGTTTGATATGTATAAGGGTTACTGTATGTAAAATTGTATATTTTATGGCAAAATGGGAAGTTTTGTTCTCTTAAGTATTAGTCTACCTATTAATTGGATGCATTTAATAAATAATTCTATTAAACCATTTGTGCATAAACAAAATCAATAGGCTTTTAAATCGTTATTATAATAGATATATAATAATCCTTAAAAACTGAAATATAAACTCACTAACATTATCAAGATGAATTGTCTTGATAGTACAATCTAGGAATTGTACTCTTAATCAAATTATTTGAGTAATTAATCTTGTAAATGCTAAGTTGCGAGTTGATAATAAATACACATATGACCATTTTAGATTGATTCTAGAAATATGCGAAATTCAACCCCAACTTTAGTTAGTTGCAATGACCTAATAAATTTGTGACTTGAGATAATAAGAAGTTTATTAAAACAAACAATTAAATTACAAAAACCTTTGAAATTTAAGAATTTAAATAATTGAGTTTGATAATAGCCTTAATGAAAGCAACTTGGCAATTCTTTCCTGAGTTACTTGTGCTCAAATCTAAGTGAGACCACTTAGCTATTTTTATTTATTCATTTTGTTCTCTCCTCACCCTCTCTTTCCTTGTTGTATGTGCAATATGTGTTGCAAAGGACCAAATTGCAAGTTTTAAAATTTTTCTTATAGCCTTATAATTTTCTATAATTGCCTACAACCCCTATTAGGATTTTTTTCATGAAGCCTCCAGAAACCCATATGTTTCTCTTTACTTCTCTAATATGTTTCTCATAATTTTCAATCTACATCTCCTTCTTGGCATGTCACAAAGTCTTCCTCTCTTTTATCTTTATTCTTCCTCCTTGTAAATTAGTTGAAGAGGAACCTACTAAATTTCTTACACCTTTTTCACTATATAGCAATGTGTTCTTTATGTTTTAACTTTAGTTTTCTTGGAGGGATAATGGCTCCTATGCTCAACATTTAGCTTTATCCTTTTTCTTGCCTTTCGAGTTATTTCTCCGTCACTTCTATCATTCTCCCAACTTTCTTCTTTTTCTATTGTCGTAGTTCACAAACCTCTTTTCATTATAGGATTTTATGGTACCCTTGCTTTTATTTTGGTTATAAATTGAGTAGCATTCCTGAGTTCTCTTTACTTTGAAATTTTGCAAATCCCTTGTCTTCAAGTAGGTAAGCTCCTCCCATGCTTATATAGCTAATATTGGCTTTGTTTTTATAGATGAATATTGTCTTTTCCCTTTTTGTTTATTGGACTTTTCCCTCTCTATGCTTTTATGCTATTTTATTTGAATATTGTTTCTTGTCTAATGATAAATTTTTCGTTCTTTATAAGGTTAAAATTTCCATCTTTAGCTATTATTTTCCCACAGTTGCAACTTTACAAGTAAGAGTTGTTATAGTTTCTTTAGGTAAGCAACTCAACCTCTTGCTTTCTCTACTTTCTTTAATTGCCAAAAATTTTATTATTGGTGTTATAAATTTTACTACTACTCAAACTTGTCTTTTGTGACACCATCATTTCTAACTCATACCCTTCATCCCACACACACATGCTCATATGAGATATAGGGAGAATAAAGTGAGATCTTTCTCATTAGATTCATACGCTTTTTTAACGTTACGACATGGTTAAAAATTTATTTCGGTGTCACATAGACTGTGTAAGCTCATTCTATACATTATCATATTTAATTTCACAATTACAACTCATTTCAATCCCAAAAACATGTTTTCAACCTATGGAAACCAAAAAGAGGTATGGAACATGCATATTCATTTTTGGCTAGACTTGGCCTCACTTCTAGGCAAACTTTGGAAAATCACAACTAAATCTAGAAAAATAAAAAACATATAATCTTGGTCATTTTGGAAATCTTGGGATGTCTAATTCATGCTAAAAAAATGTACAAGTCATAAAATCACATACATAGGATGTTTGACACGCAAATTGGTCTAGAGGTCAAACTGGTCCTGATGCTGTCACAGTTTATTGATATGAACTTAAAAAATGTCCAACTAATTTCACAAAAATTCAATGTATGCAAATGATACCAATATGGAAATATGTGGATGTTAACTAGAGATAAAAAATATCTCTAGATTAGTTCATTAAGTCAAACTCTCAGAAATTGATGGAACAGTACTTCTGGTTAGGCAAGATGACTGATACTAGGCAGAAACTTCAAAAATTTATATCTTCCTCTCTAAACCTCTAAATGAGGTGCTTCTAGTTGCTACAAGTCACTATGAATGTCTAGTTTCTGCCTATAAAATTTCGTAGCCATTGGATCACGTTTGCCCCTCGGATGACACAATTACACAACTGACCAAATGAACAGTACTTATGCAAATCCGAAATTCTGATACTAACTTTGAAAAATCATAGAAAATTCCACAGACCTCCAAATGACATGATCTTTAGCTTTCCAAAAATCTCTAAACAAGATCTAGTCACATGCCAAATTTCAAGGCAAAAAGAGGTTATTTGGTCAGACTTTGATATAAGGGGGCAAAGTGTCAATTTCTCTTGCTAAAGAGGGCTCCAAGGGTTCAAATTGACTTCTCCTACTTCTAAGGCTCTATGAGCATGTGGGAAAGCATCAACATAGGCTATTAAACATGGCTCAAATGTCTAATAACCCAGATTTGTAAAACTCACTCTCTCACACCAAAACATACATCATGTAGATAATGCTAAGATCTTACTATTCATACCGAAAACTTGCTACATCAAGCACTATAGTTCTAATTCTCATACATATACAATAAGTACATCCATTTACAAGTATTCATAAGTGCCTACAACATGTAAATCATTAGATTACATCTCTTAACAACAAAACGGTAACAAAATGGCTATTTTACAATTTCTTCACCGAATTTCTTAGCTTCAAGCTTGGTGGCTCCCATGTCTTTGTTCACTTGGTCTTAGCATGTTAGGACAGTGGAATGGAGGGGATGAGATTCAAAGAATCCCAATAGCTCATCTCTCATTCAATCATACATAATATATATAAAGCAAGCTTTTCAAATGCATGTGTGAAAAAGTGGAAGTCATGGACACTTTAAAAATAACTTTGGCATATGAATCAATCATATAAGACATTCAAAGGTTCACCAAGTGTTTGGATTGGCCTCACACTTCTCCTCATGGATTTTGGATTTGCCTCACCCACTCTTGAGCACTTTGGACTCAACCATACTCTTGGGAGTCCACATTACTTTTAGGAGACCCTTTGCTTTGTCTCAACCAAGCTCGAGGGTTTTTGGCTCATCCTCACCCAAGGGAAGAGTTCTTGGCCTTTTCACACTCAAGCAAACTCATACAACCATTATGGATTCATTTAATACATAACATAGCATCAAGGTTCATAACATGTAAAGGCATACTAGCATACTTTTCATAGCTTGAAAATACACATACACACATTCTAGAACAAGTTAAACACACATTCATGCATGAGAGAAGGGGGAGAGAGCTACCTTATAGGCTAACACAAGCCTTTCCTTTCAATTTATCTTATCTTTTCTTGATTTCACAATCACCACTAGATGGGAGTGCTTCTCTTGAGCCTAGGCACACAAAGAGCATAGGATTACTCTCTCATAACTCAACATTTATTCACAAAGTTAGGAGTTTCTTTCTAGCAAACCCTATAAAGCACAAAAGAAACTAGGGTTCTTTCTCTCTCTAGAAGTTCACCAACTATTCTTCTCTTTTCTTTGCATTTCTTAACTTATCACACTCTCTTTTAAGGTTTCTTGCTCCCTTTAGGTCAGAACAAAGCTTCCTTACTCATCAACCCATGGAAAGGGGGCTTAGAAGGAGAAGAATAAAATCAAGAAGAAGGAGCATGAAGAGCTTTAAAGGTTCTTACCTTTCTTCCTTAGCTTCCCTTCCTTCTCTCTTAGTTTCCCCTAGTTTCTCTCTCTCTCTCAAGCTTTTTTCTGTGCTTGGATGATCCTTAAGTCGGTTTAAGGAGAAATGAGGAGTTTGAATGCTTTAAAAAGTCAAATTCTCTTTTTTTACGCTTTTCTAGACTAACTCTCGTTATAGCGAGGCATAACCCTCGCTACGGCGAGCACGTATCAATCTCAGACCCCTGTCTTTGCTATAACGCGCGCTACGATGAGCAGCTCCCTGGTTTTTGTATGGGATACCCGTACTCGCTATTGCTAGAAGCATTTTCGCTATAGCGAGAAGGCACTCTCGCTATAGCTAGACCATTTCTCGCTCTTCTTGCTATAGCGAACAGGTACATTCATTATAGCTAGCCCATTTCTCACTATAGCTAGCAGACGTAGAAAATTTTCAACCCTTCGAAAATTTTCAACTTCTTTTTTTTTTTCTGGTTGTTACATCTTTTCCATTTGTAATTATTTTGCCTAGCTCTTCCCTTCATTCAGTTATGATTATAGTTTAAGGTTTATGGTAGAGATGCTAATTGGGTGTGAAAGGTTTTACGCATCATTAATTTTATGTAAGGTTGTCTCTTAAACTAAATTAATTCTCCTAACCTATGAACTTTGAAAGGAATTGTGCCTAGATGAAAAAATTAAAATGAGTTGCACATCTAGTTTATAAAGTGAAGTTAAAGGGATGAAAATTTATTAAAGACTAAATTGAGTAATATAACTTTTGAATTATAATGAGAAGCAAATAATTGAATCTAAGATTAAAGGTAATTTAATTACATTAGGGTAAATTAATTGTCACATACCAAAACCAAAGGTATGATTAACATGAAGTATGAGAACATCTCATATTTGTAAACCTAATTAAACACTCCTAAGTTGTACTTTTTGACTAAACTAAATTTCTTATTAGAAGAAAATTTAATTAAAGCTGCCTTATTTAATATGCCAAGTCACCAATTTTTTAAGCCATTGATTGTATATTGAGTTAATTCTCATCTTTCTATAAAAGTTTTGGTAGAATGTTCCCTAAAAATAAGACACTCTAAAATTACTACAATAGCTAGTAATGCAATAATACAATAAAAGGGCTTTACTTTTATCTCAATCAACTATATCAACTACATTGGGGTAAGGGACCATGCTTATGGAATTATGGAGCTATAACTAAATTACAATAAATTCTAATTAACAAAGTAACTTTGTCCTTATGAATGAAAGCACGACTCACCCAAAGAAAGCATTGATCCTCATTAGGCTACTGAAGTAAATCTTGGCTTAACTTTATTATCTGAAAATACTCAATATTTACCAAGTAAATAACATCCCAAAGTTAAATAGATAAATGAATAACTAAAAAGAAATAAGTAGGTAAGATAGCTTATGAACACCTTGCAAATGTTTTAGAACTTGAAACCATGTTTCACAAAATAGTAATCTTAAAAAAAATCTTAAATATGGGATATGTTCTAAATCATGATAGTTACATAGTCTAAAAACAATATAAATAGCAATGATATAAAGTATAAAGCTTTCAAAATACACATTTGAAAATTTCAAAAACCAATTCCTTTCAAAACATTTCTTTTAAAAGGACTTTCCTCAGAATGGTATAATATATTGTGGGCACACAACCTATATGGGTAAATAACCAAATCCATTGTGAGTTCTTAACTCATATAAAATAAAGTCCATTGCATAAAAACTAGTTCTAGTAAAACCCAGTTCTAATTAATATCTCACTTATAGATTAATTAAGTTTGGTTAATTGATTGTAGTGATAATCTTAGAAATACCAAAAATACAAACTAATTAAAATCTTCATTGTAAACAAACTGTTAAATTTAATGCCCATTAGAAAATGATTGAGTCCCTAAACTATTGAAAGTATAATTTGTAACACCATAACTTCTAACTCATCATATCATATATATACATGACTCACATCATTATATTCATGAAGATATAAGGCAAAAGGGAAAAAATAATGACTTTCTTTGCGTTGCGTCATACTTAAAAATTTCATTTGATGTCACGTGGACCATGTGAGCTCATGCTATATATTCTCATATTTAAATACATCAATACAACTCATTTGCATCACAAAATCATGCACACAACTCATTAAAACCGAAATGAAGCATGAAATGGGCTTGTTTAATTTTGGCCATATTTGCTCCATTTTTTGACCAAATTTTAGAAAATCATAACTAAATCTAGAAAAATTAAAATCATGAAATCTTGATCATTTTGAGAAGCTATGGATGTCTAATTTATGCTAAAAATATGTCCAGAGCATAACATTCATGACAGAGGATGTTTGACATCCAAAAAGGTTCAGAGGTTGCTACTGCCTGAGCTGCTGTTTCAGATTACTGATACAAACTTCTAAATTCATAACTAATTATATAAAAATTGAAATCACACAAATTTGGTCATTATGGAAATATAAAATTGTTAAATTTATGCTAAAAATAATTCCAAAATGAAACAAATATGTTTAGCTATTGGAAATCTATAGAATAGTGACTGGACTTTTGGGGCACCACTGCTACTGACAGCCAACTTCAAAAATGCATAACTCTTTGCTCAGACCTCCAAATGAGGTGATCTCAGTGGTCACAGAAAGCTTATGACCTCTAGTTTATGCCTGTAAATTTTTACAAGTATTGGACACCATTTTACTATCAGATGACATAGAATATAAATCTGCTAGTGTGAACAATGCACATACTAGAAACCATGAAAATTGCCAACTTTGAAAAACTATCAAATATTCTGTAGACCTCCAAAAATTATGATATTTAGCTTCCCAAAAATCTCTTAATGAGACATAATTGCATGCCAAATATCAGATCAAGACTAACTCATTTGGCTAAAAAGTGACATAGGGTTTCATTATGGTCAATTTTGACTCCATATAGGGTACCAAAGTTGCCAAATAGATTTCCCTTAGTCTTGGCACCTTTTAGACAAATCTAAAAGTGCATTTAAGACTTGTGTGAGCTGTCCAAATGGTTCCAAACCGCATGCATCTCATTTTGGCCTTTCCATGCACACATATGCACATTTCCATAAACTCATTCATGAAGCTATCATTGTCATACATACTCAATTCCCATTCCATCATTCACATAACACATACTTTCATTTCTACTTCATATAATATCATAATTACATATATCTCAAGGGTCATAAATCATTTACAACATTAATATTCATCATTATGGTTCATTATAGCTTTAAAAGGAAAATGCTCGACATATGTATGTCAATCTTCCTCCTTCAATATTGTTAGCTCCCATTAACATATCCACTTGGTCCACTTAGTGTGTGAGATCATTAGAGAGAAGGGGATGAGATTCAAAGAATTTCAATAGCTCATCTCTCATTCAATCATACATAATGAATGCAAACAAGTCTCATAAATGCATATATGGTTATGTTGACATGTGCAAACATTCAAGAAGCATTTTCATCACTTGAGAATATCATATATAGCATATAAAGGCTTGCCAAGCAAGTGGATTGGCCTCACCCAATTTCTTATGGATGTTGGACTTACCTCACCCATTCTTTAAGACATTTTTGGACTTAACCATACTCTTAGGAGTCCATCTTATTTTTGGGAGACTCTTTGCTTTGTTTCAACCAATCTTATGGGTTCTTAGCCTCACCACACTCAAGCAAACCCAAGCACACATCAAAACATCATATGAAACATAATATGTCATCATAAAGCCATGGCATATGAAATCATGTTAGCATACTTTTCATGGCTTGAAAATACACATACATACATTCTAAGACAAGCTAACACACATCCATGCATGAGAGAAGGTGGAGAGAGCTACATTGTGTATAATCACACACTTTTCCCTTTGGATTCAAGCCTCCTCTTTCAGCCTTACACCCACAAATCGGTGGAGATGGTTTCTCTTGCCCTAGATACAATTTATGGGAGCCAATTAAATTGATGAAGCATATTCTAAGGCTACTTAGCTTGTTTAAATACTAGATTGATCTATAGGCTCCATTATGGTCCATAAATGTACCTAATGAAGCAACACCCCTTACATAATTTTTAGGCCTCATTCTTTCCTTTCAAATATGATTCTTGACTCCTTTTAAGCCTCTTGGAGTCATCACACCATTAAAACAAAGGGCCTAACACCATGTTGTTTCTTTAGTTCATAATATGGAACCTAAGGCACCAAATCAACTTCTATGAGTTCTAAATTTTTTTCAAGGCCTCCCTTCATTTTCATTCATCAAATATGACTCAAAAATGGCCTTAGAAAAATTTAAAACTCTCTCTAGCTAGGTGAACCCCTTTTGGCCGAGACATAGAATGCATTGGCCTTCCATGGAGTTCTTTTTGTTTCCTTGAAAAGGGGAGCATGTGGGGAGCATCTTAGGGATCTTATAAGCATATTTAAACACTCAATTAAGTCTAAGAATATTCATGTAAAATCATATTTGCAAGGGAGCATTTGGATCCCTAATGGTTTCATCTTGTTTCCTAATGCCCCTTTCTTGATTCTATTGGTTCATTCTTAATCCTTGCCTTCTAAAACCTTTAATCCCTCCATGATTTGGACAGAACACAGCCCCTAGGAAATGGGTTCCTTGCTGGGCGAAATACCTTCAAGGGAAGGGGCAGGAAGAAGCTACCAAAGAGTGGAGATTTTACTTTACTTTCTTGGTTCCTTTAGCTTGTTCTTTCATTTGGTTAGCTTGCTCCCTCAAATCTTGAAATCCCCCTCTCCGTTTTGCCCCCAAAACAGCACCAAATTAAATGTCAAAACCATGAGAAGGAAGAGGAAGAAGAGAGGAAGAAGTTTAACAAGGCAAGGAGTAGGAAAAAGTGGCTAAAACTTACACTTTTCAAAGCTTCTTCTTCCTTCCTTGGCCTCCCCTCTTGTGCGCCACTCTCAGCCCTTCTTAATTCTATTTTAACATGTGGGAGAGTTGGTGAGGAGATCTGACCAGAGGTGGGACATTTTTATAAGTCCAGGAATTCATTTAAGCAATTTTTAAAATTTGCAATTTAATCCCTCTTTGTAGTTTTGTTTGTCTGGGCTCATTTCAACTCTTTTCTAAGAACCATCTTTTCCATCATATTTCTTAGGCTCTTAATCATAATAATCACCTTTGGAATCACTTAAAAAGGATCTGAAACCATTTCGAACCATTCAATCAAAGTTTTGGTCAACTAATAGTTGAAATCACTCACCGAAGGGGTTTCAACTGTTCTAGGGATTCCCATGATTTTTAGAGCCTCTGAGAACCCCGAAAAGTTCAAATTTTTTGTTTCAAAAGCCCTCCTATGAGTTTTCTAAATTTTTCAAAAATTACAAAAATACCCCTACTTTCTTCGGCAAATTTTCTGAGCTCTTCTGGCTCTGGCTTTTTGGCATCTTAAATCTCAAATTCTCATTTTCTAATATTTAAAATTTTATCATAATTTTAGTTGGCCCCAATTCCTTCTATTTTGAGGACTTCCTTTTATATTTGGCCTATTTTTAACGTTTACGAAAAAACCAAACATTGCATTTCTCACGTTTACAGAGGGACCGGATGTTACATAATTAACTTCCAAAATACCCCACTAAAACCTCAAGATACTTGCTAAAAATATTAGGGATTAAGAACCTAATTAGATTCCTACTTAAAGCCTTATAAACACTTCTAAAAAAAATCCAACACAATTGGTGTTGCATCTTGTGTTGAGGCATTAGGATGCAAATTGCCTGAATGGCATCAAAATATGATGTGTTTGCCTCTGTGTGAACTTCACTGCAGCACCCAAGGGTATGCCATGTGTCATATCTTAACCCCAAGAAACTCATATCATAGCATTCAAGTACTAAACACTAGACTTGCACATAAAGCGTAGCATATGGACCAAAATCACATAAACAAACCCACACAGTTCAATCCCACTTTGGTTTAAGCAATTTTGTCCATATAATATCCATACAACATTCATTCAAAGCAAGAATATCATTACATAAACTCTTGAGGTCCATTTTGCACTACTTGAACTTTTTACACAATTTACTTGGACATACAACACATAACAATGAGAAGCACACTACTAAGAACCTTTAGCTCAGCATTAAATCACTCCCAAGCCCATGAATTGATCTTCAACTCCTCTTAGACCATAAAATATTAAAACATATCGGATTCATAGCCATTTAGGTCAAGAGACTCGGGTTTGGAGGATTGGAACACATATCAGAATTTTTGCCACGGGTTCCAATTTTTAGTTTTCTGGGGCAGACTTTGGAAAATCATAATTAATTTTAAAAAAATCAAAACGAGGCAAATGATAGGTTTCTAGAAATCTCTATATGTCTACTATAAGGGAAAAATAATTACAGGTATGAAACACCCATCTGTACTGTGTTTGACAACCGAAAGTTATGAAAGGTCCGGCTGCCCTTGAGTTCTGCTACAGCTTACTGATATGGACTTCACAAATTCATAACTAATTCCAAAAAACTCCAAATCAAGTAAACTATATCAATATGGAAAGCTAAAGATGTATAAATTAAGGGAAAAATAGCTCCAGACCCAGAGAATGACATGAAACTGGAGAAACTCGATGGAATAGTGCTGAGGGTCCTGCTGCATCACTAACAGTGAGTTCTAACTTCAAAAATTCATTTCTCTCTCTCTAGACCTCCAAATGAGGTTCTTCTAGTTGCTATAGCTCACTATGCATGTCTAGTTTCCATGTAAAATTTCAGGACCGTTGGACCTCATTTGCTCTATGTTTGACACAGATGCATTTTCGGACCAAAGCTACAGTACACTGACCAAAATCAGAAAAATTCTTAACTTCAAAAATTCACCAAATATTCCATAGATCTCCAAAAACTCTGCACTCTAGCTTCCCAAAAATCTCTAGATGAGCTCTACATGAACACCAAATTTCATGAGGAAATTTGTCCATTTGATCAATTTGTGACATAGGGTTACAAAATGCCCTTTTTAAGCTTCATATGGGGTCTCAAGGGGTCCATTTTTGCCTTTTCTCATTCTATGGCCACATGAGCACGTGGGAAAGCATTAAAATACTCTATCAAACATGTCTCAAAGGGTTAATTACCCAGATTCCATAATCTCACTCATCCACATCAAGATATACACAAGAGCCATACTTGTATAACTTGGCATATCTAAGTCAAATTCATGAAATATCATTCACATGGGTCTAGTTCTCATACATATACAATATACCCATACTTTTACAAATATTCATAAGCTCATACATCATATACATTATGGAGATACATCAGGTGACAACTATATGGCTATAATACAAATATGTTACAACTCCATTACTAATCTTCTTGCTTCCAAGTGTGGTGGCTGCCATTTCCTTGCTCTCTTGATCCACCTAGGCATATTAAGTAATGGAGAGGGAAGAGTGAGATTCTAGGAATCCCAATAGCTCATCTCCCATTCAATCATGCATAAAGAATGTAATACAAGTGTTAAGGATGCATGCATGGCATATCAATATAGAAAATGGTGCAAAATACATTCTTGACATTTACACAAAGCACACATAACATACTTAGGCTTGCCAAATGAATGGATTAGCCTCACCCACTTTCTTCAAAGTTCTTGGACTTGCCTCACCCTTTTTCTCAAAGGCCATGAACTAAGCCTTGCTCTTGGGAGACTTTCTCTTGGTCTCAACCACTTCTAAGGGTTCTTGGCTCATCCTCACCGAAGATAGAAGGTTCTTGGCCTCTCCACATTCAAGCAAACCAATGCAATATTTATAGGCATCATTTGAATACATAGTGCAATATTATAGTTCCATGGAACATAGGCATCATACTAAAATACAATTCATAGCTTAAAATACTCATACATACATTCAAAAACAATGTAGACATTCATTCATGCATGGGAGAAAAGAGAGAGAGCTACCTTGTTATCTATGCAAGCTTTACTTTGCCTTACTCCGTCCCTTTTTCAGTTCCACAAGAACACTAAGGTGGGGTCGGTTTCCTTGGCCTAAACATCATGAATAATACTCAATTATATTCTTGAAACAAGCTAAAGCATTCAATTTACTCTCAAGAACATACTTGGTTCCATAAGTCACATAATGGCTCCATAAATGGCCTATTGAAGCAACCATCATGATTTAAGTTCTTGACTCCATTCTCTTCTCATTTCTAGGCCTTTTGACCTCATTTAAGGTCCTTGGAGCCATTACATATTCATTTACAAAAGCCTAAACACAAGTTGCTTTATAAGGTCACATTATGGAAGCCATTGCCTCATCTCCCAATCCATGGCTTCTAAATTTTTTTCCAAGGATTCCTCCCACCTTCTACCATTATAAAAAGTCTCATTCTAGGCTTAGAACAAATTAAAACACTCTCTAGGTAACCAGACCTTGTGTGGCTGAGATATACATCATGAAAAGAGTCCTTGAACTTTGCTTTGTTTTCTTAGAAGGAATGTCACTTATGTAACTTCGTAGGGGTCTAAGGGACTCAAACCATGTCTTACATAAGCTAGAATACCTCTAGGAAAAATCAGATTTCATCACTTATTTCAAAACCCCAAGTTGTGCCAACTTGAATTTTAAGGCTCCCTTTTTGTTTTCACTTGTCTATTCTAAATTCCCACACTCTAAATCACTTGTTCTTCCCTTGATATGGTCAAAATTCAACTCCCTTTGGATGGGCTCTAGGTTGCACGAAATTCATATGGAGGAGAACAAGCAAGAAGTGCAAGAAAAGCCATGGAAAGGAATGGGAACCTACCTTAAATTCTTACTCTTCCAAGTGGCTTCCTCTTGCACCTAAGCCTTCCCTCCAATCCTAATTTCTCCTTGCTGGACCAGAACCAAAATAGCATCAAAATGTTTTCTGAACCCATGTAAATATGGAGGAGAAGGAGGGGAATATTTATTGTAAAGAAAAAAGGAAGAAAACACACCCTTTCATACCTATTCAAGGCTTCTTCTTCCTTCCTTGGCCTCCCCTTTTGTGTGCCACCCTTAGCTCTTCTTAATTCTATTTTAACATGTGAGAGAGTGGGTGAGGAGATCTGAGCAGAGGAGGGACGTTTTTTATAAGCTAGGGATTCATTTAAGCAACTTTCAGAATTTGCAAGTTAGTCCCTCTTTGTAGTTTTGTTTGTTTGAACTCATTTCAACTCCTTTTTAAAATATGTCTTTTCCATCATATTTCTTAGGCTCTCAACCATAAGAATTGCCTTTGGAATCACTCAAAAAGGATCTAAAACCATTCCGAATCATTCGGTCAAAGTTTTGGTCAACTGACGGCCGAAATCACTCACCAGAGGAGTTTCAACTGTTCTAGGGGTTCTCATGGTATTCAGGGCCTCTGAGAACCCCAGAAAGGTCAAATTTTCCATTTAAAAAGCCCTCCTATGAGATTTCAAACTTTCCAAAAATTACAAAAATGCCCTTACTTACTTCGACAAATTTTCTGAGCTCTTCTGGCTCTGGTTTTTAGGCATCTTAAATCTCAAATCCTCATTTTCTAATATTTAAAATTTTATCATAATTTTATTTGGCCCCAATTCCTTCTATTTCGAGGACTTCCTTTTATATTTAGCCCATTTCTGACGTTTACGGAGAAATCGAATATCGCGTTTCTCACATTTACGAAAAGACTGGATGTTACACCATGATGTCTTTGCCTTTGTTTGAACAACATTGTTATGAGTTAAACGTAAATTTCTAGGCAAGAAAACTCATGTAGTATCTTGGTGTCCCAAATATAAAATGCACCAAAACTAGGTAAATTAAATGCTAAAGTAATTGTTCGCCAACCATAAGATTTTAACTTCATCAAATGGACATGGGACATCTACAATGACTTTAAATACATCTATTAATGATGTAAAAACTTAGGGACAAGGGATTAAACACCCATACATTCCTCCAAGCGACAAATTTGCTAGGAAAATCAGAAAAAGTTGAATAATGACAACAAAGGTAAAGTTGGACCAACAAGTCACCTACTTAAATTCATCAATACTTAACCATTTGACTTCAAAACAAGCCTAATAAGTTTCATTAAATGAAAGTTGTTCCACTGCTTTAAGCTGTAATAACTAGATTTTCAAAAATTAAACCAAAATCAATAGGATAATATAAGAGGGCCCTAAAGCAAAGCAAATTGAAGCCCTTAAAGAATAGAATATTAATTAAAACCTCTAAAATTGGAAATTATAAACCATAGATGGCATAACATTAGAGCTAAAATAGCTAAACAAATTAAAGGATAAATATAGTGGAAAAATTATAATTTTGGGTAACTTTTTCATGAGTCAAAGAAGAGAGCTTTAAATGATTAAATTGAGCTCACTATAATTTTCAAAAGCCTAGAAAATCATAGAAACCATTGGAATAGTTAAAACTCTTTTAGTGTATAATTTAAGTTGTCAGTTGACTAAAACTTTGATTAGCAGTTTGATAAGGTTTTAAATCCTATTAATTAGAAATCAAATATTTTTAATAAACTAAAGGACCTAGATTTTATGACGGAAAAGATGATTTTCAAAAAAGAATTAAAATGAGTTCAAATCGTAAAATTAAAGAAAATGGGCAGGATTGGAAATTATGCACTTAAGAAATCCTAACTTCTCCTTATAAAAGGCCACCCCTATCATCTTTTCCTCACTTTGGCCAAAATTCTGTAGCCCCAAACTAGGCCAAGAAGGTGTCTGAGAAAGCACCAAAAGCTAAGGGATATTAAACCTACTAAAGGTACGTAAAAATGTAGAAATTGCCTATAATGTCTATGTAACCTAGTTTCTCCACTTTCTCTCCATGGTTTTAGTTTCTTGAAAGATGGAGTTTTATGGTTGGAAACTTGGAGGAAGAAGCTTTTCCAAGGAAAACAAATATGCCATATTAATCTTCATTTAAAGCCTTTATGAATGATATATGTTTTGGTGTAGGAAATTTGCTTTTCCTTGTTTCTCCATAAATCCATAAGTTTGGCCAATCCAAGAGGGAGGTGAAAGGAGTTAGTTTTTCATTAAACCATGATGGGATAAGGGTCTTGGAGTGTAAAGATTAGTATGGAACCAATAGAAACCATTGAAAGGCTATAGGTTGTAAGATTCCATACCTAGGGTTTTGATTGCACCTTAGAGAGTATGAAGCCTTAAATTGATATTTTAATCTATGTAAGAGCATGATTAGGCTAAAAGAGTTCACCTCGGTGCCAATTTTCCAAGAGATAAAACAAAAATCCCATGAATGCCTAATGTTATAGATATTCTAGATATGAATTATAAACATTAAAGAAACCATTGATTTGAATTTAGAAGCATTATTTTGAAAGATAAAAGTTTAGGGTTCCAGTATATATAAAGAAGAAACTTAGTGTTAGATTCATTGAACTAAGTTTGTGATGACTCTAATGAATTTAAATGGAGTCATATAACTCATATTAGGTGAAAATTTGGGCCAAGATATTGATTTATACAGGTTGCTTCATTATGCCACTTAATGGAGCCATATGAGAACCTAAAGTCTTAATTTGAAGTATAAGACTTAAATGAGTCTAAATATAGTTCCATTGATAATTTTATGCCTTATTTGGTGTGTCTAGGCCAAGGAAGTGAAGTCTTCCTCAAGTGTGGGTGTGAGACCAAGAGAGCTAACCAAGAGCAAGGAAGGAATTGAATTCAATTTTGACATAAAAGTAGCTCTTCATCCATTCTTGTATGCTTATCTTGGTTGCTTAAGTGTCTTTGATTTCTTATGTATGTATGGATTATGAAATTATGCTTATTGCTATGGGCTTGATGACTTTATGCAATTATGTGACACTTGAATGCATTTGAAATTGTAATAACTCTTAATAGGTGAGGTTATGCTAAAAGTCCCTTGATTTGGGTGAGGTGAAGTCAAATGTCTTTAAATGTAGATGAGACAAGGTCAAAAGTCTCAAATGTGAGTGAGGCTAAGTCAAAAGTCCCTATAATTGAGTGAGGTCAAATAAAAAGTTCCTAATGATTAGGTGAGGTTATACCAAAAGACCCTAGAGCTTGTTTTTGCTTTGATAAAGTCATTTACTTCCTCATATATGAATATGTTTGATATTTGAGTGGTTAATATGGATGCTTGCTTTCTTTGGTATTAGGTGTGCCATATAAGTGTGCTTGAAGGGTAAATGGGCTATTATAATTCTTAAAATCTCATTCATTTCTATATTTTTCCTAACCATGTTTAGGGAATTTTTAAGGAAGCAAAGATGAAGACTAAAGAGCATGAAATGCCATACTTTGACAATGGTTAGATTTGTGTATTTTGTTGTACATAAAGGGATGTATATGGCTAATTTGAGATGTAATCTTTCCCACATATTTGAAAGTATGGAACTATGATGTATATGTCATTTTTGAATGCAAATGTGAAAAATTATGCAAATTGACCATATATGTACCATGGATTATATGTATGTAATGGCAAGTGGGAGTGTGAATTTGAGTTGCATGATATCTTGGGCATGATGGACCAGATATCTAGGCTGTAATTGTCATTCAAAACTTGTCCAAAATGTGACTTGGCATGGTATGGTCTAAAATGCACCATTTAAACCCACTCTTGAACCATTTTTTAGACATAATTAATCCTTGAACAAAATCTAGAACCAATGGATGAATTTTTAGATAAAATTTGGCAAATATTTAGAGTTCATTTATAGCATTCTATAGAGCTAAAAAACATAATTTTTGGAGTTTTATAGAATTTACTATAAATTTTTAAAATTGGCTAAAAATTACAAAAAATTTTATGCACTGTTCATATGGTTTAGAATTATGTTTTTGTATATTTGAGAGGTCAAATGAACTTTAATGCTTATGAAATTTGACAAGCATATAGTAGACATTATAAGTTTTCCATAGTCATGGAATTTGCATAAATTAGAGTTGCGTAACTCAAAATATGCATTTTTGAAGTTTAAGGTTTGTTATATGAATTCCATCTCTGTAGCAGGTATTGCTCCATTGAATTTTATGGATCAAATGAATTCAATTTCACTTGAAATTTTACAGTATGTAGTTTACGATCTAAGCTTTCCATAGATATATAATTTGTGTGAATCTCAGTTTTGTAGCCCGAGTTATGATTTTCCAAATCTTGATGTCTAATAGGTGTCAAAACTTTGAATTGTTGCATATAAGGTTATATCCAAATTTTAAGTTTCTTTTTGTGATTTCTTAAGCCTAACAAACTAGTTTGACATGAATTTGGGAAATGTTATGATAAGAATAATTAATTGGGCACAAATAGAGAAATCGATGATTTAATAATAACAAATTCCACCACCAAAAATATTAATATAAGAAATTGTTATTGTTAAAGGAAAATGAGATTAGATATGTGTATATCCTTTGATGGTATGACACAAGCCACCAAGCATCCACAAATTTAGAATATGACTATGGGAGATACTAAAAGTCCATTGACACATAATTATTAACAACCATATGAAAGCTCCCTAAACCATTAGCAGCTAATCAACAATAACCAATATCCTACATTACCATACAAACTAAAAGAGTCATAAATACTCCAGGTTCATCATCATTCATGAGCTACTCCAAAATATACTATAATTATATGTGAGATCTAAGTACAAAAGAGCTAAACATCATATAAAATCCTAAATATCATTCTTACATGTACAATTTCCCAAAAGATAAAATCTTACATTTGGCAACATCATATCACAAGTTGTAAGTTAATTACAAATTTACCAAAATATATAACTAAAATATAGACTATCTTAAAAGTAAGCCTAGCCTAGTCTAATCAAGCCTCTTGTTGCTTGTCCTTGCTAAAGCCTAAGCCTTTACTTGTAAAATTGTTAGCCAACAAATGAAGTGAGATATAAAATCTCAATAACTGGGATAAATTCCATCCACATTTATATAGGCAAACAAGCATGAATTGTACATGGTAAAATTATCATTCATAATGCCATATTCAACAAATTGATAATAGCAAGTTTGATAACATTTCTCATAGTCATTGGCCAATAACTACAATTAGTAGGTAGGAAACATCCATGTGGTCCATAACATCCCATACATGGATAGGACATACCCATGAGATCCAAGATAAAACATACACAAGTAGAAAAACTTAACATGGCATCACCAATAAGCATATACAAGTTATAAATATGATTTCATAACAAATATGAAAAAAATTAAACCTAGTTACCTCAAGTAATAATTTTCACTTTTGAAATAGCCACTAACAACAACCAAGAAGAAACACAAGCTTATAATAACTATAAACAACCAACATATGTGCATTAACCCAAAGGGACCTTTACTTAAATTCAATCAACAACCCAATAATCACTTAGTTTCAACTTACCCAAGCTTTCAAGTGTCACAAAAGACTAGTTTTAAGTGTAAGAGTCTAGACCAACCTAATGATTCACCACTTCCTCTTAAATTTTTGCATATGTAAATTCACCTATGGAAAAATTAGCCATGAAAATGAATATGGAATAGAATAATATCACAAATGAAGTGGTTTACTTAACTAATGGATGATTAAGTCTCTTCTTCCATAAATTCACAAAAAATACACCAAAATTCTTAAATCTACTAACTTATGGCTTTTTCAAACTTCACTAAATCAAGAGATATTTGGTTCAAATGAAAGAGGAAAAGGAGAGAAATGTTTTTCTTAACACTTACCAGAGCCAAAGAAAAAAAAAAATTGTTTACCTTACAAATCACAGCTTGGAAGTTGGAGGAAATGCCTCTTTCTCTTTCTACCCCTTGTGATTTTCTCTATCTCATTTGGACTATTTGGGATGTGGCTGAAAAATAAGATGGTAGGAGGTCAAAATCATATTTATGGTTAAGTTGGGTCATAAATCTAGGTTTGGGCCCTCTAAGTCATGGGGTTGAGCTAATTTTTAATTGGGCCTCCCTAAAACTTTATTTTTGGGCTTTAATTGGATTTAACTAAATCTTAGAGATTAATGGATTCCAATTAATTTTCTTAGGATCACATATTTAGTTTCTACTTAATTAAATTTTAGCTTATAAGTATATTTATTCTTCTAAATTAAATCCTATATTAATTATTCTTACCATAATAATTTTCCTATTTATTTATTTCCTCCTAAAATTCTTAATTTGATTACTTTTCCCTAAAAATCCTTAATTGAATTATTTTTTCTTAATAAAATTTTAGAATGTTACGCATCATTAGTTCCTAGCTCATGTAAAATAAAGTCTATTAAGAGTCCTCAACTTACCTAAAATAATTTCCTTTCATTCTACATATGATGGTCATCACATTGGGCCAGTATCTCCTACACCTTCTACTAGTGGGATTATCAACGATGGCATGCCAAAGGCTAACAGAACTATTGTTAACAACCAATGTTCATTAACCAGTCCTTCCATAAAAATGTTACCATTATGTATGAATTGCTTTAATTCAAATTTCTACTTAAGCATTTCTTATTATTAACTAACAAATGGATTTTATGATAAAAAATCGACATTACTCCCATTGATTCCATACACATGTCAATAACTTATAAATTAAGAATTTTAATATAATTCCAATATTTCTTGATTGAACATCAATGCAATTAGAAATTTAATATTTAAGAAACCATAATATTATCTTTTTAAATAATAAAAATGTAAGATGGGAAAACATAAAATTAAAAAGTATGTAGTGTGATATTATCTATTCACTATATAGGGTAGACAATATAAAATTATCTACCACACCTTCCAACAATGCATTATATATGGGGATGTCTCCTTAATTCCTTATAGAACTTGATAGGTGAAGAAGGAAGTGTGAATTTTATACTCTGAAGATTCAACAAATGGAACCCTAATTCTGAGTGCTTAATCATGACACTAATGGCTGAAAATAGGGGCTGCACAAAAGCAAGGAAGGAGAAAGAGTATGGAAAGAAGAAGGTGAAGAAACAAGATGAGAAACTCACTTTCACCAAAACCAACAAACCTATAACTAAACAACAAGGAAGAAGAAAGAGGAGATATGTAGAGATGCCATAACAAATGTGGAGGATGTTTGGTGGAGCAGCTTGCCGAAGATGGAAGCAACGACAAATGACCTAAGGATAGAGAACGCACACTTACATAGACTCATAGTTGCACATTGAAGGAAGATAGAGAATGGGGGCCAAGCTGAACAATCAAAAAAGTGAGAAAGAGAGGAGAGAAAAAGAAAGAAAAAGGAAAAGAAAGGGAAAATTAATGGAAGATATGTCATACCCTATGTTTTTTAAAATCCTTAGACATCACAAGAAAGGTTAATAGCTATGACAATAAGGGACTGGAAGTTTAGATAATATGAAAGGAAAGAACAAAAAGAGAAAAAATGGAGTCAAAGTGGCTAAACGAAGCAAACTTACATACTATTGGCAAAATTTTAGAAACTCAAGAAAAGGAGTTTTAAATGCGAAAATTTAGTTCACTAGAGTTTTCAAAGATCTTCAAAACTATAGGGATTGTCAAAATGGTTAAATCCTTAACAATGTATGGTTTAGAATTTTGATTGATTGTAAATTTGATCGAACTCTTCCAGATTGTTTTAAATCATAGAAATTTCAAAGTAAATGTGTTAATAAACTAGAGCCTTAATTTTCATATGGAACTAATGATTTTTTAAAAGGATTTGAAATAAGCTCAAATAGAAAGGTTAAAGTTCTGAGATATAAATGAAATTTTTAAAAAGTTTTAAAATATCTTCCTTCTCTTTAAAAATAGCAGTCTAGCCTATTTCTTATTCTCCAAATTGACATGGTAACTTTGAAAATAGACCTCACATGGCATGAAAGAGGAGAAGAAAGAGAAAGGAAAGAAAGGCCAAAAAGGTAATGAATTATGCTTAATTTCATCTCATGCTAGTTAGCAACTTTGTTCTTCTTTTCAAGTCATTTCTAAAGGTGATTTTAGCTTCTTGATAGGACAATTTTGATGGGTAGTCTCATAAGGAAAAGAGGAGATTTAAGGAAGCCAAATTTACCACAAGAATCACCATTTGAATTGCTCTCAAACAAGGTATGTGTTGGTTAAAAAAATTGATTTTCTTTGAATTCCATGGTAAGTTTAGCCTAGAGAGAGAAGAGGAGGAGGAGATTTTAGCTTGATGAAAACTTGAGAGAAACAAGGGTTTTAAAGGGTGCAGAGTAAAATTATACAAATGAAATTTCATGGAAAGCTATAGAAATCAAGTTAGGGCACCTAAGGTCTTAGTTGCACCAGGGAAGATATAGAACTATAAGAGGATATTTTAAGCCATCTAAGACCACATTTAAGCTAGAAAAGAGCCAATGACACTTTAAATGTATCAAATTCCCTCAGAGAATGGTAAAAACACTATGGAAGCTAAAGTAGTGCATAGTTTTGACCTAAGGAGGAAAGAGTATTTAAGGAGTGTTTTCATGAGTTCTAAAATTTTAAGAGGTCTAGATATCAGTAATGAATAATGATGGAACCATTGGAATGAATTTATAAATCCTATTTTGAAAGGTGAAATTTTAGGGCTCATAAAGGGCCTTTGAAGTAACCTAATGTTAGCCATGTTTTGACTTACATTTGATAGCCTTAATGAGTTTCATTAGTGTTGTCTAACTCATAAAAAGAGAGATCTTAAGGCCTACAAGTTGAATTATGAGAATTCCCTTTTAAGACACTTAAAATAGCTTAAACAACCTTATGAGTTCTAGTGAGTTGTGTAATAATGAGATGAGTTAAACCAAGTTTTAATAGGTTGATCTAAATTGATGTATTTTAGGGCGAGCTAGTGCAATTTCACTTTGGGAGGAATGAAATCGAGGAAGAGCAAGATGCAAAATAGAAGAATTAAGTGGTTAATGGTGCATTAGAATTCCTAGCTTCACAAGGTAGCTATCTTTCCCTATCCTGTATGCATTTGGATGTATGAATGAGTTAAGATGCTTGCATGTTTGATGGTTTGATGATTTTATGAGTTATGATTTGAATTGACTTTTATCATGAGTTTTATGCATGTAAAAGGCTATATTTTGGCTCCTACCTCTTTATGGCAGGGAATTGAGCATAGTAACTTTTCTTTGCCTAGAGTTGAGCTTAGTTGAGTTTAGCAAATATGTTTTTATGCCATGGTTAGGTAAGAATTAAAGTTTCATGCCAGTTCTCATGTTTGAATTACTTGAGGCATATAGCCTCTATGCATGTATTTCATCATTTGCATTCATTGTATGCATTGATATGAATTAAGATTTACAACTAAAATTCTCTTAAGAATCTCACTCCATTTATCTCCTACTAACCATGACAGGTACTACAAGTAAAGAAAAGGAAACTGAGAAGAACTAAAATCTTAGGAAGTATAAATGGAAGCTTTTGATGTGAATAGAACATTTATAGTGTGCAAAAGTAATTTTCATAGTATCTTATTTTGATCTTAATAGAGTCACAAAATTTTTTTATTCTCGTGGTTAACTCATCTTAAGACTTTGAGAAACAAAAATATTTTTATAGAGACAAGATAGATATCAAAGTAGTTTTTTGAGATAATTTCTATAAAATAATCTAGTCCTTCTTTTCTACCTTAAAATAATTCATTTGCATTATTAAACATTGTTTCTTACTTTAATCATTATCCATTAGAGACCTAATTTCAAGTTAAATTTTTTTTCCAAGGTATTACAGTTTGAACCTAAATCATTGAGATGATGAATTATCTTGATAACCACTTACATACCATAACATCAGTTTAACACTATTTCCATTTAATTTAATTTTTATTATATTTCAATTGTTTTGGTTATTATATGAGATAAGAGTTTTGCCAACATCACCAATAAGCCTAATGCTCCCTCATAATTTTTAATAATATATTTGTTATATTTAAATTTCTCATCAACCTAAGTATTCCCTTAATCTTTTTTTTTTTAATTTAAGCTACCTATATTATTTCTAAAATGTTTCTAATTCTAAACTTCCTCCTACAAATCTTAAACTTATACCCATTATCTTACCTTTTAAATAACTTATGTTATTACATTAATAAATTAATTAATACAGGTTGTAACATTTGATTTTTCGTAAAAACACCAAAATGAGTCAATTTGAAGAGTAAGTCCCCTAAAATGAATGAGTTGAGGCCACATAAAATTAGAATAAAATTTTAAATAATGAAAAATGAGGATTCAAGATTTAAAATGCCTAAAAATTCAAGCCAGGGTAGTTTAATAAAATCGCCGAAAGTAGAGTGGTATTTTTAAGGAAAATGCACAAAAGAGTTTTTTTAAATGAAAATTTTGAGTTTTTCGAGGTTCTCAAAGGCCCCAAAAACCATGGAAAGTCTCAGGACAGTTAAAACTTTTTCAGTGTACGCTTTAAATGTCAGTTGACCCAAACTTTAATATTTTCATTTGGGAAGGTTTTAAATCCAATTTGAGTGATTCTAAAGCCATTTTATAAATTAGAGAACCTAAATTTTATGATGAAAAAGAAGATTTTCAAAAAGGAGTTAAAATGAACCTAAAATAAACTAGCCATGAGAAGGGACACAAACGGCATTTTTCAAGAACAAATTTAATAATCCCTTTCTTCTAAAGTGGCATCCCTTTTTGCTTCTTCTTCTAATCGACTTTGTTTTGCCCAAAATAGAGAGAGAGACCAGGGAGGAGGGTGCACCTAGAGAGGAGAAGAAGAAGAGGAAAACTCAAGGAAAAAGATAAGGAAAAACTTAGAATTTCAAGCTTCTTCCTTCCTTAATGTTGTTCTCCTCCTTCATACCTCTCTTTCCATGGTTTTGGCTATTGATATGGGTTTGTTTTGGGTATGATTTAGAGGGAGAAGGTTAGACTTTGAAAGAGAAGCCTATACCAAGTGAAAGAGCCTTTGAAGTAGCCAAGGAACCAAGGTAAATACCTTTGCTTTTATTGCTTTCTACTCCTTGCTTCTTTTGTGCTTGGTTCAGCCACCTTGAACGCTTGTAAGAGGGAGTGAATTCTAGCCAAGAACAAGTATAAAACTTAGATAGACTATGGGAAGTTAGGAAATGCAAAGAAACCTAAAGGAAAACTATTAAAATATAAGATAGCAAAACTAGGGATCCAAAGATGTATGATAAAATCTAATTTTCTCCAAAGATATTCTAGTTTATGTGAGAGTTTAATTGAGTCCCTAAGATCCCTAAGAAGCCTCTCAAGTGTCTCTTCCTTTTAGAAAAAAAAGAAAATTCCATGGGTCCAAAACAATGCTCATGTCTCAGCCAAGCCTCCTCTAAGGATCTAGGAAGTGTTTTAAATTTTTTTAAGCTTAGACTAGGACTAAATATGATGGAAGAATGTCAAAGGAAGCCTTGGAAAAAAATTTAGAAGTCATAGATTGAGAGTTGGAGGTATAGGTTCGATAATATGACATAAAGAAGCAACATATAATTAGGCTCTTCAAAATGATTATGTGATGGCTCTAAGGAGTTTAAATGAAATCAAGAGTCATAGATTGAAAGAGAAAATGGGGCTAAGATCAAGAATTATTATAGCTGCTTCTTTAGGTCTTGAATGGAGCGATAAGTGAACCATAGGACAAGGTAGGCTTCCTTAGAGTGTGTGTGGTGTTAAAGCTTGTTTCAAGAATGTAATTGGATCTCATTTGATATGTCTAGGCCAAAAGAACTAAGTTCCACCCCATTGCAAGTGTGTGGCCTTGAGAAGGGAAGAAGAATCAAGTGAAAGACTTATATTTTGTTTTAAAGGTAGCTCTCTAACCTTTCTCTCATGCATTCTTAGTTGTTTTCTTATCTTTGGATGTGTGTATGTATGTTTATGCCATGAGAAATGTGTATAGCTATTTTCTACATGCTATAGTACCATTATGTGATAAAATGTGTTTCATGAATGTATTATGGCTTAAATGAGCTTGGTGAAGCCAAAAGCCCCCTAGCAAAGGTGAAGATAAGCCAAAAGTCTTTAGAATTGGATAAGACAAAGTCAAAAGTCTCAAAAAAAGTAAGGCTTAGTCAAAAGTCCATTGAAAATAGGTGAAACAAGTCCAAAAGTCCTAAGGAAAGGGGGTGAGGCTAAACCAATACTCTTAAAAGTCAATGTATGATATGTATGAGCTTCTTGCACATGAAAATGAATTGATGAATGGTTATTAGTAGCTTAATGTTCATATATGCATTTTTGGAGTTGAAAATATGATTATTATATACGATTGAAAGGGTTAAGAGCTATTAAGATTATTGTAATCTTACTTTTCCCTCTCCATTGTCTAACTATGTCTAGGTGGGCCAAATGAGTTAAGAAATGGAAGCCACCGCTCTTGAAGACAAAAAGTTCCCTAAAGGATATGTCAAATAGTCATTTTGTAGACCTATTGATATCAAAGGATGTAATCATATGTTGTAAATGATATGTAGACACTTGAGCACACTTAAATGTATGAATATATTATGTATATATTGATTTTGGTACCATATGAGTGAGTATGTGCATTCTTAACATCTATAGGCTTAGTATGGGTTATGGAAGTTTATGTATATGAACAAGTAGTATAGTGAAAATGAGCTCTATGATGTTTTGAACCAAATAGCATGTCTCCCTAGGCTATGGACATGCCCAAGTGGCCTTGAATAATAAAGAAAACAATTTGGCACTATCTTGAACCAATTGAGACACCAAAATTAACCCTTTTGTGTGCTAAACCAAAATCTGACCAAATGAGTGAGTCTTCCCATGAAATTTAGCCAACTAGTAGGTATTCTCTAGAGCTTTCCACAGAGCCAAAGAACACCTAATTTGGATCTCTATAGAATTTATTATGATTTTACGAAGTTGGAGAAAAAATGCAGAATGGCTGGGTGTACTGTTCATTTGGTCAGTTTCCTTCCTTTTGTCATATGTGGGTCAACTGATGTCTAATGGCTATGAATATTTATAGGCATAAACAAGACATGTTGAGATTTTTTTAACACTTAAGAGTACCCTATTTGGAGCTCTGTAGAGGGATAACCAAAATTTTGAAGTTTCATGATAGTATCCAGGATGCAATAGGATCATTGGTACTATTCCATAAATTTTCATGAGCTAAATGCCTCTATTTTGGTCTGGAAATATTTTTATTCTCTAGTTGACATCTACAACTTTCCATAATGGTATGGTTTGCTAGGTTTTGATTTTTTTAGAATTCATTATGAATTTTTAAAATTTATATTAGTAACTTGTGATAGCAAACCTGAACAACTAGACCTTTAGTATTATTCTATTATCAATCATAGTCCAATTGATCTTTTCATAGCCTAGAATGATTTTTAACCTATATTGACATTCAGGGCTTTTTAGAAAACTATCATTTACTTGATTTTGATTTTTCTAAAATTAATTATAAATTTTCAAAATTGATGACAGAAAGCTGTATTAATAAATTTGAGGCCAAAACACTTATTTTGTGTATCATAGTTCTAAACTCGTGAAGAATATAATGTTTTGTGATAGTTTTGACTTGTTTGATTGTATTTGGAGTAGGGAATGATATTGGTGAATTCATATGACCCACAGGACGTAAAACAAAAATTTTAAATCCTACGCCACACAAAAATAATGCATTATTTTATTGGATTTTTCTTGAACTTGAATGAAGCCAAGCAAGCATAATTTTGTAAATGAATGGGAAAGGTTAGAATTATATGGTGTTACACAGGTTGAGTTATAAAAGCATTTAAATTAATTCTAACAAGGGTTAAGTTGGGACTAAGGAACTTGACAAGTGTGGTAACTTGATAAAATTGATAATTAATTACACCGTAGGCCAAATTTGTAAAGTAATCATGCAATGTGAACCAGTCTCAATTACAAAAGCTATAATTGATATAAAAAACTAAGATTAAGATAGGTGATTGAATAAGTAGAGCAAGCTAAGTAGAACTAAGTTAGGAAAGTTTATCTAGGGAAAAATAATGAACTAAAGTGTTGTCACGCCCGAAAACGTAATCACATGGTGCCTAAAAGAAATTCAAAAGAAATTTCAATTTTCAAAAAAAATAAAAATTGAAATAAAAATTAGAAGTAGTGGAGTTGCCACCAAAATTTTTAATTTTTTTTTAAGGTAAAACTTTAGAAAAGCCTTTATACTTAAGAATAATAAAGAATGGTCTACGAACCAGATACAGGTTCAGGAGTCGGTTGTGAATAGAGAAGGTGTTAGACACCTCATAACACCCATTACTATGAACAATTACCCTAAGTCAGTAGTTCAAAATTTATATAGTCTTGATTCTATTTTAATTCTCCCTTAACAAATCAAATGCAAAATAAGAAAAAAAGAACTTAAAAAAAATTAAAAAAATAAAATTAAGATCAAAATAAAAGAAAAGGAATTAAGGAAATAAAAATTAAAAAAATATTTATTTATAAAGGCGAACTTGTCTTATAATAAGAGCTTAGGGCCTACGTATCCTTAAGAAGATATCAAAGTCCACGTAATTTGAACAGGAAATTGTATTCGTTGGTATTTGTTTTATTTTATTCTTGTTTTTTATTTATTTTTTTTGTTTTTCTCTCCTTTTTTTTAATGAAAAGTTGGAAAAATAACTTTAATTTTCAAAAATAAAATAATTTTGAAATTGGTTAATATGTTCTAATTTACAAAAGGCAGAATTAATTTTACTTTCTTATCTTCTTTTTCCTTCTATCGATTCTAATGATTTTTATTTTAGATTTTTTTTATGATCTTTGTTTTGATTGATTTTTTGTTTTACTCTTTTTTTTTAAGTTTTTGTTTTTTTATGATTTTTTTGTGATTTATTTTTAATAATTTTTTTATTCTTTTGTTTTTTATATATCTTTTTTATTTTTGTTTCTTTTCATCTAACAAATAATTTTTTGCTGTGTTTTTGTTTTTGTTCTTTCTTTTGTTTAATGATAAGAAAAAGATAGTAAAAAATAACTTTAATTTTCACAAATAAAAAAATTTTGAAATTAGTTAATAAGTTTTAATTTGTGAAATTAATTTTACATATTTACTCTTTTCTTTTCTTCTTTTCAATTTTGATTTTTTTTGTTCTTTTCTTTTTTCTTTTTATTTTTACCTTTTTTATTTTTGTTTTGTTTTTCTTTATGACTTTTATTTTTTATGACGTTAAAAATGATTTTTTCTTTTTTTATTTTATTTATGATTTTTCTTGTATTTTTATTTTTTTAATTTATAATAATTGTTTTGTTTTTTTATAATTCTTCTTCTTCTTTTTTTATTTTATTTATGATTTTTCTTGTATTTTTATTTTTTTAATTTATAATAATTGTTTTGTTTTTTTATAATTCTTCTTCTTCTTTTTTTATTTTATTTATGATTTTTCTTGTATTTTTATTTTTTTAATTTATAATAATTGTTTTGTTTTTTTATAATTCTTCTTCTTCTTCTTCTTCTTCTTCTTCTTCTTAATCTCATTAGATTTTGACTTTTTATTTCTTATGATTAATTTTTTTTAATATTTTGTTTAGGTTTTTTTTTTGGTTTAGATTTTGGTTCTTGAATTTTGACTTTTTTTTCGTATTTATGTAGTTTTCTTTATATTTTGTTTATTCAAGCAAAAAGGTATTTCCCATTTATATGAAAAAGTTGATAAATCTTAAAAAAAGTTAATTTCTTTACATGTGTTTTTTCTTTGGTATTTGTTTGGCTTTGTTTTTGTTTTTGTTGCTTTTTGTATTTTTCTTTTGTTATTTTTTCTTTTTTCTTTTGCTTTTTTGTTGTTTATAAAAATCCTTTTTTCCCAAAACAGAACAATCAAATTGGAATTTTATTTTATTTTTAAATACTATTTTATATTTCTAGAGAAGAACATTTGAGAAAAGAAAAAGAAAAAAAGTTTTTTTTTTTATATTGATAACTTTTTGTCAAAGAAGATTTTTGGGTTTATCTCTTTTCACTAAAAAAACAAAGATCAATTTGATGTGGTCATTCAGACCCAAAACTTATTACAATGTGAATTTGAGACCTAATAAGTACAAAGAAGTTTATTGCTACACATGATCTTGGGTTTGCTCCTATACGCTTGAGGGGACAAAAAATCCTACACGGCTATTAAAAATAAAATATCTGAAAATACAAACCATCACAAATGTTCTAATTATACTATTATAAGCATATTTTATTTCAAATTTAATATCACGTTAGGAGAAAAGAATAGACCATGGGATATCTCTAGCATTCATCCGTTTGGACAGACTCCCTACTCATGTCATCCCACTGAGTCATAAACCTTTGTGGCCCACCAGATCATGGGCCTTATAAACATAGAAACAAAGTAGCCCAGTAATGTACTTTTGTTAAACGAAAAAAAAAACCAACAACTTACTACTTAAAGTCTAGGCAAAAACTTCATTCAATTTTATGTTTTAGTAAAGAAGCAATAAACCAATGGGACATAAAAAGACTGACAGGAAGTTTCAGATTATGCATCTTGAATTCCTAATTTATGCCTACCCATACATATAGCAAAATGTCCCAAAAATTATTGGGAATTAGTAACTGGATCAGGGTGCAATCAAGAGACATAGGATGTTTAGCCAATACTTAATATGAGTGTTATTAACAGAAGAGAGAAATTGGCATGTATGTTAAGCACTTCCTATTGGCAACAAAGCTACATCAAGAATCAATGCCACACATGTGTACAGCTCACTAACAAACTTCTTAATTCTACATATCATTTTCCCAACCCATATAAACTTGCATTGTCCAAACCGTATATGACAAGATATAAATAAACAAATCAAGCAATCTAAACAAATTTTCCATGCACCACTCCACCATAATTCTAGAACCAGGATAAGGAATAAGAACTCATTCTAATTTTATTAGTCCACATGGGCAGAAAAATTTCTAAACCAACAGACAAGGTTTATAATAAATCTCCCTGGCGAATTACATATACTAACAGAATGCAAGCCAGAGAATATATAGGAAATTCCAAGAGCTTCTCTTAATTACACCTATTTGGTATATCGATTCCCCATCCAAATCATATAGCTAGAATCAAAACCAAAATGGGTAAAGAGCATAAACAAGACCAAAATCAAACGACATATATATTGATGCAAGACCCTCTAGGAACCTTATCCTAGGAACTTTGGCACACAAATTGATCACCCGAAATTAGCTACGTATCACACAAAAGCAAAAGTTCACAAAGGGATTATTGGTCGGAGCTAGAATCCTAAGAGAACTTGTCTCTTAGAACCCTAGCCAATGACATTACAAAGGATAACCAATCCTTTGATAAGTCACGTGAACTCTCAGAGAATACAAAGAAGCAAAGGCCTCACAAAGAATTGAATAACACTCAAATTCATTCATGATCTTCAAAATAGAGTACAATAGGAAGCCTTTTATATGCAAAAATTTCTAAAAGTCTAAAATTCTAATAAAAGTTATACTCTAAAATTTGATTAAAAATATTGTAAATGATACTTAAAATTAAGGAACAAGATTAGGATACTAATTTTAACTTAATCTCAAAGATAAAATCTTTGACCAAGTCCTAAAAATAATAAAATAAATAAAAAATAAAATTCATAAAGAATCCTATTCAAAACTAATTAGCTCCTTTAAATAGTTACATAGGATGCTTATGCTTTATTAAAAATTACATGGTTGACACATGATTTTTAATCTCTTGCAATTGGACTCCAATTGAGCCTTAGAACTCCTTTTGTAGAATTGCTAGTATTATCACACCTTTTACATCTTCTTGGGCCTTCTCTTGACTCAAATAAATGGGCTCTAAGTCATGAAGCTTATGAATCAAACAATTGAAGGCTTCTTTTATTACTTTGGCCCTAATTCTTATTATTGGGCATCCTAAGCCTTGTAATGGATCTTTAGGCACATTTGATTTGAACTCTTGGGTTTTAATTTGCAAATCACGTCTTTGGGCTTGAAACTTAATACCATATCCTTCATCAGGTCCACTTCTATGCTCAGCAAGGTCTCTTGGTGCTATTGCATCATTCCCCTCTCTTGAAAAGGATTCGTCCTCGAATCTACAATATCAAAGGAAGAGAGATCAGCTACATTAAAAGTAGCACTAACATTTCCATAAGAACTAGACAAGTCAATTCTATAAGCATTATCATTAACCCTTTCCAGAACTTGAAAGGGGTCATCTCCTCTAAGTTAGAGTTTTAACTTCTTTTGCTTTGGGAAATGTTCTTTTTGCAAGTGAATCCACACCCAGTCACTGGGTTCAAACACCACACACCTTCTACCCTTGTTAACTTGGTTGGCAATTTTCTCATTCCTTCTTTCAATGTTGGCTTTCACCTTCTCATGAAAATCCTACACAAACTTAGCCTTCCTAGCACCATCAAGGTTAGTAAACTCATGTGAAGTTAAGGAAGCAAATCTAACAAAGTTAAAGGATTAAAGCCATAAACAATTTCAAAAGGAGAGAATTTTGTAGCAGAATGAACAGCACGATGATAAGAAAATTCGACATGGGGTAAACACTTCTCCCAATTCTTAAGATTCTTTTGTATGATTGCTCTTAATAAAGTAGAGAGGGTTCTATTAACAACCTCGATCTGCTTGTCAGTTTGTGGATGTGCTATAGTAAAAAATAAAAGCTTAGTGCCAAATTTATTCCACAACATTTTTCAGAAATAACTCAAGAATTTCACATCTCTATCACCAACAATAGTTCTTAGTACACAATGCAACCTAACAATCTCCTTGAAAAATAATTCTGCCATATACATAGCATTATTAGTTTTGGAACAAGAAATAAAATGTGCCATTTTACTAAACCTATCCACAACAACAAAGACACTATCATTCCTAGTGGAAGATTTAGGCAAACCCAAAATAAAGTCCATAGAAATATCAATCCATGGGTGAGAGAGAACTAGTAAAGGAGAATACAAGTCATGTGATTGAATTCTAGACTTAGCATGCTTACAAATAATACATCTAGAACAAACAGCAACTATATCTTTTCTCATGCTAGGCCAATAAAAATGCTCATTCAAAAGAGCTAAAGTCTTTTCTACACCAAAATGGCCCATCAATCTCCCACCATGAGTTTCCTTAACAAGAAGCTCACTAATGGAACACATAAGAACACATAACTTGTTCTTTTTGAAAAGGAACCCATCAAACCTATAATAGTTATTAGCACCATACAATTCATAAGATTTCCAAATATCAACAAAATCAAAATTAGACTCATACATGCCTTTTAACATCTCAAAACCTATCAATCTAGCATGCATGGAAGTAATCAAAGTGTAACACCTAGACAATTAATCAGCTACAACATTTTTCTTTCCCTGTTTATGCTTAATCACATAAGGGAAGGTTTCAATAAATTCAAGCCAACTTGCATGTCTTTTGTTCAATTTACCCTGGGATTTAAGAAACTTAAGACTCTAATGATCAAAATGGATAATAAATTCTTTAGGCCACAAATAATGTTGTCAAGTTTCTAAAGTTCATTTCAAGGCATACAACTCTTTATCATATGTGGAATAATTTAAAGCAGGACCATTCAATTTCTCACTGAAATATGCAATAGGTTTAGAATCCTACATCAACACACCACATATGCCTATACCAGAAGCGTCACACTCAATTTCAAAAACCTTAGTAAAATTAGGCAACACAAGTATAGGGGCATTAGTTAGTTTTTCTTTCAGAATGTTAAAAGCATGCTCTTGTGCTTCACCCCACTTAAATACCACATTATTTCTTACCAAATCATTGAAAGGGATAGCAAGAGTAGAGAAGCCCTTCACGAATTGCCTATAGAAGCTTGCCAATCCATGGAAGCTCCTTACTTCACCTGTATTCTTTGGAGTTGGCCACTCTGGGATTACTTTGACCTTCTCCTTGTCCATTTGTATGCCACGAGCTCCTACAACAAATCTAAGAAAAATCACAGAATCCAAACAAAAAGAACACTTCTCTAAATTAGCAAAGAGTTTATTCTCCCTAAGCACAACAAAAACATCATGCAAATGACTCACATGCTCTTCTAGACTCTTAGAGTAAATCAAAATGTCATCAAAGTAAACCATAACAAATTTACCAATGAAAGGTCTAAAGACATGGTTCATTAAACTCATGAAAGTATTAGGTGCGGTAGTCAAGCCAAATGGCATAACTAACCATTCATATAACCCAAACTTGGTCTTAAAAGCATTTTTCCATTCATCACCTTCTTTCATCCTAATCTGATGATAACCACTTCTAAGATCAATTTTAGAGAAAACACATGCACCATGCAACTTATTAAGCATATCATCTAACCTAGGGATATGTGATATTTTACTGTTATTTTGTTGATGGCATGACAATCCACATGCATCCGCCACTTGCCATCCTTTTTTGGCACAAGAATCACCGAGACAGCACATGAACTCAGACTTTCACGAACAAAGCCTTTCTTCATGAGTTCTTCCACTTGAAAAAGATTTAGATTGCATGTTTGATTTGAACTCTTGGGTTTTAATTTGCAAATCATGTCTTTGGACTTGAAACTTAGCACCATATCTTTCATCAGGTCCACTTCTATGCTCAACAAGGTCTCTTGGTGCTATTGCATCATATATAGAAAGAAAAAATGCGACTAGTCTTTTTAAATCTATTATATTTAACTTGGCAGACCTAGTAAAGCTATAAATACTTACATTCCTCTTCCCTTTCGTTGCTTCTTACATTTCAGGTTAGAGATTTCCAAGAGTTCCTATTTTGGCTTTAGTTGCTCCTCATTTCTAATCAACTACTCTAAATTCCTTGTCTTCTAATTTCAAACCTCAGGCCCCCTCTCTTATTGAATCTATGCTGTCATCCTCTTCTCCTCTCGACCCTTTTTGGGTAATCTGTTTGAAAATCCTAAAAAAGAAAACCCCTTAATTTATGTTACTCTCTCAGCTCTCTTTTTTCTCCGTTCTTCCTTCTCCCTCAGATGCTCTTTCTAATCCCTTGCTCCTCTTTAACCCAAAACTAATATCTAAAAAATAAAGTCCCTTCTCTCTCATTCTTCCGAGCTTTATAGGAATCCCTCATGTGGTCCTCTTCTGCTCCTATGATTCTCTGCTCCACTAATATTTCTATCCCCTTCTGTATGATTAGCTTTTCAGAGTCATGCCTCCATGGATGCTTTTTGCGTGTTTGTGTATGCAGCATCTTGCTTCTGTGTGCACGCGAGTGAGTGGTCCCTCTGCCTCTACCGTGTGAGAATGTGTCATTTGGGAGATTAGGAAGGGGAAATTGGGTAAGGTCCAGCATGCTACCTACTGGCCCGATAGCCTAATCCAAAAAACGGGGAAGGGGATTTTGGGCTTTAGAATTTGGGCCCGTATCCTTTTTCATTTTTTTTAATCCCTTCTCTTTTCTCTTTTTTTGTTTTTTATTTTTTTAGGCTGATCATGTGGGCCTAAAGTTATTAGGCTTTGGAGATTTCAAAAAATTTACTATTCTTATTTTTCCCCCCTTTTTTTATCTTTTCACTTTTTTTAATTTCTTTTGTTCCTTAATTTCTTCATTCATTTCATTTTTGTATTAGTATTATTTTTGGATTTTGGTTTCCCTTTTTTCTTTTAAATTTTTAAATTTTTTTCTCTTCTTTTTTTTGGATTAAAAGGTTGAGTCATTGGGGCTTTCAGCGTTTGGGAGGAAAGAAGCCTAATACCTTCTTTTGAGTAATTTTTTTTTTTCAAATATAACTCGAACTAACTATTCTTTTCTATTTATTATTATTATTTTTTATTTTTGTGCTAATTTAATTTCATTATTTATTTATTTATTATTATTATTATTTAGAGCTTGTCCAAACAAAATATGGTATTCACAAGTGTAAATAGTGTAGGGGTAGAGCTTATCACAAGGTGGGTTAAATTGATGAAGTTAAAGAAAAAGGAAAAATTACTTGAGTTTTTGAAATTGAATGAATTACTATGATCGTGTTTTAGGGAATATTTTGGATACTTTCATTGGAAGGATTGGATGGTGGTTTTGTAATACCTAACCATCTTTAGGCTTCCCATTACTCTCCCAAGGTCTTAGGCATGTGGCTTCATACATTGTGGCAATAAAAACAATAAATTTAATATAATATTTTTGCATTACGTAGGGATTGAAACTTTTGTTTTATGCCACGTAGGCCATATGAACCTATCCATATCACCCCTTTACTTATAATACATATATACAAGTCATAAATATCATAAAACATCTTACCAATCTCAGGTAAGAAGCCATACACCAGAAAAAAAAAGGAGTTTTGCCTCGAGTTCAAATTCCAGATTTCTATCACCAACTTTGAAAAATTATAATTAATTCTACAAAACTCAAAATCAAGCAAATGATAGCTTTTTGAAAAGCCTTGAATGTTAACTACAAGTTACAAATTAGTCCAGGCTAAGAAAACATCAACTGGACCACAATTAACAATAGAATAGCACTAAGGTCTAGCCGCCTATGTTTGCTATTATAGATTACTGATATAAATTTTAAAAATTCATAATTAATTCTAAAAAAATAAAAACCCAGCAAACCATTTTAAATTTGGAAAGCTATGGATGTTAAAGAGAGGCTAAAAATAACTTTAGCCCAAAACAGAAGCGTTTAGCCCTTGAAAACTGATGGAATAGTAACAGAGGTTTAGCTACATCCCTGATACTAATCTAGAACTTCAAAAATTCATTTCTCTCTTAATATAAATCCAAAAGAGGTGCTCTTAAGTGCTACAAAAATTTTATCATGTCTAATTTATTCTTGTAAAATTTCATAGCCATTGGATTTCATTTGAGCCACGAGAACCCCTGGAACCAAAGCTGACCATATGAATAGTGCATTTACTAATTTTGCACATTTTGTCTAACTTTGGAAAATCATAATAAATCTTTTAGAGCTCCAAATTTGGTGATCTCTAGCTCTATAAAAAGATCTAGATGAGAACTATATACATGCCAAATTTCATGCAAAAACTAGCTCATTTGGTTATACTTTAACATAGCTCAAGATTATGGCAATTTTGATGCCATAATGGGGTCAATTTGGTTCCAAATGGCTTCCTAAACATTCCACAGCACTTTGAGCACGTTTTGAAGCATGAACACAGCATATATAAGCTTCCCAAATATTCTAAACTATCATATATCTTAAACTCACTCTTTTATATACAAGAATATACATTCAAGAATGGGCTTCCAAGTGGCCAAAACACAATTTCTCACTCATTTGCTTCCAACTTTGGTTCATACACTATATTTACATGCATTTACATTTGCCCAAGAACTTACATCTCAAAAATAATATATACATACAAACTTTGACATTTAAATGCATTAAAAACTACACTAGTGCTAAAGAATAGCCACTCATGCTCTTTGGCTCCAATTTTTAGCTTCTTGAACTCCACCTAGACATGGTAAGGTGGGAAAGGGAAGGGGGTGAGATTCAAAAAATGTCAATAGCTCAAACACCCATTTAAGTAAGCAACCAAGGCATATAATTATATCAAAGAATACAAGCATGCATCCAACATGAACAAGAATCATTCAATCTATAATTTTTATGCCATAGTAACATGTTAAAGCTAAGAACAAACTCTAGCGACTTTTGGTCTAGCCTCACCTCATTTTTGAGACTTTTAGATTAGTCCCACTCTTAGTTTAGGGATTTTTGACTTAGTCTCACTCATTCTTGAGACTTTTGGCATTTTCTCATCCATTCCTAAGAACTTTTGGCTTCACTTCACTAATTTCAAAGAACTTTTAGCACAACTTCACCCATAGAGCAAATTTCACAACCAAAACATAATTCAAGAAGCATATCGGTACCAATGCAACGAAACACATCCAATGGCATGTCTCATGATACAAATACACATACAAGTATTCAATGACATTCATATAACCAAGAATGCATACAAGAAGGAGTGGAGAACTACTTTGGTGCAAAATACAAGTCTTTTTCCTTGGCTAATCTCCTCCCCTCAAGGTCACACACTTACAAATAGATGGCGTTTGATTTCTTTGGCCTAGACATAACAAATAGGATCCAATTACATTCTTGAAACAAGTCCTAGCATCACTCAAACATGAAAGAAGTACATTTGGTTCCATGGTTGCATAATTATTCCATAAAAGGCCTAATGAAGCAACTACCATAATTCAAGCTCTTGACTCTATTTTCCTCTTATATCTAAGTCTCTTGGCTCCATTTAGACTCCTTAGAGCTATTACACAATCATTCCCAAGAGCCTAAATACATGTTGCTTCTTTAAGTCACAATGTGGAACCTATAGCTCTAACTCCCAATTTATAGCTTCTAAATTTTTCCTATGACTTCCTCTCATCTTCTTCTATCATATATAGTTCCAAACCAAGTTTAGAAGAAATTAAAACACTCCTTAGCCCCTTCACTTATGCTTGGCCGAGACATAGGAAGCATTTGGAGCCCATGGAGTTTGCAATTTTTCCTTGATGGAAGAGGAACTTGGGAGGCTTTCTAGGGGTCTTAGGAACTCAAATAAACACTCACATAAGTTAGGATATTTTTGAATCAAACTAGATTTTACAACACATTCATGAATCCCTAGCTTTTCTATCTTGAATTTTAATGATTTTTCTTTAAGTTTCTTTGCATTTCGGAGGTTTCCTGCTTGTCCTAGGTCAGAATTCACTCCCTACCAATTGCTCTCCATTTGGTCGAGCCATCACACATAAAAAGAAAGGAAGAAGAAGCAAAGATGTATAGATATTTACCTTGATTTCCTTGCTTCTTCAAGAGTCTTTCCCCTTGCTTTAGCCTCCTCTTTCAAAGTCTTACTTCCTCTCTCTGAATCAAGGCTAAAATAGACCCATATCAATAGCCAAAAACCATGAAAAGAAAGGTGAGAAGGAGGAGAATAGAATTACCAAAGGAAGAACCATGAAAAACCTTCACTTCTCTTACCCTTTTTCCTTGTTTTTCTTCTCTTCTTCCCTTCCTCCTTGAATGCCCTTCTCTACTGGTCTTTCTTCAAGTCTAGATAGAGCTTAAGTTGGTTAGATAGAGAGGAAAGGGAGGATGGCCCACTTAAGAAGAACATGACTTAAATTGTTTTTTAAAAAATTCCATGCACATCCCTTCGTTTGACTATTTTATTGTAAGTTCATTTTAACTCTTTTTTTAAAACTGTCTTTTTTATCATAAAAGTTAGGTCCTCAAACTTATAAAATAGCTTTGGAATCACTCAATTTGGATTTAAAATTTTCATAAATAAAAAAGTCAAAGTTCGGGTTAACTAATGTTTAAAACCATACATTAGAGGGATTTTAATTATCCCAGGGGTTCTCATGATTTTTAAGGCCTTTGAGCACCCAAAAAGGCTTAAATTTTTTGTTAAAAAAGCTTTCCTGTGAGGTTTCCAAAAAAGTGTATATTTTTAAGAAAATGTTATTATACTTTTGGTAATTTTATTAAATCACTCCAGCTCCAGTTTCTAGGAAATTCAATGCTCAATTCCACATTTTTCATTATTTAAAATTTTATCTTAATTTTATTTAATCTTAAATCATTCAATTTAGGAGACTTGTTTTTCAAACTGACTTATTTCGGTATTTTTACTAAATACCGGATATTACAGGTTCAATGTATGGAGGAATTGCTACTGTTCATCAATTACTATGAGTAAATTATAAAGCACAATACATTTTAAACTTCTTATTTCATTTTTCCTCCTTTACTTGTTGATTGCATTTTGTGTGTCCATTAGAACAGGCTTCTTTAAATAGTTTCCTCAAATATGCTAATATCATGTAATACTAAATCTTCTAGGTTATGATGTGTTAAACTTATTTATGTTGTTGATCTAAATACAAAATGTGCACTAAAAAAATTGGCTTACAAAATTGAATTAAATAAAGGCCAAAAAGCTACTTATGATATTTATATATGTTTATAAGAATTGCTAATAACGTAATTATATGAAATGTCATGATCTAGATATAATGTTATGTGGTAATATGTCTCTGCTATGTAAGGTTGAAGAATCAATTTGAATTTTATGAACCTTGTATTGATTTTATCATAATTATGAAAAATACTTGGATGAGTTATGTATACAAAGGAAATAACAATATATGTATAGTTCTATTGTAGGTATAATATATGGAGGATTTATGCAAATGAATTATATCTTTTTACTTATAAGGTAAGATTGTGTAGAACACTAGTTGTTAGCAATAGTCCTATTAGCCCTTAATGCACCTAGGATATTTCCATGTAGATTTGGAGATGAATACCTAAAGGGTATTAAGTTGGATTACTTTTTGAATGTTTATAGGGTGTGTGGTTATATTTGAATATGTGGTTACTTACCTTCACAGGTTGTATACCCATATTAGTAATTAAAAATTAAAGTTCTACATAAACCTTGCAATAGAAGATTATGTAAAAAAAAATGGTAATAATATTAAATGATTTTCAATTGAAAATTTATGATTTTTCGTTTATTGTCTAATAATTTGTTCAAATGTAAGAATAAATCTTTATAATTTTCTTTGCACTAGTTTTATTAATTTGTAATGTAAATTATATATATATAAATAAATATAAGAGTATCCTTATATTATTTTAATTGTGGCTTATTACAAATATTATTCCATCATAACAACAAGAAGTTTCTTTATATACCTTGATTATTTCTTATTGTATGCTAACTTGCTCATGCAAGTTTTACAACCCAACCAACAAAATATATTATATGGTTGAACTTACTATTAAACATGTTTTATGTACTTTTATTTATTAGGGCAATACTAATAAATTTTATGAGAATGTGTTTATGAATTTCTTTTATCTTAAATGCTAAAGTTTTATTTTATTTAATCTTGTCACTTTCAAATATGATATTTAATCTTTTACTACATGATATTCCACCAAAACTATTTTAATAGAAAAATTTATTCCCGCTTGTTCCCTTAGTAATTATGCTCTATTTTCTACTCACTAAATATCACAATTCATTTTTAATTTGTTATTGCAGATAGTTGAGGAGTGTCTGGATTGTTCCCTTCAATTAAGGTCAAGAGCAAAGTTGGTAGTAAGCTAGCAATTAGTTGTTCAATAAAAAAGATTACTTGTCCTTTATTTAAGTATATGATTATACTATAGAGTTAGCTCTATAGGCAACTAGCAAGATCCCCATACACTATGTTATGTTTTTTTTTGTTAATGATTCTACTCTCTTATTATTCTTTGATTGGTTGACTAGTTATAGAGAATCCATGATGTCTTAAATTTTAGGGGAACCTCTATGAAATTTTTCGCAACACGTAAATGTGATCTTGTTTTGAACTATGACAAAAGATGAAACTTTGAATCTAATATGAATAAAAAGAATAAATGAAATTATGCTTTAATTTGAAGTTATTACTTTCACTAACTCATGTATGTGAATTTTAATGAGTATGTGTGTTAGTTAGGCTTATGGATGTGGTATCCCTTCATATTCTATGCTGGTCAAATCTCCATTTGAGGCATGACATTAGTGATGATCTAGTAATTAACTTATCCTAAGAACAAGCAGCATATGAAAATTCTTTAAATTAAGGAATTTTCTTGTTCTTCAATAAAAATTTTTGCATTATAATTGATCTAGGATAGCCTAATCGATCACGGCAAATAATAAATGTACTCGAATCAGTAATATACATTTTAATTGTATTAATATTTGTATAGTACAAACCAGAAGTCAAAGGCAGGTAATTTTTTCAAAACATATTTCTTTCTTGATACAATAATAGTGATATTTAAATATTTGATATTTTTCTCATTTATAGTTTTAATATGATATCCATTACAATGGATATATTTGAAACTTAATAAATTTATTTGAGACTTAGTAAAAATTAATGCATAATCAATAGTTAATTTTGTCCTTTCAATTAAAAATGTAATAGCTCTTCTAAAGCTTTTAATTAGTTTTGTACCACCCAATATATTAATATTAGTATCACCTATTATCATATAAGAAAAATATGTTTTATCTATAACATATATATCTTCATTAAGAATCTCTTATCTACCTAAAGAATGAATATCCATCTTCTTCATTAAAAGAAACAAAATACATTATAATATATGTTGCACTTATATATAAAATATATGAAAACTATATTCAAGAAAGAAATACTTAAAATGCACAAATAACAAAACAACATAAAAACATAACTTTAAATATTCTTATATTTTTCATCTCCAATTCTTTCATCATGATTATCGAATAAGTATGTTATATCCAAATGTGTTATATCATCAAGGCCATTAAAGTCATCATCCTTGTGTGCAAAATTCACTTCAACATTGTAACACTATATATTTTTAACTTATTTCATACTACTTTCATGCCTTAAACTATGCCACTTACACAAGAGTCAAGAAAATTAGCATTAAATAATGAATTTTTTAACGTTGCGTCGCGTATAAAATTTTCATTCGATGTCATGTGAACCATGTGAACTAATGTATCATATTCTTATATTTAATTACATAGATACAACTCATTTCCATCCCCAAAATTGGCCTAGAGTTCGTGCAAAGCAAGGGAGTACATAAAATCCATATATATTATTTCGGTCAGAATTTTCCTTTCTTTATTATAAACTTTGAAAAATTATAACTAATTCTAAAAAAAATCAAAATCATGCATTTTTTCATATTCTGGAAATCTACACATGTCTACTTTATGCTAAAAATATGTCTAGACCATGAAACACCACATAAAAGATGTTTGACATTCAAAAAAATACAAAGGTATGGCTAGCTACTGGTACTATCACAAGTTTCTAGTAGAAACTTTAAAAATGTTCAATTAATTCTAAAAAAATCCAATCCATGTAAATGATACCAATTTGGAAAGCTACAAATGTTAGCTAGAGAGAAAAATAACTCCAAACCAGTGCAGGCACATCTAAATCTCGAAAACCAATCAAACAGTACTTGATGTTAGTCTGAACACCTGATATTGGGCAGAAATTTTAAAAATTCATATCTCCCTCTCTAGACATTTAAATGGGACTTCTAGTTGGCACAAGTCACTGAAAGTATCTAGTTTTTTCTTATAAAATTTTGTAGCAATTAGACATCATTTGCCTCCTAAGTGACAGAATTCATTTTCGGATCAGTGTGAATAGTACCATGAACCAAAATCAAAAAAATTTTCAACTTTAAAAATTCATCAAATATTCCATAGACTTCCAAAAATTCTGCACTTTAGCTTCTAAAAAATCTCTCAACAAGCTCTAAATGCATGCCAAATTTCAAATAAAAAGGAACTCATTTGGACAAAATGTGGTATAGGTTTTCAATATGGTCAATTTTGGTCCATATTAGAGACCAAATGTATCCAAATGACTTTCCTTGGTATTTGGCATCTCTTGGGCAAGTTTAAAAGCATGAATATGACTTGTATGAACTGTCCAAAGGGTCTCAAATCTCATACATCTCATTTTAGCCATTCTACTTCCATTTATATATACATTTCCATAATGCAATAATTGCCATTACATGTCTAAAATGAGCATTTCCATACATATAACCTTAGCTCTCATTTATACATGATACATTAACATAATTATACATGTTCATAACATCATAGGATATATACAATTATAGATTACATCATTTGCCATCTATGTGGTCTTAAAGAACAAATTCCATACACTTTGATGGCATACTCTCATCTTTCAAGAGGTTGGCTTCCATTTCCTTGTTCTTTTTGTCCACCTAGCGTGTTAGAACATTTGAGAGGAGAGAATGAGATTCAAAGAATCCCAATAGCTCATCACCCTTTCAATCACACATAAAATATGCAAAACCAATCTTACAAATGTATGCATGGGCACATTAACATGTGCAATCATTCAAAAGATACTTTCAATATTTGAGCAAGTCATATATAGCATACAAAGACTTGCCAAGTGAGTGGATTGACCTCACTCATTCACTTGTGGATTTTGGACTTGCCTCACCCATCCTTCAAGAGGTTTTTGGACTCAACTTTACTCTTGTTAGTTAACCTCACTTTTGGGAGACTCTTTACTTTGTCTCAACCAATTCTAAGGGTTCTTGGCTCATTCTCACCATAGCTAAGGGTTCTTGGCTTTACTATACTCAAGCATAAACATCATTTAAAAACATAATGCATTATTATGGTATCATGGCATATGAAATCATCCTAGAATACTTTCCATGGCTTAAAACACACATACACACATTCAACCACATACTTTTCTCTTTGAAATAATGCTCCCTTCCTTAGCCTCACACACACAAAGGTGTGGGAATGATTTCTCTTGGCCTAGATACATTATATGGAAGCCAATTATACTCTTGAATCACATTCTAAGACCATACATTCATTAGAAAAGTTAGGTAACTCATAAGACTCTTTTATGATTCCATAATGCACTTAATGAAGTAATCTTAAGAAAACATTGTCTTGGCTCCATTCTCTCCATTTATTTATGATTCTTGACTCCTTTTAAGCCTCTTGGAGTTATCACACAATCAAATCAAGAAGCCTAGCTAGCAGTTGCTTTTTTAACTCATAATACAGAATCTATGATACCATCTCATTATTTGTGATTTCTAAAATTTTTCTAAGGCTTCCTCTCATACTCTCCTATCATACATGATGCAAAACTAAGTTTGGAAGGAATTAAAACACTTTCGAGATGCATGAACCCTCCTTGATAGAAGTGAAAAAATTCTATGTCATCTAATTCTCATCTTTTGGTGTCACTTATCTCAGGTTGGTGGGCTTGGCCATATAGGTAGTCCTTCTTCCCGTTCCCACAAATAAACATAAGGACGAACTCACATCATTAAAGGTAGTTGTCTTTGTTAAGTCTATGACTTATAATCATGATTGTATGGTGTCAAGAGTGACTGAACAATTTCGAATAATAATCTCTATAGATGATCTTGGGGTTTCTTTTTTCAAAAGGGTTTGATAGTCACATGTAGACATAAGTTTGGTTCAAGTCGATGTGGCATTGATACCAAGTAGAAATTTAGGATTAATAATCTTTTGAATTTATTTTATTAAATAGAAGCTTTAGAAGATTAAAAGAGAGTATACTCATACTCTAACGAAAAGACATAATTTCTTAAAATAGGATAATTTTATCCTAACTTGAATAAAATACTTATGCTAATTCTAAGACAAATAGAAGCGTTATTCAGAAAATAACTAAAAATAAATAAGCTTTAACTAAAACAAAATAATTAAAATAAAAATAAAAATAATTTGAAATATGTAAAATAAACTATGTATATATATATAACATAAACAAAATATTCAGAACATTGAAGATAGTAGGAATGCGATCTAATTACATGCTACCATACGCACTAAAGGTTAAGAACTCATTCAAAGCTCACAGGTAGATATAATTCTTTTACAAGATGAGGAAGCGACAAAACGCCTTGCTTGGGGGGAAAATAAATCAGACTCAATGCCGAGAGCGGCAATAATTCAACTTATGATCTCAGATATACTGTTGGAGGTGCGTTAGGATTCTGAGTTAGGTTTTTGTAACCTGAGAGGAGGAAGACAAATCATCATTGTGTTTTTGAATATTTGGTTTTTTTTTTTATATTTTTATTATAAAATTTTTTAATTTAAATATAATAAATATATAGTTTAATTCAAAAATTATATATTTATTTACAAAAAAATTATACTTATCATGCTATTATCAGATTTGTGTGATTTAGCTTTGCAAGCACGAATTGCAATCTACACAATTCAAGCCCACAGGCGATTTGGTTCACCGTTTGTGTCACCTGCAATGAATGAGAATTAGAGCTTCGAATCACACGACTACTTTCATCATCTTAGGACAAATTATCATCATGGTTCCCACCATAGTTTTGCAACAGATAAACTTCAAATTCCATGATAAACAAAATCCATGTAAATCAAACCCTGCTTCAAAGGTTGCGTTCATATAAAGACTCGTGGGATAGTAACCTTATGATGTACAGAAGCTTGCCCATTCATACCCGAAATAACCATACTTTCTAACAAGACATACAATAACACACGGAATGAGGGATGGGGATTACCTACGATATGTTTTGAATACTTCTCACATGGTCTAAATTTCTATATCGATCCAAAGTTTAGAAAATAAACAGTTTAATAAACCTACACTATAGCAGATTCACCTTTCAGCCCTCCAGAAAATTCATCAGCAATCACAAGTTACAAATTTCAAGTTTCAACCTTCCTTATTAGTAAAAACAAGTTCTTATCAACCGCAAACTTGACACACTGGGAAGCATGCCCCCTCAACATCATCTGTAGCCCACCAAATGATGCATATACCTCCCTGGAGTAAGATAGAAACTCATCAAGAAAATTAACTAATTTCATAAATAAAAGTTCAATGATTTCATGACTTGCTAAATGGAAACTCATGAATAAACAAATGAATAAAAGAAGAAAAAGGGAATTCCATTGATGCTGATACAACTTTGGGAATATATTTTGTGTTGCACAATAAAGAAACTGAATAGATTGCATGCAATCCAATTATGGTTGCAAGGATATGATTCCATTTAACAAAGCAGACTATCACCTCCAGCCCTCTGAAATAAGCAATAGAACAGCATACTTGCAAAAATGCAACAAAACTAGTTGATATTTTTTATTAAACATAAATGAATAACATCAAAATGTGAAATATTTACATACACTTCGAGCTCATCTTTTGAACCTCCTTCATTTGTGATGTTATATAACCTTCCATGCATGATGTATTCAAACTTGTCTTGAATGGACACTTTGCCATCCTGGAGAGGAAATCAATTCAGTTAAAAGAAATTTAGCCTGTTTTTTGGAGACAAATATAAGCCCTTCTCATTAACAAATCTTGATCCTTGGAGGCACAAAACAAAACGATGCCTAAGCAAGACATACTAATATAATTTTCTCATCAACAAAAAGATGGCAGCTAGATGAAGTTGTTCTCATAAAAACTTTGTCATCCATTACAGACCATATGGTTCTTAGTTCAGGCTTCACAATAAATGCATTTGCAAGCAGTACTTGTGAGCAAAGAAGGTAGCTGTAAGCACTGCTTCAAATTGGCACGCAACAAATTGCAGTTGTAAAAAAGGTATTTTTAGTAATTGGAAAATCAACTAGATCAGAGATAACTAGTGTCTAACAATGGCACTGAGGATGAAGATATCATCCACTTTCTTAGAGGGTACACCAACAATGATTAACAGAAACAACCACGTAAAATGTTTTCCTGGTTGGCCCTAGAGCAATACAAGAAGTTATCAGAGCATATGGGTCTTCTGAAGTCTCATAATTTCTCCTATCTAGTGAAAAGATAAATGCTGGAACTAAGTTGCAAACAACTGCTAGTTTTGATTACCTCTTTCATGTCATTCAAAAATCAATACATGATGACCAGAGGTAAAATTTCATTGGTTAATAAACCAATACTTCCTGAAAATTAACAGTTTGAAAACTCAGTATATTGGAATTGCACATTATCTATGGCTGTACATTTGTAGCTTGGACCACTAAAACCTGCCATAATTTTAGAAATTACAGTGTTGCACGCTAGCATTTACTCTTCTTCATCACCTCTCAGCCATGAGGGCTTTGCTATGCCATGGTTTGCTCATTGCTGTTCTGAATTTTTTTTCTTTTTAATGCAAAAAGCAAAGAAAACCTAAGGGAGACAGAATGATTTTTTTAGATTTTGCATATACTAGCTGTGCCCTCAGCATGAACCAATCAGTCCCCCCCCCCCCCCCCCCAACAAAAGAAAAACCACCCAAAAAAAAAAAAAGAGTTTACTGCATTTTATTAGTGATAGTCATTGAACATCCATTTTCGATATATTTCAAATTATAGAACCCTTTTATTCCCATTTGATTCAATGTTTTGTCATCCAAATGTTTTAGTTATTTTAACTAGACCCATGCAGCAAAAGATGCAGACAAAACCATTAGGCAAAAATTTTCCCAATCCAATGTATCAACATCAATTAAAAGATAAGAACATGTCTAGCATCAGTTGAAAGCACTTCCATAAATGATGATTACTGTGGAACTACAACCAAGGTATCTAGGCCCACACAATACAGGTTGGCAAAGGAAGAACAGATAACTCAATCAGACAGAAAAGTTCATACATGAGCTAAATTCAATTTGAGGATGGACAACTTATAAGCAAGAAAGGAATTACATTTATATAGTTTAGAAACATAGCAAAAAAGGGAACCAAAATGACAAGAGAACTAAGTTTACCTTAGTACTTAAAACTAGTGAGGGAGACAGAACCATCAAGAATCTTTCATTTTTGTTCAGAGGATAAATCTCTGTATTTACATCCAGAAGCATGTACATGCCACGTTTCTCACTTTTTGCCACAATCCGAGACACTAAAAGAAAATAGTCATCAAACTGTGAAGTTCAGGCCCATTAAACAGTTTATGAGTTGATTTATTAACAGGCAGGTAAAGAAAAAAATAAAACACACAGACACGCATACAGAGGGATACAAGACTACATATCATGTAATGCTGTATGGCTGGTATGTCAAACTCCATAAAGATCTAATATCTATGGGAAATGATATCTAATATTGCTAATTGTATAACACATTGTAGCCATGCATTTACCCAAAATGACTTGCAGAGCCTCTGTAATGAACAACAATATGCATATTGCATTGAGTAAATTATCTCATAATAATTTACTAGGCCTTCGATATTTATAATAAACTCGTAATTATTTTTAGTTTCCTTCATTTTCAATTTCATTAATTTATTTTACCGGTATTGTGAGCAAAAATGACAATTTTCTTCACACCTTATTGTTCTGTATTATTCATAGGTTAGGATTTCTCATTGAATAGATCCTGACAATTCAATTCTTAAATCCATCTGCAACTGATTATTAAAAGAAAGTGAGAAACACTATCATCCAAGTCTTAATTAGCATTTAACTGGCAACTTCCTTAGGATTGTCTATCTGTAGCAGCTCAATCCTCAACACAAGAACTTTTTTTTTTTTTCTTGAAGTTCTTTTTTTTTGGACAAACCCACAAAAGAAATGGCATTACCTTCAATATTTCTTCTTCAGCAATGACATGTATTACTTTACAGTTTAACTTCCTTTGGTTCCCAACTAACAAGTTTTATCGCAATGTCACCAAATACAAACCAAAGGCGGAGAGCGTTAGTACAAGTAAGTCATAACTAGCAATCAAACGCTGATAGCTATACATAAAATCGAATCCTCCATAGAATCTCCATTTTTAAGCAAAAGCAATCAGACCCAAAAAACGGTCATAGAAACCCAACAAGCTGTAATTAATATCGAGGCAACCTTCCACTCTAAAGATTCATACTCAAAGCACCTAACTTGGGTGCAATTTTGATCAAAGTGTGAAAAGGAAGATAGGGAAAGCACTACAACTAAACAGAACTGAGAAGCTGGGTTCCAAGAAGCATACCCTTATCATACTTTTTACCATCTGGATCTACATCCTCAACCTTGAAAATGTCATCAAAAAGAAACTCACTCATCCTTCCAAAGCAATTTAGGTCCGATTGATCACACCAGTTCACAAAGCAGAGCCTGCAGAGAATTTAACAAGATAGGACCGTCGAACTCTAAACGAAAGAGCAAAATATTATACCCTACTAAAAATAGTTTGCATAAAGATGATAGACCGCCTCAGGTTTAGTGAAGTTTCAGAGTGGTTCAAAACTCAGCCCAGCCCAATCATTCTAGCCTGTGTTCACCCAATGGCTTTCAACGAACTATAACTATTCTTTTTTTAACATTATGATACAAAAATTTAAATTTAATACCTCACACATATGACTAAATTGTTTTTTTTCTTTTACTATCTGATGGCAGATTTATATTGAATTTTACTAACACATCTGTGTCAGAAATAATTTGAATTAGAAAATAAATGATTGTTTTGAAAAAATATTAACCCATATATGTTAGGAGTTTGTGCAAACATCTTATTTTGCATCAAGATAATAAAGATGCTTAACTTTTACAAATCATTATTTAATCTTTATAATTATTTTTACCCTTATAATTATTAAGGAAGGTTTGGGAAAATTTTATTTTTATCCTTATAATTATTATTTAATATTTTTATAATAATTATTCAATTATTAAAAATAAGAATATTATAAATATTTTTTATTTATAAAATTAATTTTTTTTTCTTTTCCCTTCTTATTCTCAACTGCCAATCAAATGGGAAAACAACAAGGTTCCAACTTTTTCTTTATTCCACAAGTGTTACAGGCTTGGATCATTTTCCTTGGGCCCTTAGGGGCTTTAGATCTAATATGGTTCATCGTGTTTATATAAATGAATATTAAAAAAAATTAATTTTAAAATGGCTATTTTGAGATTTTTTTTACGTGATCTCACATTTTGTATTATCTATACTATCTTTTGGTGCCCTAGTCTTAAAATTATATATTAGTAAATAAAATAAAATAAATTTAAATAAACAATAACTAATAAAGAAGTGGTTATTAAAATAATAAGAGAGTAGATAGTTATTTACTTCTCATTACATATATTTATTTTTTAAAGTATTATATATTAATTATTAAATTAAATAAATTATTTATTTAAAAATATTAATATACACTTTAATACAATTTCAGGCTATTAGTAATAATAATTGTTCTCCATTGAGATAAGGTTTTTTATGCGGAAAAAATTACTTTTATAACAAAGTAATCTCTGTTAAAATACACTACCAAAAGTTGCTGCTTTTAGTTCTTTTAACAATATTTTAACCTTTTTAAAGTTACCAAAAACATTCCAACGTTATTGTAAGAAATGTCTATATTGATGTTATGAAACTGATAAAAATATAAGAAATATAATAAGAGTAAGAGAAAAAAAATTAAGAAATAAAAAAAAGATAATTCTCATTTATTTTGATTTTTCATGCTTAATATATAGTTAATAAATACATTTTTCTAAGAGTTTTTCTATGACTTATAAATGATTTTCATTGATTTTAAGTTTAATTAGAAAAGCGACTTAATGCACCGGATATTATAGTAAAATAATTATATGTTTTTAAGTAGCATTCTCCAGCATCAATCTTTAATCTCAACATATGATTTGGTAGAAATAAGTAAAATTATTTTTGATATATGCTATATATAATTTATCTAATGCTTTTATTATTTGTTACGCACGTAATTATTTAACAAGGTTATTAATGGGGTGGTAATTTGTTTTTTTATTTTATCATTGTCATATTTCCAAATCCTCAAAGATTTTGTTGCCAATCTCGTTTTATCTTATTTAATACATTAAAAAAAATTCTTATAACTCCAAATGATGAAGGTATTTCTTTTTGGGTACATATTTAAACTCTTAAATTAAAACTTTGTAAATAATAATTATTAAATTTAATTCCTAACTTATAATTTAAATTTTATCACATGAATTTTCATATCTTATATTTAATTTTGTTGTCTAAACTCGTAAAGATTTTATTATTAAGCCTTTACATTGTCATGCTTAATGCATTAAAATAAATCATATGACTAAAATTGATAAATATAAAGTGTATATGATAAATATTTTATTTTCGGAAGTCTATTTTAAATATTTAATTGAATTAAAAAGATTAAATAACAAATTAAATTAAACTATTTAACTAGAAAAGCAGAAGAGCTTAAAAGAACATAAGACATACAAAAATAAAATAACCAATAAAAGAAAATTTTATTACATGTGTGATATACCGACGTAAAAATTTTGTATAAAAATATGCATTATTAATATATTTATGATAAATAAAATTTAAGAATTGATTTAAAAATTTGCTAAACAATATATATTTTATCTTTTCAAATTAAGAAATATATTTTTTATTGGTAAACTTAATAATTTCAAAGTCATTCTAAATTATAATTGTCATATTAATGGTAATAACCACCAAATTATGATAGAAACTAGTTATTAACTATTTAAATTAATTTTAAACTCAATTAATAACACTTTCAATTGTATTATAAAAGGATTAAAAGAATTTGCCTATGTAACCATTTAATATAATATTTATCATTAATTTATCTGTTATCATATAAAAAATAATAGATAAAAGATAAAAGGGGAAAAAAAGAATAAATCACTTTCTTTTCTAATAATAAATTAAAATCTACTAAACTGTTTCATTTCTCTTAAAAAACAAATTAGATAAAAACTATGATTCAGAGATGTTATTTCTAGAATTTGTCCTATCCCATTCAAAACATTGAAAAACTATTAAAATTTTAAAATTAATAAGATGATTATAGTTCTTATAATATACATATTTAAATGGTTTGATTTAATTATTTCAAAAAAAATTAAATGCAGTTTAAAATATTCTAATTACATTACGAAGAATAATTATTAAAAATTATGTTTTAACTTTTAGGTTGATTTCTTTTTGTTTGTCTCTAACACCTAATTTCTTTTCACTCTTGCTGTTGCAAGAATGAGATGATAAAAATATATACACATGGAGAATAATTTTCTTCGAATTATAAAATGCTTGCATCAAATCCTTAACACCATACACATAACTCCAAATATATAGTAAATTTTTACACTTTTAATGAATATATTTTGGACCACAAAATAAATTAACCGTTTAAACATATAAAAAAGTTTGATCCAAAAAGTAAAATATTAATTCTGGATAAGAGATTCATAATTATAATATTTTATTTATATTTTTAAGTAGTATTACTTGAACATCAATATCTAATTTCAACATATGATTTTGTAGCGATAATAAAATTTATTTTTGACATATATTACATAAATTTATTTATTACTTTTATTATTTATTATACTCATAATTATATAAAAGTATTTCCAATAAGGTGACTTTTCCTTTTGGTCTCCTTCCGTGACCTTGGTGCAATTTTTTTAATTTATCATTTTCTAAATCCTAATAGATCTTGTTGCCAATTTCGTCTTCTGCCACTCAATACATTTTAAAAAAATCTCTTATGACTTAAAATAATATATGTAATTTTTTCTTATGGTACATCTTTAAACTTTTAAATTTAAATTTTATGAATAATAATTATTAAAGTCAATTCCTAACTTATAACTTTAATGTTATCATTTAAATTTTCAAATGTAATATTTGATTTTATCGCCTAAACTTGTATAAATTTTAGTATTAAACCTTCACCTTATCTCAGGCAGCTCATTAAAATAACTCATAAGGCTACAATTGATGAATATGGAGTTTATATGATAAATATTTAAAGTTTTGCTAATATTTTTTTGAAGTCAATTTAAATTATTGAATTAGAAATATTAAATAACAAACTAAATTAAACTTTTTAGCTAAAAAGAACCATATTTTTGGAATACTAATGATAGATATACTTAATAAATTTTCTTGAGGGTAATATCAAAATTATTGTGAAACCTTTATCATGAAAACAACAATAACTTTTAAAAAAAATAAATGAATTAAATAAATGGTTAATTCAAATTATTGAGAAAAAATTTGAAGGATATGTTGAAAGTGCATTTTCCTTAATTTCATATTTATAAAAGAAAATTGGAATCATAAATATATTTATCTTTGTGATAAAAAATATTTAATTGAAGATATTTTAATAGCATATTTTGAATTCACGATAAATTTGAACTTTGATTAATGATATTGAATATTAATCTCTTCTTTAGATATATTAAAATATTTTTCATACTTTATTATTTATTTTAAAATTTAAAATAAATTACACAAATTTTTTTTCTATTTTTTAAATATATACTTTAGTTCAATTTTAAATTTTTAACTAAAATATTCACTATTAATTTAAATATACAAATATATACCATATCTAAATATATACAAATAAAAATGAAAATGAGTAAATTTCATTTTGAAATATTTACAAATAAAAATAAAAGTGAAGATTTTGTTTTCATTAAATTTAACAATATATATATATATATATATATATAAATTAATAGAAGATTTTAAAAAAATTAAAATTAGACTCTCAGACGAAACCGTCTTGATTGTCATTGCAGAGAATTTATTAAATGATTCATTAAACAATATTGTGAAAGTCATATTCAATAAATAGAAAATAAATTGTCATTTTCACTACAGATAATAATTGTATTTTAGGGAATAGTAATAGAAAATGCATTACGAAATAATAGGCTAATAAAAATTCACTTTTCTGATTATGAACTAATGACTTTAATAAAATAAAAAACAAAATACTAAATAATTTCTTCGTGGTTTAAAAATTAATTTATTTTGAAAAACCAAATATTTAGTTTGTAATAAATGTGAATCATCGTTTATAGTAAATAGACTAACTTATTATTTTGAAATATTGATAAATTGCATTCCATTACCATTGGGATTTAATAACTTAATTCCTTAAGGTTTACGTTAATTGGCTAAAATAAAAAATTGTGAAACATAAATAGCATAATGAAGTGAAAATTTTTAGTTAATCAAATCCAACATGAATACTTAGTTATATGAATTCAATAGCTCACAAAATATATTAAAATAAGATAATAAAGTTATGAATAACTAATAAAATGAAATAAAATTTACTTAAGTATTAAACCCCTTCAAATATAATATCATTTAAAGAGTACATTAAATTTAAAATTCGGTAAAGCTTTTTGTGATTGAGGCAGCAGATCAATACCAAAAGAAGCCGGTTTGAGCTTTGGATTGTTGACAAATCTCAATTCCTTTGTCTTTACATTCCTTTGAACATAAAAATAGCATGTGAAAATAGATTGCTGCTCAGCTAGGGGAGAAAATTCAGGGTCTGATAGAAACTCAAGTAATTTTTTGGTGTCGCTTCAATGTAATCTTCAGCTTCTTCACATTCTCTTCAAACACACAAAGACTTGCAGAATTTCACTTCTGAAGAGAAAAATGCAGCATGCATCACAGCTTACTGTTACGACTCTTTGGAAGTCCCTTCTGAGGCATCTACTTTTGAAGCATTTGTGACGTTATTGGCTATACTCTCATCATTCAAGGAAGTTGATCTGTTTTGTCCTCAAAGATGACTTGTTCCAGGTATGTGTCATGTTTACCCCTCGGATGCCACAATCTTTACACACTATTTCATTACAAAAGTATAGTATTTGTTAAAGAAAAAAAAACTCAGTAAATTTGCAAGCTTATCATATTCTAACTTGGTTCTGATTTTTAAGGAAAAATTTAATTAATAATTCTAATTAATTAGCACGATTATGTGCCAATTCTCAATAAAAAAATTAATGTTACATTGTCTCCTGACTAGACTATTGATGCTGGAAATCTTCTGAAATTAATGGTTAAGTTCTAGAAACGACATCACAGAACAGAAATTTGTATACAGTCATTGAGTTGTGGACTGATGCATGCAACAACATAGCTGTCAGTAATGCTTTCTTATGACGTCACTCCAATTATGAGTTAGTTGACAATTTTTTCCTTTTTTTGCTTCAGTGCCTTTGTTTGGTTCATAAATTGCTTAATAAAATAGATTAGAGACTACCTTAGGAATTTCTGAGAATTGCTTTAAACACGTACAGCCAAAATACCTCCTTGATAATAGAGCATCTGCCAAAATTAAAGAAAAAGGGAAAAGGTGAAAACAGCAATTGAACAGACCTACCTCCTATTCATCATGTTCATTGTCCCAAAACATCCTTAGGATTCAAATCTATTGCCATAAGGAGAAGATTACAATCACAACATTGACAGAGACGAAAAGATGATAGGATGTAAAGAATCATATGAAACTTAATAAAAAATCTTAAAACAGATCAAAGCATTGAAAATAGAATGCACAAAAGACCAAATTCAATTATCTATCAAGAAATTTAGAATGACATGAATGAACCTGTGGTCTTTGACATGGTTTTACTTTATGGGACGCACAAATAAAGTCATGACAAGTACAAGAGAGGCCATGGCATCAACAATGAAACCCAAGCTTTTATTGAACCACACCAAGTAATTTTTTTCTGCCTGGATCTGCAAATATTGTATTTTGCATACAAAAGAAAATGTTTATCGCACATCCCAAATGTGTATCTCCAGAGGTAGAAAGCACCTCAAACACTCCATCACCGTTCTCAAGTACTAATATGAAGGTAAATACATGCAAATCCATATGAACAATGTAGAAAAGAGTATAAAATAATCTTTCAACATAGAGAAGGGTAGGTGGAAAGGCTTGTGATACGTGAGACATCGAAAGTAACACCTCCAAAGAGTAGCATTGAGGAAATAATTTCTAACATAGAGAAATGTTAACCCTCAAAGTCCTTAACTAAATGGGAATGCGCTCTGAATTCGTAAATTACATAATATGAAGTTGACATTTTGACGATTGATTGGGAAAATAAAATGTCAATTGCAATTTTCAGATCAAATTTAGCACCAAGGAACATGTTACATGTGGTAATTTAACATATCATGCCTCGGAAATCCAACCGTATGTGCGGAACATTTGTTATTTGAATGCCATTTCCATTCCGCCCCCTCTTGTGATACTCTTTATCAATCCAATGAGACTGAAACAATAAAATGATGAGTTTGAGTATAATATATAACAAAGCATTCTTCGTTTCCATAAAATCTCTACCATCATTGTCATTGTCTATTAATTATCCTACATGACATTTTTAAATCCTTAATTAATTTCACTGCACAGCTATCTTAATACTCTCCAGAAAGTATAAGCATAATTTGTGTACTACCCAATTTGAGTTCTACCCATAATGATTTCAATTTTCTCATTGAAAATAACATCTAACAGAATCAATAATATCAATTACCCAGTTTAAGTTCTACCCATTTGGAAGTATCTTAAGTGTATAGGTCATAGAATATAGTCCCACCATCGGCAGAGTCAAAATATCTAAATAGAAACTGATACAATATAAAATTTGATTGAAACAGTAGATAAATACTACACCTGTTTTAAGAAATTAGGCATCTGAAAGTGTGAATCAGGATCCACAGTAACCTCAAAGTGGAATAAAGATATTGTCAAGAATATTCTGGAATGAGGTCACGATTCTCATTTCTTTGTACAGCTTGTACAATCGTGGAAACAGCAAAAATAAATATTTCAAAATAACAAACATCAATTACCAGCAATATTTTACAATCTCTTACAGAAAATTTGGCCAAAGCTTCAGTTATCAAATACCAAGTACCAAACATTAACATATGAACATATCAGACCAGGCCATTTAATGGCGTGCAGGGAAGTTCAACACGCCAGTATAAGTAGCCAAAAGTTTATAAATTCAAGTAATGGAACCATCATACATAAAATTATATACAAAACCAAAAGTTTAAGGGGTTATATGTATTAAATTTATTTACACAATATTTTATGGATTTTATATATTTAATATGTTGAATCAAATTAGTCATCTAATATGAATTAACAACATCATCATATTTTCAAACATTGTTTATTAAATTAATTTGATGAAAATAGAATATACTATATAATATTTTAGTTATAATTTGAACAACATGAAAGCATTATTAATTGGGTATAAATTGAGCAATAAGAAGAGATTCTTAACTTCAATGCATATATTTAAGAATTGTCTTATAATGCAAGTAAATCGGTGTTGTTAATAATTTTGACATATAAAAGTTATATTATTAATTATTTTTAAACATATTCTTATAATTTAATTATTTTAAATCAATTATTATAACATAGCATGTCTCGCATGGGTCACTTTAGTATAGTAAAATTTTATATATTGAATGGATAAATTGGGATGCAATAGGAAAGGGAATTTATCATATAAAGTAGGTCAAATAATTGTTTAGGTGATTCAAAAAAGTCCAAATATTAGCATTAAAAATTAAATGATAATGGTTACTAAGTATCCAGATGATATGCATTTTCAAGTGCATCAACAATTCATGGATGAAATAGGGTTTTATAGTATCGGTTCTTATAATTCTGTCTTGTAGTATGACTTTTTCTCCTTTATAAAAAAAGAGGCTGGATCATCACCTTCGTTGCTCGTGAATATTTTTAGTATTTGAAAAATAAATAAATATTTTACGACTGAAATGACAAGTACTCAAAATTGAATACTTGTTACCAAATGATATATTTTTTATTATTATATTCTAAAATTATGAGCTAGTCTTGACCATGAATCATTAAAATATGTCATATACTTGTTACAAAAAAATGTTATATACTTATTTTCACCATCAATCTAATACCCTGACATTATTTGAAGATATTATAAATAGGCAGAAGGTCTAAAACTTATTTAGTTTCAAAAAAATGCACGGTAAGTGTCACACCTGAAAATGGAACTGCGCGACGTCAAATCGAAATCAAAATTAAAATACAAATAGAGTCACCACCAAATTTTTATTTTGAAAAGGTAAAATTTTGGAAAAAATCTTTTAATTTGGAATATCAAAAAAATGTGGTTTGCGAACCAGAAAATAGATCCGGAAGTCGATTGTGAGTGGGGAAGGTGTTAGGCACCCCACTACACCTGTTACTAAGAACGATTACCCTAAGTTAGTTGTGCAAAAAATAAAATGGCCTTAATTCTATTTTAATTCTCCTTAACAAATCACATGCAAATTAAGAAATAGAAATAAAAGAAATAAAATTGAAAATAAAAAAGAAGAAAGAAATTAAAGGAACAAAATTAGAAAATCAAAATAAAAGAAAAGAAATTAAGAAAATGCAAATTGAAAAAAAAAAATTATTTACAAGGACGAACTTGACCTAGAATAAGAGCCTAGAGCCAACGTACCCTTCGAGAGAGATCAAAGTCCACGTAGTTCGACCGAGAATAGGTGTGTTTGTTTTGCTTTTGTTTTTAGTTTTTTTATAGGTTATGTGATTTTCGTTTTTTTTATCTATTTTTTTTTATTTTTTTGTCTTTTTTTGTTTTTTTTTTAATTTTTTTTGTTATGATTTTTACTTTTGCTATATTTTTTTTAATAGAGAAAAGAAAAAGGAAATAAGAACTGCCTTCACCTTTAACAAATAAAACGAATTCGGGATTGGTTAATGTATTTTAATTTGCTAAGATCAAAGTTAATTTTACTTCTTTGCCTTCCTTGTATTTTTCTTTTGTTTTCTTCTTTTTTTAATTTTTTTCTTTTGCTTTTGCTTTTTCTTTCTCCTTCCCTTTTTTTCTATAAATTTTTATTGATCTTTGCTTGTCTTGTTTTGTTTCTGTTTACTTCTTGTTTTGTTTGTTTACTTGTTTATTTGTTTTTTTCTTAAGTGATGAGTGAAAACAAGTAAAAATCTTTTTTTGAGTTTTTCACAAATAGCTTTGGAAGTGATTTAGTTTGCAAAAACTAAATTAATCCTACTTCTTTATCTTTTTATTTTTTTTATTTGGTTAATCCTTAATCTTTTAATCTTCAATTTTTTTTATTGATTCGCTTATTATTATTTTTGGATTTTTATCTTTTGTTTTTCTACTTTCTTTATTTATTTTCTTAGGGACAATATTTTGTTTTGTTTTATCTTTCATTTTTGTTTTGTTTATTTACTCTCTTTTTCATGAAGCATAATTTTAAATCTCAAATTTTTTTTCATCCGAAAATTTAAGACGAATTCATAAGTTTAAAAAGGAAATTAATCATCTTATTTTTTTTGTTTTTCTTTGTTTTGTTCTTCTTTTTTTTTTGAAAAGAAAAAGTTTATTTGATTTTCTCAAAATTGTATATTTTTAATTATTATTCGAACTTTCTGTTTTTTTTTTTGAAAAGAGGCACACTTTACCTTTATAAAAAAAACTATTTATTTATTCTAAAACTCTCATTTTTTTTCTTACGCGTTAATTATTCAAGCCTAAGATTTATGCCAAGATACTTGATAACCCAACCAGGTATCTGAGAGGACTGATTGTCACACACAACCCTGGATGACCCCCTATGTGCCTGAGGGGATATGAAATCCCAACGGCAACTTAAACAAAATAAGATAACAGGAAATAACGCCCAAAATAAGTACTAGTACACGATTATTTGTGATAGTGTGTCCTGTGTACAGTCAACCAAACAACATCTTGTTTCAAACAATGATTACAAAGATAACAGGAATGGAAATTACAAAAAAACTTGGTTGCATTCTAGCCTTTCTCCATTTCCTACTCCTTTCCCCAGTAGATCAGCAATGCCACGCCTTATTCTCCTGCTATCCCAATGAAGCTTTCTTTATGATTTTCTCAAGTCTTTGCTCCATGGTTGATAAGCATCCTCAATTCTTCAACCTCCTCAAGTGAGGGCTCATGCGAAAAAAGATATAAAGAAGGGGGGTTAAATTCTAGAAAATCATTTTCTTTCTAGAGATGATCAAATCAATGTATCAATATTTAAACATACCCCTCATGACAACAGAAATCATAAAAATCAGCATAACCAAAATCCACAATCAATTCAAAGCATAAGCCAGTGGCTCAAAGTAAGAAGGATTATATCATGCAAAGCAATCTTATGAGCAATCAGAATGCTCCACTGTCGTGAGGTTGCAAGGAGTCTCATTGGAAAACAAGTAGAAATTTTGCAATACAGAACAACGACAGATTAATACTTCCCCTATTTATGTTTCATTTTTAGTGGCAAAAATGGCATCACAGGGATACAGACTATACAGAGAAAACACGCTAGCTAAGAACACCATATGATCAACATGAAGACCTGATAAAACACAGAGCATTTTCTTGTACCCTGATTAAGAAATACATGGCTAAAGCAAAGGGATAAACCCGCTATAACTCATAGCTGCCCCACTGCATAGCTAATTTAACAAGCTTCAGGAAAAATGCAGATAGCTCATGACATTATGGGACAACTAAGCAGAGCCTAGCTTATTCACGAAAAATTTCTCGTCACAATTCGAACGTGAGAACAGATTTACACAAGCCACAGAGACAGAGTCCAGACGCAACAATTATATAACCAAATAAATCAATCAAATTCCATACCAAATTCAGAACATAACTCTCAGATGCAGCAAATGACTCACAATCATGCAGAAGGATAATCTCCCATCAATACAGAGCCAAATCAGAGTATGCAGGAGCAAAGAAGATTTTAAAAATCAAAACCTATTCTTTCACGGGATTAGAACGTACAATAAGAACAATCTCATAATATATTTTCAAAATCTTTTATATAGCAATAATATGCTCTGGAGAAATAAAAATCAATGGAAGACAAATGCGAAAATGTACCTCTAAGGAATGCTGAATCCCCCCCAGCTCACCCTCTGTCTCTTTTGTGTTTTTGTTTCTCAATCTCTGATTCCTCTCACTCTTAGCCTCTAATTTTTCTGTTCATTCCAATAGCTTTCTCCTCAATTGCCCCCCTCTTGATTTTTTCACGATCAAATATCCTCTCTCTCGCGTTCTCTCCCCCTCTCTACCTCTTTAAACTGAAGCCAATCCACCCCTTGAAAGCTTCTTCTCTCCATCTCCTTCGCCCCGAAAATCTCCCATCCTTCTCTATTTTCCGCCTCCTCCTACGATTCACCCCCTTCCAGTCTCCCTCGATTCTCCTTCCTAGCTTTTCCCCTTCGCGTTCCTCCTCTCTCTTTCGCTCCTTTTTCTCTTTTGTGCCCTCGTCTTTTTTGACCCCTCTGTTGCTCTGAATCTCCCTCGATTTTTTGGACTCCTCCAATCCTCCTCCTCAACTTCTCTCATTCGCCTTCCTCCTCCTCGTTTCCCTGGTTGCTTCTCTTTTTCTTTGAAACTCCTCTCTGATCTGTCCCTTTCCCTCGAGCCCCTCTGTCTGTCTGTTGCTCTTTTTTTTTTTGCCTTTTCTCTTTGTGTCTCCCTGCCTCTCTGCTTCCTCTGGCACGAGCAGATGCTCGAAAGTAGTGTTGGGGTCAAAACGTAGGGTTTCGTGTTTTGACCTCAACTAAAAATTTTTTTTATTTTGATTTTTTTTGTTTTTTTGTTTTGTTTTTTGTTTTTTGTTTGAAGCTAATGAATCAAATTTAGAAGAGTTAGACTGCAGTTTTTTTTTGAATTTGGGTCAGAATTTAGTAAAATGGGCTTATGTTGAGAAAAGGACTTGGGCCCTTTTTTTTTTAAATCTTTTCTCTTAAGCCTTTAAATATATATATATATATATATATATTTTTTTTTTTTTTTTAATTTTCTTTTTCTCTTTTCTCCTTTTTTGATTTTTTCCTTTTGATTTTTGATTTTTTTTTGTTTACGGCTTTGGTTTTTTTCTCTCTTCTTTTTTTTTCCAACTTTTTCTTTGTTTTCTAAAGCTTTTAATTTAATAATAATATTTTTATTTTTCATTTTCTCCTAATTTTCTATTTTCTTTCTCTTGTTTCTTTTTTTTGTTTGTATTTTTGTTAATTTGATTTTGTTATTATTTTTGTATTTTGTCTGGACAAAATACGGGGTTCACAGTAAACTTTATAAAATTTGAACACAAGATCTTATATAATTTTCCACATAAGAAATCCGTGAAGGTAAACTATTTTTCCTCAAAAGATCATAATTTATGTCAATAAAAAAATAAAAGCAGACAATAATGTGAAATTAATTCATATATATGACTTGTGATGCAATCTGATAGGTTGACTTAAATCATGTACATTTAAAGTATCATATGGTATATGACTAATCATAACAATAAAATTTAACCAAATATTGATGAAAACAAGTGCTAAATTAAAAAATTTTAAACTAACTATAAAAACCCAATTACAAATTTTAACTATAAGAACCAAATGCCAAATTAATTTTTAATGATTTAACCAATTGTTTTTATACAAATTTTGAGAAAGTTAACAAGATAAAATTGCATAATATTTAAATTGTAAAATTTAATAGTTCCTTTGTTTTTATTTTATGATAAATTGAAGCATAAGATTGGAATTTTTCTATTTGATTTTTACTCATAATATTCTTTGATTTTTTTAAGACAAAAATAATAGTAAAAACAAATTATCTCAAAGACTACCGTCAGAGAATTAATCATATGTCTAGAATCCTAATAGGGCATGCTGAGGAAAGATTACATCTAAGGCCTTTAGTTCCTAAAAGAGGTTATTTAATTAGCTACGAGATATACGGAAATCTCTTTTTTTTAAAAATGACCACCAAATCAAATCATTAATAGAAAGGAAATTTAAACTTTGACAAATGCAAATGCAAAAGCTTAATTTAGATTTCTTTAACTAGTTGAGTCAACATGCGTTGACTTTTACAACCTTGATTCGCATTTTTCAAATTAGTTAATGGATGGTATATAAAAATTACCATTTGATTATCATTTCACTTTTCTTTCTTAATATTTTTCTTTGGATTCCTTCCCATCTTTTTTCCCCTCCCTTCCCAACTCAACCCTTAGTTAACCGTAATAAACACAAAGTATAAGGGAATTATCCCACTTTTCATAAAATCAATTCATTATTGAGCAGCTACGTACTTGCAAACGGTGAGAAAGCCACATTTAAATGGACAAAACGAGGGATAAACTGTTTTTTGAGACCATCAAACATCATCAAAAGGAGTTTAATCAATATGCAGCATCACTACAATCAAAGGGCGAGGTTTGTATCTTGGTAGTGACATTTATTTTCTAACTCTATATATGACAGACCCGTTGATATAAAAAAAAAAGAATAAAAATATAACAAAATAAGATAAAAAATAATTTTTATACCTCTATTTTAAAAAAATAATAAATATGAACAGATACTATTGAATACTAGACTTGATCATGGCTGAGAAACCCACCCAGCCCAAAAAAAAAAACTAAAAAAAATAAATCCATTTTAAAAAAGCCTGAACATAAAAAAAACCGAATTTAAACTTTTTTTAAAAATCCAATTCAACTTTGAACTCACTCGTATTATAATTATTTTTTATATATTATTAATAAATAATATTATTAGAACATTTATTTATAACTATAGATATAAGTAAACAAAAATTATATAACATATATGATAATTATTTTTTTATTTTTACTTATTGTATAATATATTATTAAAAATAAATTATAATTCAAATAAAATAAATTATTAATAATATTATTATTAAAAAAATTATTATTTTGAGAGGTTTTACTATTATATATATATAATGAAATATATATATATATATATATATAATATTTAAAATTAAAAAAAAAGATAAAAATGTAAAAAAAAACTTTGCAAAACAGGCCAGCCCGGGCCCGAGCCTGTTTTAACTGGGCTTGAGCCCAGACTCAAAAATTTACACATTTTTTTATAAGCCTGACCCGTTTTTAAACTAGCCTAGCCCGTGATCAGGTCTATTAAATACTAATTATAATAATATAATAAATAATTTACACAATTTAAAAAAGAATTCTCAATCCTTGTAAACAATCAAACAGCATATTTATGTGTTCAGTTATCACAAATAAATTCTCAGCATATTTTCCGCTACTATCAATCAATAATCGTACGAAAAGCTGCTTGAAACTTTTAAACTGCTTTATTCAATTTCTTTTCATATTCTCATGCTGGAAAGAAATGTGGCAAAGTATATAATAAATAAAGCCCTAATCCTAACACAAAATACCCACAATACCCATAAAGTGTTGCATTTGTTACACAAGCAAGCAGGTTTAAGGCTTTGATGGAGAACTTGCTTCAGCCCCTTTCTCGCTCTTCTCTTGTTCAAACTTATCTATTGCTACCTGTAGTTCATCAGTACCTCCAACGGCCCTCATGGTGTAGAAGTACACCCCAAAGACAAAAGCGGTCAAGCCCCCAGCTACTACCAAATTCTTTGTCTTGGGGGCAAGTCCTCTATATCCTAAAAGCCCAGCCATCTTGGCAGGAAAGACAAAAGATTATATTAGAATGTTAGCAGAGGGTCACAATTATGCTCTCAATGATGCAAGTACAGAAAATTATAAGTTTAGATCATTTTCTCAGAAAACCACCAGATATTACTGTATAAATGATCCAATAGTAAGAACAGATGAAAGCACCAGAAAGAATACTAGAACATCCAAGTTAAAATCAAACTTTGATTAATAGCTTGTTCGTATGACATCTAATTGCTCCCTTTAGTAATAGAAAACATGATTATAGGACTAAGGATGTCCAAATTATGCTTTACAAATACATTAGTCTACTGCAATCAGCATTACTCTGCCTTCCGATTTGGGCAATTTAACTAAGTAATGAAAAAGTGGGGGGAAAATCGATATCTGGTAAAAGGAAAAAAAAAAAAAACAAAGAATATTGAATTGATGAAAGCTATTTGAGATTGTAATATGCATTCTATGAGGAGAGGAAGTAAACAATGGTAGACAGAAATAGGAAATTTCCACCCAATTATTTACTTATCAGTTACTACAAATAAATGGGTCAGAATGCTAAGAAAATAAAAGGAAAATGTAAGGGATAGAGATATGAAGATGAAACATAATTCAACTCTATGACAAAAGCACAGAAGGAAAAGGATATTGCTGTCCAAAGAGAGAGGCTACTATTCTCTCTCTTGAGAAAAGAGGTATAAAGAATATCTTAAGATGAGATAAACCTTTTCTTTTTTTCAGGAATTGAATAACTTCCAGTAATTTTAAAACTATTTAATCAAATATAAAATCATTTTGCCAATAAGAGAGAGAGAAGACACACAGTGGGCAATTAAATGGCAGTGATGCATATCATGCTAAGAACTTTAACCCATCTTTCAAGTTTCAACTACCAGAGTCCAATAGGTATGCTGGGAGTTGGACTATAAATATAAACCCTACAACGCAGGATGCAAAACTTTAACCAAATAAGCAAGATGAAATAAGAACCAAAAGAAATTGGTTGTGTTGTTTAAGCAAACCTAGCAATTAATAAAGTTTATATTCTAATAGTTACTAAGAATTGAAATCTGGCAACTGCAATTTGAAACCATGGTTATGCTAATCACTATACTAGAAGCTGAGTTTGTTTCTTCTTTTTATACAAATTCCATATATTACTTGGAGGAAACCATATGATTTAGCAGCAACACAAACACATAAAAGTCGTATCACTCAACAGTGATGCTCTGTCCACACAGGGTTTCAGCACTGAGGCAGTCTATAATAAATTCAAGTTGCAAATTCCAGTTTACTACTCATGTCATGCTCAGTATCGAACAAAAACAACAGTGCAATGTACATCTTAAACAAAATTTCAATTGTAAAATCTCTTCATAAGAGCAGATCATTCCATGAATTGGACAACCTATGCTCACCAAATTACTGTCACAAGCAGAAATTAATGACTCCCACTTTACTATTCCACGCACAAATGCTTATGCAAGAGAAAGTTCAAGACATCATGCCATGAAGCATCAAGGAGAATTAAAGACCTCTACTTGAATGGCTTAACCATCTTCTGGGCATAAGTGCCAATTTGTCAAAACTGGACACCTCTGAAAGTTATTTTAGAAACAAAAGTTTCAACTGAAATAAAAATCAAATATTAACAACAATCTAGGGACAGAAATTTCCGAAAGAAAAAATGGAAAACATTGCAATGACTAGAAGACATGAAAATGAATTTATACCACAGAATTCAGATGCCATTTTCAAGTCTCAAGGGAGACTGAAAATGATGGGAAAAAAAAGGAATTTGCAGCTTTGGCAACCCACCTACTCTCTGTGTCCCTATTTTACAGCAACAAATTGGGAAAAAGAAGGTCACCAGAAAGCTATCAGAGCAGGTTGGAGAACTGTAAGGATACCAGATCAAACCGGGTTTGCCGGAGATGACAATGGAAGACAGTGCCCTTGTTGCAGAACTGAGCCAGTGTGTGAGATAGTACTGTCAAATGGGACAGTCCGGCTTTTTATTAAATGGACCATCAAACAAAAGCTCTTACCTGCCTATGCTAGCCTGCGGGCTAAACAGTCCAATCTTTTTTTCTTTCTTTAAGGAGAAAAGAATTAATTAACTAAACATCCTTTAGGGCAACACTAAGCTTTTTCCAATGGTCATTTTATCCAATTTTACAACTTTCATACTACCCAATCTAGGCAAACTGTGACTCCATATTAGATTGTACTGTAAATCTTCGTCCCATCTTCATTTACCAAGAAGTCAACTACATATAAAGATAAATTTTGAGTTTAGGAAGACCATAAAATTTTGACACTTAATAGATAAAGGCATGGTTCATAGGCATTCACATCTCTTTGAATACAGGAAAGAAAATCAGATGAAAACTAACAGTTCAAGAACTCACTTTTTTTTGCTTAAAGTGTCATTTTCGGAACATAAACATAATAGCTCCAGTATAAATGAACTATTACTGTAGCTCCAAACATTAAAAAAGGAGATACTGATATAGAAAACTTATAGGGTAAATATACAGATATGCATACTGAAAATGCAATGTTTGAGTTGAAGTAAAGCACCTAAAGTATAAAAAGATTACCAGTTTGTGAGATTTTGCAACAACAAAAAAATCAACATACGCCTTCTATACATGTTCCTATCTATGGAAGAACATAAGTGTTAATTTGCAGTGCACAGAGGGATTTTCTGTCCCTTGCCATAAAAAATGAAGCTTAGCACGGAACATCATCTCGAAATCAAATCCAAGATGCTTCTATTTACCAGCACTACAAGAGGAAGAAGACGATCTACGGGGATATGGCGCGAGGCTGGGCAGCGGCTGGACAACTCGACGAGCAAGACAGAGAGGTGGCGGAGCGGCGCAGGTGGGGTGGGGTTTTCGTTGGGGAAGGCGGACTGCAATCTGAGCGCGAGGTGCGAATGAAGGGCCGGTTTGGTCCTTTTGCCAAATGCCGGTGATCAGGTGCCTATTTTTAATTTAAAAAAGAAAAGTAATTTTAAAAGTTGCGTTTGGCTCGTGAAAGTTGGGAGTTGGGGACTTGGAATTTTTTTTAAAGTATAAACAAAAAATCGTTTTTTTTAAAACAAAAAAAGTAACACTCAAATTTTTTAATCACAAATTTATCTTTTTTTTAAATTATTTTGACTACTTATCCTTTTTCTCGTTTTCAAAAATGCTTTTTTCATCCCACAAGGATAATGTCAATATCAATTTCATACTAAATATTTATTTTATGTCAAACTAGTCTTGGTGAAATTTCTTAAAGCAAGAGATTATATTAGACTTAATAGTATAAATTAATATAATATATTATAAACTTATTACTTGTTTGATATGAATAATATATTATATAAATTTATACATCAAACTCTTTTTATATATTAAAATAATATATAACTTGATCAAACTTTAAAGATTAGATTTAGGTTTAATTAAGTTTTGATATATTAAAATTTATTAACATTTTGTCATTCCAACCTTTACACGTAGGGTAATTCATAGGCCAAGCCAAAGTGAGTTTTGGCCTAGTTTGGTCCCTAGTTCGATTTTACACTAAATTATTTTCTTTAAACTTGGTGCTCAGGCTCGCTTTGGGCTATTTGGTTTAGTATTAGGCCATCCTAAACAGGTTGAGCAACTTTTATAAAATAATCCCTTTTCAAAAAATATAATTTCAAATAAATTCTTATAAAATAATTTTTTTTAATAAGATTAGATTTAATTGGGCTAAATTGGCCAACATGGTTAGCCTTATTTTGCATAAGACTACCATTTTTAAGGCCAAATTATCTTGATTCGATTTAGTATCAAACCAAGGTAGATTCATTTACAAGGCTAGTTAGATCACTTTTTTCAAAATTTTTAATAAAAATTATAAAATAACCTTTTAAAAATAAAACTTTCATATAAGTTCATACAAAATATTTTTTTTAAAAGTAATTTGTAGAACTAGGTTGAGTTAGGCCAAACTGACCAACATGGTCGCCTAAGTACCTAGTCCAACTTGGTCTGTTAAAAGGATATTTTTGCCCATAGGAATTTGGATAAATTTAGTATAATTTTAAATAAAAGATAATTATGTCAAAATGGTTAACTTTTACCCTATCTAATGTTATACAATATATTATCAAAGATAGGATAATATTATCTTATATAATGTTACATTAAAGATTATATAATTTTAAAATTTTATCAAGTTTTATCTTATCCAATGTATCAAATAGACTCCTGATGTCATCTTAAATACTAATTTCATAAATTAGATTAATAGAAACTGATGACAAATTGTTACAAGTGAATTGGTAGTCATTATAACATGTTAAAATGAATCTTACACTATTGACATGGATGTTACATTACTTAATCTTATAATCCTAACTCTTAAACGATGTTGTGTCTATTTTTATGTCACTCAACATTTAGTATTGAGAAAACACTTTTCTTTTAGGTTGGAAACCAAAGCTAATAAAGTCTTTACTTTAGAACTTGAGTGTAACAACAATAAAAAATTGCTGAAATTTTTGAAATTCTAAAATTTTTCTAAGTTTGCTAGCTATAGTGAAAAATGGCCTAACTATAGTGAATGTACTTGTTCACTATAGCGAGAAATGATCTAACTATAGCGAATGTGCTTGTTCGCTATAGCGAGAATGCTTCTAATTATAGCGAGTTCGAACATCTCATACAAAAACCAGGGGGTTCTTCGAAATAGAGCGCGCCGTAGCGAGAATAGGAGTCTGAGACTGATATGTGCTCGCCGTAGCGAGGGTTAATTTTCACTATAGTGAGGGTTAGTCCGAAAAAACGTGAAAAAGAAGAATTTTGCTTCTTAAAGCGTCTAGGTCCTTTCCTTTTCTTCTAACCGACCTAAGCTTCGTCCAACAGAGAGAAAAAGGCTTGAGAGAGAGAGAGAGAGAAACCAAGAGAAGCTAAGAGAGAAGGAAGGAAACCAAGGAAGAAAGGTAAGAACCTTTAAAGATCTCCATGCTTGTTCTTCTTGATTTTCTTCTTCTCCTTCTAAGTTTCCTTTCCATGGGGGATTGAGTAAGATAGCTCTGTTCTGATCTAGAATGAGCAAAAAACCCTTGAATTAAAGTATGATAAGTTGAGAAATGCAAAGGAAGTAGAAGAAGAGTTAGTGAAATTAAAAAGGGAGAAAACTAGGGGTTCTTATATACTTTGTAGGGTTTGCTTTGATGAAGAACCTCCTAATTTTGTGAGTTTTTATTTAAGTTATGAGAGAGTAATTCCATGCTATTTGTTGTATCTAGACTCAAGGAAAGTAGCTCCATTTAGTTGTGATTGTGAAACCAAGAAGGGAGAAGAGAAATTGAAAGGGAAGGCTTATGTTGGCTTGTAAGGTAGCTCTCCACTCTTTCTTGTTGCATTCTTGGATGTGTAATAGTCATTGTATGCTTGTGTATATGCTTGTATTGTGAGACATGCCATTTGATGTTGCCTTGATGCATTGGTACCAATATACTTATATTTTTGGTTGTGAAAATTGCTTGGGTGAGGTAGTGCCAAAAGTCCTTTGAGATGAGTGAGGTGGAGCCAAAAGTCCCTAGAAATAGGTGAGACAAAGCCAAAAGTCTCATAATTGAGTGAGGCCAAGTCAAAAGTCCTAAACCAAGGGTGAGGCCAATCCAAAAGTCCCAAAAATCGGGTGAGGCTAAACCAAAAGTCCCTAAAGCTTATTCTTGGCATTGATATGATATTCATGGCATGTAAATCATATGTTGTATGATTATGAATGGTTATATGCCTACTTGCATGTTTTGACTTGTTTATATGCCTTGATTGTTTTCTTGAATGAGTGTATGAGCTATTGAAATTCCATGAATCTCACCCCTTTCCTCTCCCATCTTAACATGTTAGGTGGAGCTTAAGGAGATCAAAATGCAAACCAAGGAGCCTAGTTGAGTATGTTATGCAGTTGTATAGTTTGTTTTAGTTCTTTTGATGTAAAGAGGTATTAAAATGAATATGTACATATTATTTTTGAGATGTAAATATTTGAACAAGTGTAGAAACATGTATAAATGATATATGAACCACATATAGAGCCAAAGTAATGAAAATATGGGATTTGGCCCTTTGGTGGCTTATATGTAGTAGTGTACTCTTGCCCGTAGCATGGTGAGTTTGAGATGTATGTTAATTTGGATCACTTGGGCAATTCATATATGTCATGTTTATTCTTTAAAACTTGTCCAAGAGGTGCTAGAGCATGTAGGAGATCATTTACTCCCATTTTGAACCATTTATGGTGTCAAGACTGTTAAATTTATGAGTTTTGTCAAAGTATGACTAAATGAGCTCTTCTTAATATGAAATTTGACATGCCTCTGGAGCTTGTTGAGAGCTTATTGGGAAGTTAAAATGGGTAATATTTGGAAGTCTAGGTAATATTTGATGAATTGTTGAAGTTAGAAAATTTTGATGGTTTTGGTTAGTGCACTGTTACCATAGGTTCGAGAATGAATCTATGTTATTCATAGACCAAATGATGTCCAATTATCATGAAATTTTATGGGGATAAACTAGACATCCACAGTGACTTATATCAATTAGAAGCACCTCAATCAGAGGTCTATAAAGGGAGAAATAACTTTCTAAAATTCTATGTCAGTATCAGGGAAGCCATCTGACCTTTGTTAATATTACATTAGTTTTCGAGGCCTAAAGGCTACTAAAATGATTTGAACTTATTTTTTTCCTCTAGTTAACATCTGTAGCTTTCCAAAATGTTATATTTTTCCTAGATTGGATTTTTGTGAAATTAGTTATGGATTTTTGAAGTTCATGACAGCAAACTGCATCAGTATCAGGGACAGCTGGACTTTTGTCTCTTTTTTTATGTCAAACATGGTCCAAACGCTGAGATTGTGGTTGAAAATTATTTTTAGTGTAAAGTTAGCATCTGGAGCTTTCCAATGGTTTTCTTGATTTCAATTTTTCTAGAATTAGTTATGATTTTCTAAAGTTAGAGTCAAAAATTTGACTTTTAGGCTCGTTTTGAGAAATTGCACTTTCTTAGTTTTTGGCAACATATCCATGGTTTATAGGTTATTTGAGACTATGTATGAGTTGTATGAATGGAATTTGAGTAGAGAATATGATTAATGGGTTCATGAGATCTACGGGACAAATTATAACTAATTAAACCTCGACTTAAAGCAGTAAAATGCCACGGCTTTTGTCATTTTCTTTGGGAATCATATGGAATCAAGTTTAAATAATGGATAATCACGGTTAATACATTAAGGCTTGACTTGTGCACATGTAACACATGACAACAGTTTCTAATAATTTAATTGGAGTCTATTTTTAAGATGACATTGAAAGTTTTGGTAAATATTTACAACAAAATTGGTATAAAGAATGAAATTATTATGAGTGCAAATTTTTGTTTGGGACAAAAACTCACTTTTGCCATTTTAAATATTATATATATATTTAAAAATACTTTATATATTTATTGGGGTTCCATTTATTATATTTTAATTAAATAAAAATATAAAATTAAATTAAATTAACCATGACAAATAATTTAAATTTATTTATTCATTCAAATAACATTGATTACAAAGTTATATATATATATGTATATCAATTTTAGTAATTTGATAATAAAAGATAGTTTTCTTAGAAAGATTAGCAAAAAATAATGATATTCACACAAGCGCTTATCAAATGATTTTTCTACATACTAATTGCTTCTTCCATATTTTTTAAATGAAACTTCTTTAGAAAAAAATGGCCTCAAAATTAGCCAATATTCACAAAATCCCTAAACGAGCTCTAAATACTCAATTTAGTCCACAAAGATATACATTTTGGCATTTTAATTTTTGGACTTATTTCTCCACACGAGTAATTAGTCCCTTAATATTTGTAACTCATTGTATTTTACTCTCGCTATTTGTAATAACCTAATACTTTGGAATTTAGGAATAATTGGGAGTTAAAACAAATGAAGAAATAGTAATAAATAAATAAATAAAAAGAAAGAAAGAAAATTTAAATTTTATTTAATTTAAGTTAAAAATTTTAGATTTCAAAATATCTTAGAAAATACTTATGAGTCAAATTTAAAATTTTGCCAAAGTCCTATCTTATTTCTTTTTTTCTATTTCTTTCATACTTTTTCAAACTCCTAAATTGCCCCTCTTACATCAAAACATCAAGGAAAGAGTAATTTCAATCCTTTGAAATGTAAAATTTGTAAAGTGTCTTTAAAGTAAGAAAGAGCGTAATGTGTAACACCATAATACATTAGAATTAATTATTTTTCACTTAAGTTTGATTTCATAAAATTTCAAAGAAAAAGAATAAAATTGTGACATTTTATTGTGTTACGGCGGGGTTTAAACGTTCATACTTCGCCCCATGCGTTCCATGAACTTATCAATCATATTCTCTACTCAAACTCTATTCATACAACTCTTACATATAAAACAATCCATGAACCATGATAAGTGCTAATTTTCATATATTTTATCCACATTTATTATTACTTTTAATGATTAATTTGAGCTTAAATGGATTTATTATACAATATTTGAATTTGTGGTTAATTTTGGAAAACAATACAATTTTGAATTAATTAGGAGAATTTTTGGATTTAAATTGCTAAGATTTTATTATCCAAAATTCTTTGATGATTAAATATTTTCAATCTTTAAAACACTTTTTAATTTTGTGCAGAATTTTCTTTTGAAGCAAATGAATTGAAAAAAAAATTAAAATGAATTAAGGGAAAAGATTGGATGATGACTTTATTTTTATTAATTTCTGATAATGGCAATATTGTAAATAATATATTAAGTTTTTATATTTTTTTTTTGGTTCTCTTGGGTAGAAAAAAAATGCAGCAGTTAAGGGCTTAAGTAGGAAGAAAAGTCAAGCTAACAAAGAGAGCTGAAGAATAGGAAGAGATCACGTGGAGAGCTGGGGGAAAATTCGAATGCAAAAGCTATGGGTTCTGGACAAAAGAAGAAGCAGCATACGTAAAAAGCAATTGCAGAATAAGCCACGTTTTTACAGAGCATGAAAGAGCTGCATTCATTTACTTCTAGCTGGAAAGATAGAAAAGAAGCTATATGAAGATGCATATGAGCATGAGGCAATTTTTGAGCTAGGCAGAATCTGCATGTGAGAGATTCCATGTGAGAAAAGATGAAGGAGTTGACGTAGGGTAGCAGCGAATATAGGAGGAGAAGTTACGTGAGCAAAACAGAGCATGCAAGTGAATGAAGGAAGGCTTGAAGGAGTTGAACACATAAGAAGCTACTGGCTTTTGGAGCTGAACGAAGGATAAATAAAGGGTGTGGCTAGAATAGAGGGAGGAACAAACACTATAGATGAAGAAACAAGGAGCTGCAGTTTCAACGTGGTGCAGAATGTGTGTGCTACAATTTTACGTAGAAAACAGAGCAAGCAAGCCACGAGCTGAACGAGGAGAAGAATAGAAGCGATGAATCAAAGAGAAGAAGCACAGAACAGAGCAAGCTCTAGACCAGAATATGGAAAGAACAACGCATTAAAAAGCATGTAGAAGAGAGGCATGAGAACATGCAGAACCTGTGTTCTGGATTCGAGTTAGTGAGCTAGAGGTTTCTTATGTGATTATGAAGAACTAGCTACGGGTTGACACGAAGAGACTTTCACATGAGAAATAATTAATGAAGAGCAGCAGCATGGTATTATATTAGAATGAATGAAGCATGCAAAGTTGACGTGGAGTCAAATAAAAGAATTCACGTGAGAGGAAGCAAGCATCCAGCACATTCATGTCTCTACAAGTTATTCACGCCTCTGATTTATCGCCCATAGTTTACTCCATTCACACCTCAATATCTTAGCAAATCCTTGCCTATATATAAAATCATTCACTCATCAAGGAGAGAGTGTGGTTTGCAAACGAAGAAAGGGAGAACAAAATGTGGAGAACGAGATTTCTGGGAGAGCTTGGGACGTGCAGAACGCGAGAATAATCCAGGGAGCATTCTTTCGTGATTTATCCATGGCTAATGCAAATTCCATCAACTCTCCTCCAATTAAAATCTCCATGGCAGCTTGAATTAACCATGGTGGCTAGCTGTAGTTTTGGAAACTTCCAGATGAAGATTTGGGCCCCATCTTTTCCCACAAAATTGGATAAATATTCCTTGCTATATCTTTTAATTTCCAGCATTAAATCTTTTATTAATTTGACTAGGTTTAGTTGATTGATTTAGGAATTTAATTGCTGAAAATTTATTGGATTAATTTATTTTATGAATTGAATTTGATTTTGGAATTTTGATTATGATCATCACATGTTTATAAAAATTCCAGAATTAGTGCTGTGCAATTCACCTTTAAATTCCTCTTGATCTTTGGATAATTGATGCAATGGTTGTTGGATTAATTAACTAGAATTTTTGTGCAATTAATTGTTTGAAGAATTAATTAATCTAATTGGTCAATTAGTATCTTAAGTGAATTGTGCAGTAGATTCTATTACTCAATTAAATTTGGTTAAAGTGTGTTTTTGTTCTTAATTCAATTAATTAGTTATTCAAGGCTTCTTGTGGTTGTAAATTCCTTGTATAATTAATAAATTGAACCTTGGATGGTTATTCAAGAATCTTTATAGGGAATACACTAAAGAGCAAGGAATTAATTCCAAGTTTGGTAAACTAAATCAAGGGCAAGGATAATTGAATTCTAGGGAGTCCAATGCAAAGTTAGCTACCATATTCTCTTAATTGTTCATCTCATTTGGTTTCAAGTTCTTTTGATTTTTGTCAATTAAATTTAGTTCAATTAAATTCTAGTACTTCAACCCCAAAATAAGTTTCAATAATAATACTTAGAATACCCCTTCCATAAACAAATTGAGGCATAAACTCCAAGGGAGATGACGTAGGATTGCACCATTAATTATAAAATTTATTTCGCTTCCTAGTTTTATTTGAGATTGCGTGACACAATCGTCAAATTTGGCGCCGTTGCCGGGGAGTTTAGTTTCTTATTTGCTTGGAAGGCTTTCTTAGTATTTAATTGTCCTGTTTTTGTTTTTGTCCTACTTTCCTTTGTTTCGAATCTGGAATTGGATCATTCGGTTGCTTAATCTAATTTTGCTGCTCGCTGGAATTTTTGTTTGAAATATCCAGAAAATTCTCAAACTTTGTTTTTCAAGGTTTTTGGGTATTTTAAGCAAAAGTAATAACATAGCTATTAGGTACACCATCTTTTGGCCAAATTCCAATGTTTTAGGCACTTTTTCTAATTTTTTAGTCTTTTCTCGATTTTTCTAGGATTTTTCTAATTTTTCTAGATTTATTGTTTTAATTTTTATTTGTTGATTTCTTGTGTTCCTTCTTAGTTTTTGCTTGTCTAATTGGTTTATAACAAGGACTGGTAAAAAATTAATTGATTTGGATCCAGAGATCGAAAAGACCTTTAGAAGACAAGTAAGGAATAAAAAGAGCAAAGAAAGAGTAGGAATTAGTAGTACTGTTTCTTTTGCTTTTGATTGTGTGCAAGGAGTTGATTGTGTACTTCAATCTACTGGTGATAATATGGCTGAACAAGATCATATGAATGCTAACATGAATATGCATGTTCAGGCTAACTTGAATGCTAATGTAAATGATAACATACATGCCAGAACCATTAGAGAATTGACAGCTCCTCACGTGCATTATCAAAATCTCTGTATACAATATCCAGAATTAGATGCAAATTTTGAGCTTAAATCTGGTTTGATTCACTTACTTCCTAAATTTCATGGACTTGCAGGAGACGACCCTCACAAACATTTGAAGGAATTTCACATTGTTTGCTCTACAATGAAGCCACAGGGAGTCTCAGAGGAACAAATTAAACTCAGAGCATTTCCTTTTTCCCTGGATGGTTTAGCTAAAGACTGGTTGTACTATTTACCTCCCAATGCCATTACTTCTTGGGACCAACTGAAGAGGCTATTTTTGGAGAAATTCTTTCCTACGTCTCGCACTGCATCAATAAGGAAGGAAATATGTGGGATCAGATAGAATAGTGGAGAAACTTTATATGAATATTGGGAAAGATTTAAGAGATTGCTGGCTAGTTGTCCTCATCATTAAATCTTTGATTAGTTACTTATTCAGTACTTTTATGAGGGACTGTTGAACATAGACAGAAACATGATTGATGCTGCTTCTGGTGGAGCCTTAGGTGATCTGACACCTACAAGGGCCTGGCAGTTGATTGATAAGATGGCTCAGAATGCTCAACAGTTTGGATCTAGATCAATGCAAATAATGAGAGGAGTCAGTGAATTGCATGCTCCAGACTATGGTCAAAGACTTGAGAGCAAGATTGATGTAATGTCTTCTGTGCTCCAACGGCTTGCTTTAGATCGGCAACAGCCACAGTCATCCTCTACACCCTCTCAGACTTGTGCACCACAGTCCTACTCTACTCAGACACATTCTTATCCACAGTACTATGCACCTGGGCAGACATCTACTTCTACTACCTTGGTGGGACCCCTGTGTGATATATGCTGTTTGGCCACACATGCTACTGATCAGTGCCCTATGTTAGAGGACAGAGTAGAGGCTTGTGCTGGGATATATCCAGTTAGGCGAATGCAACAAGGGCAGCCTAAATATGATCCTTATTTTAATACATACAATCCAGGATGGAGGGATCATCCCAACCTGAGATATAGGGGAGGGCAACAGCAAAATAGATATAATATTGCGGGACCCAGTGCACAGTCTTCCCAACCTATTAGGCCACCAGTTCCTATACAGGAGGAACCAAAGAAAGGAGATAATATGGGGGATTTGATGAAGCATCTTATGGAGAGTAATGCAAAACTCACACAAGTAGTGCAAAATTTAGAAAGGAGGGTTGATATTTAGTTAGGCCAATTTGCCACTTCTCTCAGTGAAATAAAAAGCCAAGGGTCAGGCCAGTTACCTTCTCAGATAATTGTCAATCCAAGGAATAGTAGCAATGTTAGTGCTATCACTTTTAGGAGTGGGAGAGAGGTTCAAGGATCCTCAGATATCATTACCATGGATAAGCCGGCATCATCAAAAACACATGTCGCACCAAATGAGCCTAACAAAGAAGAGGAGCCAAAGAAGATCTTACCTTTCCCACATAGACCTACCTTGGGAAAGAAGCAAACTGAAGCAGAAATGGAAAAACAAATTCTTGAGACGTTCAAGAAGGTTGAGGTTAACATACCATTGTTGGAGGCAATCAAGACTATTCCTAAATACGCCAAGTTTCTCAAGGAAATATGTACAAACAAGAGGCATCTAAGAGGGAATGAAAAAGTCAATTTTGGCAAGAATGTTTCAACACTCATACAGCCAGCAATGCCCACTAAGTGTCAAGATCCGGGAACTTTTACAATCCCATGCACTATTGGGAATTTTGAATTTTCTGATGCTTTGATTGATCTTGGTGCTGCTATAAATGTTATGCCTAAATCTGTTTATTCATCTTTGCAGATGGGAGAGCTAAAACCTACAGGAGTGGTTGTGCAGTTAGCAAATAGGAGCATTGCCTATCCTTCAGGAGTATTAGAGGATGTTCTGGTTAAGGTTAAAGATTTGATTTTTCCAGCTGATTTTTATGTCCTTAATATGGAGGATGATAGATATAAATCTAGTGGACATGCCCCATTCATTTTAGGAAGACCCTTCTTAAAAACTGCAAAGACAATTATAAATGTGCATGAGGGTACTCTTCAATTAGAGTTTGCTGGCAATGTGATACAATTTAATATATTTGATGCCATGAAACATCCCTGTGATGACAACTCTGTTTGTAGTATCAACCTGATTGATATGCTAATTGAAGATGCTAGTGCTGATTTTTGGGATAGTTTGTTGACTGACTCCTGTGATATCGCTGATCTTGATGATTCTCTGAGACATAATTGTGATGACTCTCATTCTTGTACTATATGTAGAGAAATCGATGAATTTTTGAGCTTACATGATGATATTAACTCTAAGGAATTTATCGCTTATCAGAATGATTCTATTTCATCTAGAACCTCTGTCGATTTCACTGGTCTTGTTAATCTTTCTGGTACTAATGATTCTTTGCATGATGATATGGATAGCTTAGGGAATCGTGATGCTGATATTCACTTAACTGTTGATTCTTTTGACTCTTCCCATACTACTAATATTCCCAAAGCTGGGAAAGTTATTTCTTCTATCTGTGAATTTTCTAAACAGGTATTCAGCATGGAAGAGATTGAAATCAAACAACTCATACCGTTAGTTGAGCAAGCTCCCACCTTAGAGCTCAAACTGCTACCAGACAATCTCAAGTATGCTTATTTAGAGAAAGATGAGAAGCTTCCAGTGATAGTACCTAATGACATCACTCCAGAGGAGGAAGAAAAGCTTCTAACAGTCTTAAGGAAGAGAAGACAAGCAATAGGGTGGACCTTGGTTGACATACCTGGCATTAGCACTGATACATGCATGCACAGAATTCTGTTGGAAGATGGGGCAAAGCCAGTGCGACAATCTCAAAGGTGACTAAACCCACTTATTTTGGATGTGGTTAAAAAGGAAGTTTCTAAACTTTTATCCGCTGGTATTATATATCCTATTTTTGACAGTCAGTGGGTTAGTCCTGTGTAGGTGGTTCCAAAGAAATCAGGGGTCACAGTTGTTCGGAATGAGCATAATGAATTGGTGCCCACCCGTGTACAAAATAGTTGGAGGGTTTGCATTGATTATAGAAGGCTTAATTTAGTCACTAGAAAAGATCATTATCCCCTCCCTTTTATTGATCAGATGCTTGAGCGTTTAGCTGGAAAATCTCACTACTGTTTTCTGGATGGATTTTCAGGGTATTTCCAGATATGCATAGCCCCGGAGGATCAAGAGAAGACGACATTCACATGTCCATTTGGAACATATGCCTATAGACGCATGCCTTTTGGTCTTTGCAATGCCCCTGGAACTTTCCAGCAGTGCATGGTTTCTATTTTTAGTGATTTCCTGGAACACTGTATAGAAATTTCTATGGATGACTTCACTGTTTATGGGGACTCTTTTGATGATTGCTTGTGTAGTTTGGATAGAGTCCTAGCTAGATGCATAGAGAAGAACCTTGTACTTAATTTTGAAAAGTGTCATTTTATGGTTCAAAAAGGTATAGTATTAGGTCATATTATATCTGAGCAGGGCATAGAGGTTGATAAAGCTAGCTATCATATTCTCTTAATTGTTCATCTCATTTGGTTTCAAGTTCTTTTGATTTTTTTCAATTAAATTTAGTTCAATTAAATTCTAATACTTCAACCCCAAAATAAGTTTCAATAACAATACTTAGAATACCCCTTCCATAAACAAATTGAGGCATAAACTCCAAGGGAGATGACCTAGGATTGCACCATTAACTATAAAATTTATTTCGCTTCCTAGTTTTATTTGAGATTGCGCGACACAATCGTCAAACCACGAATTTCAAGCCAAAAACAAAAGAAAATTGCATTTTTCTCATAGGTCTAGAATTTAGATTTTTGGTACCAACTTTGAAAAATCATAATTAATTTTAGAAAAATAAAAATCAAGCAAACTATAGCTTTTTGGAAATTTATAGATGTCTTTATAGTAAAAATAATTTCAAGCCATAATAATGTCATTTAGACCACGTTTAACAATAGAAAAGTTTAAAAGGTTAGACTACCCAGTGTTTCTGATATAGTTTACTAATATGAAGTTCAAAAATTCATAATTAATTCCACAAAAATCCAATTTAGACAAATTGTACCAATTTGGAAAGCTACAGATGTTAAATAGAGGGGAGAAAAATAAGTTTAGACCAATTTAGAAGCCTTTAGACCTTGAAAACTGATGGAACAATAATCAAGGTTTGCTGGCATCTTTGATACTGATCTAATACTCTAAAAAAATTAGTTCTCCCTCTATAGACCTCCAATTGAGGTTCTTATAGTTGGTATAGGTCACTGTGAATGTCTAGTTTCCCCTTGTAAAATTTCATAGCCATTAGACACCATTTGCCCCATAAGTGACAGAGGTGAAGATACTGACCATTTGTATAGTACTACTGTCAAATTGAAAAATTTTGTCAATTTTAGAAATTCACAAAAAATTCTTTAAAGCTCTAAATAATATGTACTTTAGCTTTCCAAAAATCTCTAGAAAAGACATATAAGCATGCCACGTTTTAGACCAAGAGGAGGTCCTTTGGTCAAATCTTGACATAACTCTTGAATTTGGGAAATTTGGTAGTATGAAATGGTTATTTTGGTTCCATATGGCCTTTTACATGGCCTAGCACCTCTTGGGCAAGTTTTAAAGCATAACATAGCATGTACAAGCTTCCCAAATGGTCAAACTACCATGCATCATAATCTCACTATGCCACATGTAAGAATACACAACTAGGAAGGGTCCTCCAAGTACTCGAAATATGCATTCTCATTGATTTGGCTCTAATATTTATATATACAATGTATTCACATACTTTTACACTTACTTACAAGTTTGCATCTAAAAAATAATATGTATATATAAGCTTTGACATCTCTTTATGTTAAAAATCATACAAGACTATACAATTGTTAAGAGATAGTCCTTTAAGCTCATTAGCTTCCACCATCTTTAGCCTCTTAGACACCACCTAGACATGGTGAGATGGGAGATGGAAGGAGGTGAGATTCAAAGAATCTCAATAGCTCATATACTCATTCAAGGAAGCAATTAAGGCATATAAACATGTCAAAGCATGCAAGTAGGTTTCCAAAAGCATTAAGAATCATTCAACACATGATTTACATGCTATGAAAATCACATCAAAACTACGAATAAACTCTACGGACTCTTGGTCTAGCCTTACCCTATTTTTGGGACTTTTGGATTACCCTCACCTTTGGTTTAGGGACTTTTAACTTGACCTCACTCATCCATGAGACTTTTGGCCTTATTTCACCTATTTTTAGGGATTTTTGGCTCTACTTCACCCATTTTAAGGGGATTTTGGCATCACCTCACTCATAAGAATAATTTTCACAACCAAAACATAAATGTAACATCTGGTCCCTCTGTAAACGTGAGAAACGCGATGTTCGATTTCTCTGCAAACATTAGAAATAGGCTAGATACAAAAGGAACTCCCCAAAATAGAAGGGATTGGAGCCAACTAAAATTTTGATAAATTTTAAATATAGAAAATGAGGATTTGAGGTTTAAGATGCCCAAAAACCATAGCCAGAAAGCTCAGAAAATTTGTCGAAAGAAGTAGGGGCATTTTTGTAATTTTTGAAAATTTTTGAAAACTCACAAGAGGGCTTTTTAAATGAAAAATTTAACCTTTCTGGGGTTCTCAGAGGCCCTGAAAATCACGGAAAGCCCTAGAGCAGTTGAAACCCCTTTGATGAGCAAGTTCGGCAAAGGTTGACCAAAACTTTGACCGAATGATTCGGAATGGTTTTAAATCCAATTTGAGTGGTTCCAAAGGCATTTTATAAGTTAGAAAGCCTAAATATTATGATGGAAAAGACGGATTTCAAAAATGAGTTGAAATGGGCTAAAAATGAAAAAGCCAAAAAGAGAGACTAAAATGTAAAAGTAAAAAGTTACATAAAGTGACTTTTAGCTTCTTATCCACGTTCCAGTAGCTCCTCTGATAAAAATGCTCTGTTTCTGCCCAAAAAATAGAGAGGAGACTTAGAGAGAGAGTGGCACACAGGAGCAAGCTCAAGGGAAGAAGAAAAGCCAAGAGAAAGGTATGAATTTATGGAAACTTTTGCTCTTCCCTTTAGAAAACTTCTTCCCCTCCTTTCCTCCTCTATTCCTATGGATTTAGTGAGATGTTTGGTTTTGTTTTGAGCCCAGAATAGAGGGAGAATTTTGACATTCAAGGAGATGGTTGAAGCAAGGAAGAAAGCTCTTAAGATAAGCTTGGAATCAAGGTGATTTTTCTATCTTGGTTGCTTCCTTTTTCTTGCCCTTTGTGTGTGGAGTTCTGCTAGAATAGAACCATCTTAGGGGGAGGATTTTTGTCCAGAAACAAGAAAAAATTGTGGGTTTTAGACCATGAGGAGTTAGTATGTAACACCATAATGACATAACTCCAACTTATCTCCCTCCTAGCTTGATTCCATATGATTTCCAAAGAAACTGGCAAAAACCGTGGTATTGTACTACTTTAAGTCGGGGTTTAACCGGTCATATTTTGTCCCGTGGGTCTCGTGAACCCATAATTCACATTCTCTACTCAAAAACCATCTATAAAATTTGTACATAACCTCAAACAACTCATAAACTACAGAGGTGAAGCCAAAAACCAAGAAAATGTCATTTCTCAAATGAGCCCAAAAGTTAGATTTTTGGCTCTAACTTTGGAAAATCATAATTAATTCTAAAAAAATTAGAATCAAGCAAATCATAGCTCTCTGGAAATATTTGGATGTTAACTTCATACTAAAAATAACTCCCAACACAATCTCAGTATTTGGATCATCTTTGATATCGAAAAAGAGATAGAGGTCCGGCTGTCCCTGATACTGGTGCAGTTTACTGTCATGAACTTTGAAAATTCGTAATTAATTCCAAAAAAATCAAATCTGGGAAAACTATACCAATTTGGAAAGATAGAGATGTTAACTAGAGTAAAAAAATAAGTCTAGATCAGTTTAGGAACTCTTGGAGCTCAAAAAATGATGGAACAGTAACAAAGATCGGAAAGCTTCCCTAGTGCTGATACAGAACTTCAGCAAGTCGTTTCTCTCTCTACAGACCTCCAATTGAGGTGCTTCCAGTTTGTATAGGTCACTGTGGATATCTAGTTTGTGCTCATAAATTTCATGACAATTAGACACCGTTTGATCTATGAATGACATGAATTCATTTTCGGACTTATTGCACAGTACCATGACCAAACCATTAAATTTCCAGACTTCAACAATTCGCCAAATATTCTCTAGACCTCCAAATATTCCCCACTTTAGCTTTTCAAGAAGCTCTCAATAGACTCTATAGGCATACCAAATTTCATATCGAGAAGAGCTCATCTGGTCAGACTTCGACGGAGCTCACACAATTGGCGATTTTGGCACCCAAAATGGTTTCAAATGGGTCCAAATGGCCTCCTACATGTTCTAGCATCTTTTGGGCAAGTTTGAAAGTACAAAAATAGCATATATGAATAGCCCAAGTAATCCAAGTCATCATACATTTCAATTTCACTATGCTACGGAACAAAATGCACCATTTCATATAAGCCACTAAAGGGCCAAATATCACATTTCCATTACTTTGGCTCTTTACGCAGTTCATACATCACTTATACATATGTTTACATGTTCTCATATATTTACAACTCAAAAATAATATATATACAAAAGTACTTGGTTTTCCTGTACATCAACCTAGGTGTAAGTGTGCAAAAGTGGCAAAACAAGGCCTTCTATGCCTCATGGCCTCCACTCTTAGGCTCTTGAGCTCCACTTGGATGTTAAGATGGGAGAGGGAGGGGGTGAGATTTAGGGAATCTCAATAGCTCATACTCATTCAAGAAGCAATCAAGATATATAAACCAGTCAAAGCATGCAAACAAGTCACAATGACACAACATATGTGTTTCATGCCATGATATCATATCAATGATAAAAATAGGCTCTAGGGACTTTCGGTCTAGCCTCACCCGAGCTTTGGGACTTTTGGTTTGGCCTCACCCTTGGTTTAGGGACTTTTGGCTCCACCTCACTCGTCTCAAGGGACTTTCGGCACCACCTCACCCGAGCAATTTTCACAATTCATATCATAAGCATATTGGTACCCATGCATCAAGGCAACATCAAATGGCATGTCTCATCATACAAGCACATACACAAGCATACAATGACTATTACACATCCAAGAATGCAACAAGAAAGAGTAAAGAGCTACCTTATCGGCTAATACAAGTCTTCCCTTTCAATTTCTCTTCTCCCTTCTTGATTTCACACTCACAACTAGATGGAGTTGCTTCCTTTGAGCCTAAGCACAACAAAGAGCATGGGATTATTCTCTCATAACTCAAATAAGTACTCACAAAGCTAAAGGGGCTCTTTATCGAAGCAAACCCCCACTACTCATGTAAGAAACTAGGGATTCTCTCTCTAGAATTCCACTCACTTTCCTTCTTCTCTCAAGCTCTCAAAAAGGAAAGGAAAGAAGAAGAAAGGAAGCTACATGAGCTCTACCCTTCCTTAAGAGTGGTTTTCCACTTTCTCTCTTCAAAACCAAACCCAAATCAACTACTAAAACCATAGAAAGAGAGGGCAAAGAGAGAAGAATAACATGCTAGGAAGAAAAGCTATGGAAATCTCAAGATTGCTTACCTCTTTGCTTGTTCTCCTTCCTTATCTAGGTCTCTCTCTCTCTCTCCATAGCTCTTTCTCTCTCTTAGTCGAAGCTTAGGTCGATTTATAGAGAAAGGAAGAGTTTGGAAGTTTTAAAAGGTCAAAATCTCTCTTTTTATGCTTTTCCGGACTAACCCTTGCTATAGCGAGCCATAACCCTCGCTACGACAAGCTCGTGTCAGTTTCAGACCCCCATTTTTGCTATAGCACGCGCTACGGTGAGCAACTCCCTGGTTTTTGTATGGGATGCCTGCACTCACTATAGCTAGAAGCATTTTCGCTATAGCGAGAAGGCACTCTCGCTATAGCTAGGCTATAGCGAACAGGTACATTCGCTATAGCTAGGCTATAGCTAGCAGACTTAGAAAATTTTCAGCCTTCGAAAATTTTCAGCTTTTCTTTTCTCTTTTCTTTTCTTTTCTTTTTCTGGTTGTTACATAGTAGATGCAAGGAAATTGGAAAAAAAGCTAATGAAAATCAACTTAGGAAACTGTAGAGCTCTTGGACACTTTGTAAAAACTAATTTAATCCATGAATTTTCTTGCATGTGTAAATGTTTATTTGAGTTTTTAAGACCCCTAGGAAGCCTCCAAAGTGTCTCTCCTATCAAGGAAAAATAAAAAACTCTATGGGCTTCAAATGGTGTGTCACTTTCAGTCAAGACTAGAGGAATAGGCTAGGGTTTGTTTTAATTTATTCTAGCCTTGGTTTGGGACTTTATATGATGGAAGAGTAAGAGAGAAATCATTGGAAAAAATTTAGAAGCCATAGATTGGGAGATGAGGCAATGGCTTCCATAATGTGACCTTATGAAACAACTTGTATCTAGACTTTTGTAAATGAATATGGAATGGCTCCAAGGACCTTAAATAAGGTGAAGAGGCCTAGAAATGAGAAGAGAATGGAGCCAAGAACTTCAATAATGATGGTTGCTTTAATAGGCTATTTATGGAACCATTATGTGACTTATGGAACCAAGTATGTTCTTAAATATAAGTTTAATGTCCTAACTTGTTTCAAGAGTGCAATTAGCTTCCATATAATGTGTCTAGGCCAAGAGAAATGATCTCCACCTTCTTGGGTGTGTGAAGTCAAGGGAGAGGAAAAAGTGTGTAATTGCTTCCAAGGTAGCTCTTTCCACCTTCTTTCATGCATGGATGTGTGTTTAGCTTGTTTTAGAATATGTGTAGGTGTATTTTCAAGCTATGAGAAGTATGCTAGCATACCTTTATATGCCATGATTCTTGATGCTATGTTATGTTTTCCAATGAATACATGATGTTTGTATGAGTTTACTTGAGTGTAGAGAGGCCAAGAACTCTTCCTTTTGATGAGGATGAACCAAGAACCCTTGAGCTTAGTTGAGACAAAGTAAAGAGTCTCCCAAAAGCAAAGTGGGCTCCCAAGAGTATGGTTGAGTCAAAGTACTTAAAGAATGGGTGCGGCAAGTCCAAAATCCATAAGGAGAAGTGTGAGGCCAATCTAAACACTTGGTGAGCTCTTGAATGTCTTGTATGATATGTTTATATGCCAAGCTTGCTTTTTAAATGTCCATGACTTCCATTTTCTCCATGCATGCATTTGTAAAGCTTGCTTTGCACATATTATATATGATTGAATGGGAGATGAGCTATTGGGATTCTTTGAATCTCATCTCTTCCTCTTCAATGATCTAATATGCTAGGTGGACCAAGTGGACATGGTCATAGGAGCCAACAATATTGAAGAGAGAAGATTGACAACCATATGCCTAGTTTTTGCCTTTTTGGAACCATAATAATGCTTTATGATGTATATTATTGTTGTAAATGGTCTATGACCCTTGAGACATGTATAAGTATGCTATTATATGATGTAGAAATGGAAGTATGTGTTATATGAATGATGGAATGTGAATTGAGTATGTATGACAAAGATAGCTTCATGGATGAGTTTATGGAAATGTGCATATGTATGGATGAAAAGGCCAAAATGAGATGCATAAGGCTTGGGATTATTTGGGCAGCTCACACAAGTCTTAAATATACTTTTAGACTTGTCTAAAAGGTGCCACAACTAAGGGAAAGCCATTTGTCAAGTTTGGTACCCCATATGGAGCCAAATTTGACCATAGTGAAACCCTATATTACTTTTTGGCCAAATGAGATTTTCTTGATTTGAAATTTAGCATGCAATTAGGTTTGATTAAGATATTTTTGGAAAGCTAAAGAACATAATTTTTGGAGGTTTAGAGAATATTTGATGAATTTTCAAAGTTGGAATTTTCTATTGATTCTGGTATGTGCACTGTTCACAATGGCAGATTTGTATTCTGTGTCATCCAATGGGCAAATGGTGTCTAATGCTTGTAAAATTTTAAGGTATAAACTAGAGGTCATAATCTTTCTGTGGCCACCGATATCATCTCATTTGGAGGTCTGAACAAAGAGTTATGTATTTTTGAAGTTGGCTGTCAGTAGTAGTGGCGTCCTAGGAGTCTAGTCACTATTCCACAGATTTCTAATAGATAAAGATATTTTTTTCATTCTAGAATTATTTTTAGCATAAATTTAACATTTTTATCTTTCCATAATGACAGAATTTTTGTGATTTATATTTTTATAGAATTAGTTATGAATTTTAGAAGTTTGTATTAGTAATTTGAAATAGCAGCCCAGGCAGCAGCAACCTCTGGACCGTTTTGGATGTCAAACGTCCTCTGTGATAGATGTTATGGTCTATAAATATTTTTAATATGAAATAGATACCCATATATTCCCAGAATGACCAAGATTGTATGATTTCAATTTTTCTAGAATTAGTTATGATTTTCCAAAATTTGGTCAAAAATTGGAGCAAATCTGGCTGAGAATGAATCTTCATATTCCATGCTTCATTTCGATTTCCATGAGTTGTGGGCATAATTTTGTGATGTAGATGAGTTTTTTTGATGTAATTAAATATGGTATGAGTTCACACGGTCCACGTGACACCGATTGTAATTTTTAAGTATGACGCAACGCAAATAAACCTATTATTTTTGGTCCCTTTTTCATGTGTTCTCATGGAAATGATGATGTGAAGCTTATGAATGTTATAAAATGAGCTAGAATTTATGGTGTTACAATAAACATATTAGTACCAATGCAACAAGGCAATATCAAGTAGTATGTCTTATAATACAAATGCACACACAAGCATACAATGACCATCACATATCTAAGAATGCAAATAAGAAGGAGTGAAGAGCTACCTTACAATTAAACACAAGCTTTCCTTTTGCTATTCCTTCCCTTTTTTGGCTATACACCCACAAATAGATGGAGCTTAATCTTTTTGGCCTAGACACAACAAATAGGATTCAATTATACTCTTGGAACAAGCTAAAACATTAAACATACGCTTAAGAAGCATACTTGGTCCATTAGTTTCATAATAGTTCCATTATGGCCTAATGAAGTAACTACTATAATTCAAGTTCTTAGCTTTATTTCCTTCTCATATCTAGGTTTCTTGGTTCTATTTAGACTCTTTGAAGTCATCACAAACTCATTCTCAAGAGTCTAGATACAAGTTGCTTCTTAAGGCTACATTATGGAACCTATTGACCTAACTCTCAATCTATGACTTCTAAGTTTTTCCCAAGGGTTCCTCTCATCTTCTTCCATCACCTATGGTCCCAAAATAAGCTTAGAACTAATTAAAACACTTCCTACCCCTCTTAAGTGCTCTAGGTCGAGCCATGAAGAGCATTTGGAGTCTATGGAGTTTCCAATTTTTCCTTGATGGAAGGGGCACTTGGGAAGCTTCCTAGGGGTTTTAGAAACTCAAACAAATACTCACATATGCTAAGAGATTCATGAATCAAAATAGAATTTACAAAGTGCTTAAAAATCCCTAGTTGCTTCCTCTTGAAATTCACTAGCTTTTCTTCTAATTTCTTTGCATTTCCTAGGTTCTCGCACACTAATTCATAGGTTTCTTACTTGTTCTAGGTCCAAACTTCCTCCCCTGCAAACTCTCCTCTTGGCCAAAATACGCACATAAAGGAAGCAAGAAGAGGAAAGCAAGAAAGGAGTGGAACTACCTTAAATCCAAGCTTCCTTCAAGAGCTTTTTCCTTTGCCTTAGACTTCTCTTCCAAAGTCTAATCTTTCCCCTTTGAGCCAAGGTCGAAACACACCCATATCATTCACCAAAACCATGAAAAGAAAGAGTAAGGAGAGGAAAACAAGATGTGTAGAGGAAGTTCCATGAAAATCCTTAGTTTTTCTCACCTTTTTCCTTGCTTATTTCTCTTTTTGAATTCCCCTTATTTCTCTCTCTCTTAGGTCGAGCTCCTTCTAGTTTTAACCAGCCCAAAGTTGATCATAGGAAGAGAGAGGAATCTAGACTCTTTAAAAAGAAAAATTCTATTTTTTCACATTTTTTTCAGAATAAGTCTCGCTATAGCGGGAAGCACCTTTCGCTACAGTGAGAGTTTATCAGTCCCAGGTCCCTACTGTTCTCACCACAGCTGGGGTTATTGCAAGAAATTCCCTGAATTTTGTGTGGGACATGAACTCGCTATAGTGGACTACATCCTTGCTATGGCGAACTGGTACCTCATTGTAGCGAATTGGCACCCTTGCTATAGCTGACAGGGATCCTAGCTATGGCTAGAAGACTTGGAGAAATTTCTGAAACTTTGGATATTACATAATGCAATGGGAGTATGTGTAGAGTCCATTTCTTCTATTTTCACCCACTTCTTCTTTTTTCTCTATCTCTCACTTAGAAGCATTTACAATTTTTACAATATCCAAACTCAGGGAAAGAGCCAAGTTGCTTGTTCTTTTTCATTCATTCTTTATTTGCATTTACCTCTTTCCCATTGGCCCTTGCCTTCATAGTATAGTACTTAACATATTCCTTATTTCTATCACATTCAAATCACTAAAAGACCACCCACTCTATCTTAGGGACCATTTAGTACACAGAATGTTAGGAATAAAAATAAAAATGGAAAGAAAAAAGTAAATCGAATGAATAGAAAATAATCCTTGTGGCCCCCACTTTAAAAAGTAATAAAAATGAATAAAAACAATTGAGTAATCATAATAAATACATAATAGACATTATAAAAAGAGAAAGAAAGAGAATCACTTCCCTTTGACATACAAGAGGGCCTTCAAATTTTTCATTTTCTTTTGGTTTTTTCCTTACTTCCTAAACTTTTTACTTTGTCCCATTTCCAACTGCTAAATCATCTAAGGCAATGGTGTTTTTTTTCAAGGTTCCAGTAGCTTAGTTCCTAATGGTTTCTCACTAAGGTGCTATGAAGTTGCTACAAGCTATCCTTTAAGCTTTCACAACTCACCCATCACCAAGCCAATGTTTTCCTTGTCCAAATAACCTTCAATCTACAAGTTCTTTTAGCTACAACACAAGCCAACAAGCTTAGGAGTTAAGCTACGTTTTGGGCCAAGTTTTAAAGTTCTTGAGCTCCATTGATCTTGGTAGAAAAAAAAATAATTCTTGTTCTTTCTTATTTGGTTCTTCCATACTTAGGTCCAAGAGAACCTCAATTTCATTCTCTTTTTCTAAGTTTTATTGTAAGGTAATTGTAGAAAATTGTGCAATTGGTCACTTAGGTGTCATACCAACTTGCTACAAATTCTAAAATTTGCTTCCTAGGGTAAGTTTCAACTCATTTGAAGCTTTAAGAAATTAAATTGTAATGGTTTGAATCAGTATTAGTTTAAGAGTAAAAGTAAGGCTTTATGTTGGATAATTTACCTTGCTTGATGTATTAGAATTAATTTGAAGAATAATAAGAGTTCAAAGGTAATTGGGCTTCTTTAGTTGAAGTAAATGCTCCCTTTCCTTGTTTAGTTGTTCCATTTAAGTTCAAAGGGAGATCCATTTTGATCTTTATTATTTTGCTAAGTCTCATAGAATGTCCATAGAAGAATTGGAACCTTGTGATAGGTAGGCAAATAAACTTGTATAATGTATTAGAAACCAGTTTGGACCCCACATAAGCTAGGGCTAGTAAGGACAAAAGAATTGTTTATTTGGTGGGTAAATTAATGTGTAAAATAGTAGAATCAAATTGGCAATGTTTAGGCTTAAGGATAAATTGAGGGTAAAAGTTAGATCATATGGTAAATAAGTTAATAGGCTAGGCAATGAGAATATCATTTGATGTAACCCTTTACTTATTTTATATTTTAATTATGCTATGCATAGCGAAAACTAAAATTTTTCTATAACTTGTATCATAATAGTAAAGAGATTATAGATGCATAATTATAACTATATATGGCATTCTCTATTATTATATTTGGTTCATATAGTGTAACCTTAAAGTCAAGAAGACATTATATCATCGCGGAGCTAATAATTACATAAACACACAAATAAAAAAGGATTCCATGAGTTAATTCTACTACTAAAGGATGTCATCTATTCCTGCACAGCTATCTCAAGTTAAAGGGGTTGAAGGAGGAGGTGCTTGCAAAATCTCATAAGAAACAATCCTTACCACTATCATTTTTACTATTTGACACATTACTTAGAAAGGTGAGAATTTGAAAATTCTTAGTAAGACATAATAAAATTTATAAAAGCAAGTAATGGTTCAATTGCCTCGTATGTAGAAAACATTTTTTAGATTCATCCCTTATCTATTTGAGAATGTCATCTTAAAGTAGAATATTTAAACAAGTTAAACATCAATTCACAAAAATATGCAAGATAACCTGGTTAATAACATAATCATAGAATAATATCCTACATAACTTATATATCTCATATACAAGATAATAATATACAAAAATTTTATAGCTCATATGTAATGGCAAAGTCATTAGACAAATCTTATTAAGGAGTCGTAGTCAATCACATCTAAAATTGTTGATTAATATAGAAAAAGTTTCATAGGCAATGTACCAAGCATCTTATACTACTTGATATAAGTCTAAGTTTTCAAATATAAAGGTATAATATCAAGTATACTATATTACCTAATATGAAACCTAGAATTTAGTAGTTTTAAAACCAAATAACCACATTTCTTATTCCTACATATTGTAAGATATGTTAGTATGATTAGCTAAATAATATGATTGCAAACTAGAGTGTCCCTTAGTGATGGATCCACTTACTGCAAAATACTAAAATCTATGAGGGATCCTCTTTCTTTAAGGACCATCCTTCATAACATGGTGCTAATTTCAAGGGGCCTTTTTCCCTTGTTATGCACTAACTTTATTAACATAATCATAACTTTTACTTTCATCTCTTATGTCATACCATAAAGAATAGCACATATTTCTCATTATTATATGCTTACAACTTCAATTTTTTTAGTGTAACACCATATTTATCATGGTTATTAGAACCGAACTGGACCGGCTGGTTCAACTGAAAAACTGGTGAATCGGCCATCTGTCCGGTCTGGACGTGTCTCAGAATCGGTGTGCCTCAGAACTGGTCAAACTTGGTCAAGAACTGGGTTGAACCGGGTGGTTCGAAGTGAAAATTGGCTCCAAACCCACGATTGAACCGGTCTGCAGTGTCTTGCATATATAATTTCGCAAAATGTAGCCTTTGTGTTTCGAACCCTGCACCTCACATTTGCCCACCGCTGCATGTTCACACCACTGAACCAACAGGCATCTTCAAGGATATATATGCAATATATAATATATAATATATAATATAAAGATTGAGTGATTTTTATTAAAGCAAATCACCAAATTTGGCTTCCACCGGTCTCGAACACGTTCCCCTAGAGTTAAATCAGCTGCACCTTTACCACTGAACCAACCAATGTTTTTGTACATCAAATGCAATATTTAATATAAAGAGTTAAAGACTTAGTATATTTTTATTTAAACAAATCAAAATAATCTTGTGATTAAAATCCCTGACTTTAAAATTGATAAATTACACCAATATCATTGAATTTCTATTATTACTTTATTTATAATTATAAAGTTTTAATATAATAAATTAACAATAAAATTCATATAATTTTTATTAAAAGTATATAAATAAGTTTTAATATATAAACAAATTAAAATTTAAATATTATTTCATATTTGATTTATTTTTATGTATAAGTAGTTATAATATGTTTCAAAATTTATTAATATTTATTAATTATTATTTATTATATTAAATTTTAATATATAAAGTAAAAAATATATATTTAATTATCACCAGTTTGACCATGGTCTAACCACGGTCGAACCAATGAACTGTGAATCAATACCTTCACCGGTTCAATAACTGGTCTGGTTTTAAAAACATTGATATTTATAGAACTCATCTCATATAAATTCTAGGCTTCCGTCCATGAATAACAAAAGAGAAAGGAAGAAAACCATTAAAAATAATTAATTTAATTGCGTTACATCACGGATAAAATTTTTATTCGGTGTTCTGTGGGCTATATGGACTCATCCTTTTCATTCTCATATTTAATTACATAATTACAACTCATAACCATCCCAAGAAGTGGCCTAGAACTTGTGTAAGAGGATGGAATACATGAAATGCAATGGTGCAGCCTCGGCCAAAAATTTCAGAATTTATGCACTAATTTTGAAAAATCGTAATTAATTCCACAAAAATTGCAATCTAGCAACCTATACCATTCTGGAAAGCTCTAAATGTCTACTATATGATAAAAATAATTTTAGCTCATGAAACATCAAGTGGAAGACGTTTGACATTTGAAAAGTACCCAAGGTCTCAGCTATCTGGGCTACTATCACAGGTCCTGTCACAAATTTTAGAAAATCATAACTAATTTAAGAAAAATCCAAATCATATAAATTTGGTTATTTTGAGAAGCTACGGGTATTAACTCTAAGGAAAAAATATTTCCAGACCACACCAAGTTCATTTAGGAACTGAATTATGATGGAACAATGTAGGAGGTCAAGTGGCACTATTGGTACTAACACTAAATTTTAAAAATTCATAACTCTCTATTCAGACCTCCAAATGAGGTGATCTCAGTAGCCACAAAAATCTTATAATCTTTAGTTTATGTTTGTAAAATTTTGCAAGTATTGGACATCATTTGACCTTTAGATGAAAAAGAACACAAAATTGACCATATGAATAATGCATGCACCAAAATAGCAGAAAAATCCTAACTTTAAAAATTCATAATTAATCCTATAGAGCTCCAATTTTTCTACACTTTAGCTTTCCAAAAAGATCTCAATGAGCCTTACATGTTTGCCAAATTTCATAAGAAGATTTGTCTATTTGGTCAGTTTGTGTCATAAGGTTCCGGTTTGGTCACTTTTATTGTTTTTACTAGCACCAAAGTGCCCAATTTTGTTTCCAAAGCTTGTGTGATCACTTGAGCATGTGGGAATGTACCAAAATGACCTAGGAAACTTGTCTCAAAGATGCATGAACCCATAATTTAAGAATTCACATTTTTACCCTATGCCATATACAAGAACATACATGCTATCCTTTTTCATCAAGAGTCCAAAAACCACAATAACATTCATTTAACACTAAGTTCCATACATACATCAAATATTTAGGTATATACACGTATTCAAATGGTTATACAACATGTCCATCATAGGATTACATCATATGCCATATATCTAGCCACAAAGTGAACAAAACTATATACTTTGTTGTCAATTCTTCATCTCCCCACTTGATGGCTTCCATTACCTTGCTCATTTACTCCACCTAGCATGTTAAGACACTGGAGAGGAGGGAATGAGATTCAAAGAATCTTAATAGCTCATTTCCCTTTCCATCATATATAAAGAATGCAAATCCAAGTCTAGAATGTATGCATGAACATCATAAAACATGTAATCATCTATGGAACATGCTTAGCATTCAAGAAGTCATACAAACATGTATAGGTTTGCTAGGCAAGTTGTTTAGCCTCACACTTTTTTCTTGTGGATTTTAGACTTGCCTCACCCCTTCTCTTAAAAGGTCTTGAACTAAACCTCACTCTTAAGAGATTTTCTTTTTATCTCAACTAATCTTAAGGGTTCTTGGCTCATCCTCACCAAAGTTAGAGGGTTTTTGGCTTCACCACACTCAAGCAAACCAAAGCAAACATATTAAGTATCATTTAAACACATAATACAACATCATGGTACCATGGCATCTAGACGTATGCTAAAATATTTTTCATGGCTTAAAATACACATACATAGATTCAAAGACAAGAAAGACATTCATTCATGTATGGAAGAAAGAAGAGAGAGCTACTTGGTTATACAAGCACACTTTTTCTTTAAATTTCCCTTCCTTCTTCTCAGCCCAACCAAAAGCTTAGGAGCATTAACTTCTCTTGGCTTAAACACACCAAAAGAAACATGAATTACTCATGGGAATAAGCCTTGGCATTACACATACTTTACATGATGCTACTTTCGTCTATAATGCCTTTGTAAGGTACTTAATGAAGTAACTACAAGAATTCATGATCTTGGCTCCCTTCTCTCCTTTAATCTATGATTCTTGGCTCCATTTAGACTTCTTGGAGTCATCACACAATTATTTTAAGGAGCCTAACTAGGAGTTGCTTCATTATGCTACATTATGGAGCTTATACCTCCATCTTACTATCTATGGCTTCTAAAATTTTTTCAAGGCTTTCTCTCATACTCTCCCACCATATATGATGTAAAACTAAGCTTAAATGAAATTAAAACTATCCCTAATCAATAGTTCTGTCCTACGCCAAAATGAGCTTCAAGAATGGGAACCAATGGGCTTTCTTTGTTTTCTTGATGGAAGAGGTGTGTGGGGAGGTCTCTAGGGGTCTTAGGAACTCAAGCAAATACTCATCTAGGCTAGAGAATTTATGGATTAAAACAGATTTCACAATGTCTCCATGATTCCCTAACTTTTCTATCTTGCATTTTCATGCTTTTTTCTTTAATTTCTTTGCACCCACTTGCTTCTCATACTCCAAAACCTATGAATCTCCCTTGCTTGGACTAGAATTCATCTCCCTATGATTGGGCTCTATATGGGATGAAATGCTTACAAGGAGGAGCAAGGAAGAAGAAGCATGGAAGACAACAACTTACCTTGATTTCCTTGCCTTTCTCAAGTGCTCTTCCAAGTGGTGGATTCCTTTCTTTCAAATTTTGTTCTTCCTCCTCTGGACTAGACCCAAAACATTACCAAATCCATCAATGAAGCCATAAAAATGAAGAGGAGAATGAGAGGAATAAGTTTACTAAAGGGAAGAGCATGAAATTTTACACTTTTCTTACCTTTTTCTTGAATTTTTTCTCTTTATTTTCCTCCACTCTTGGACGCCATTCACAGTTGCTCTCCCTTCTATTTTTGGGCAGAAACAAAGTTGGTTCTAAGAGGGAGAGAAGAAGAGCATGTAATAAAAAGGAGTCTCTTGAAGCTTCTTTTTCAAAAATTGTAATTTTGTCCTTCATTTTTAACATTTTTGTTTCTAATTCGTTTTAGCTCCTTTTTGAAAATCGTCTTTCTATTATAAAATTTAAGTTTCCAATCTTATAAAATTCCTTTTGAATCACTCAAATTGGACTGAAATATTCCCAAACGAATCAGTCAAAGTTCGGGTCAATCGATATTGGGAAATGCGCATCGGAGGGGCTTTAACTATCTAGGGGCTTTCCATGGTTTTCAGAGCCTTTGAGAACCTTGGAGAACTCACATTTTCCATTTAAAAAGCCCTTTTATGAGTATTCTAAAAATTTTCTGAAATTAAGAAAATACCATTACCTTTCATTGTATTTTTGTTAAAATTTGTTTGACTATTTTGGCTCCGGTTTCAAGCCACCTCTGACCTTGAATCACCATTATTTGAGGTTTAGAATATTATTCTAATTTTATTGGACCTCAAATCACTATATCTGGGGGACTTCCTTTTGTATTCGGTGAATTTCGTACGTTTACGGAGAAACTATACATTACATTTTTTGCATTTTCTCTCGTTTTTAAAGAACCAGATATTGCATTTAGCAGAGAAATAAAATAGCATTAAAGGCTCAAATTCCCCATTTTAGTGAAAATACACAATTTCAACCTACCAATCTCAAAATCCATTCTTAACATATTTGTTCAATTAAAGACATCATAAAAAGAATAATAAAATTCTGGTTTCAAGCTATATGAATTAAACTAGTAATTTTGAATAACTTCTTTTAGGTTCCCATTTTAGCTACCAACTTTAAAAATTCATATATTGAGCTAGAAAACTTTGATTTGAGCAAATTAGGATTACATAGAAAGTTCAAAACATGAACTACATGCTATAAAAATTTCAGGTAAAAAAAAATTATTTAAGCCACGAAAATCTAATAAAATAGTAATCATATCAGATTTTTGGGTACAATCAGATTTGAAACTTTGAGCATGTAGTTCTCTAGCTATCTAACTCTATTTTGCATAAACTCAATGGCTATGGAAAGCTTATAATGTAAACTATATATCTATAAAATTTCATGAGCATTGGAATCTATTTGGCCCCTCAAATATATGAAAAACTAAAACTGACCATATAAATAGTATTAAGGCAATTTTGCATTTTTTTAGCTAATTTTAAAAAATCATAATAAATTCTACAGAGCTGCAAAAATTATGTTTTTGGTTTTGTGAAAAGTTATATATAAGATCTAAATACCTGCCAAATTTCATTTAAAAAAATTCATTCATTTGATCTAGTTTTAGTTCAGGAGCAAAATATAGCTAAAATGACACATATATGGTACTAGATTGTTCAAAATGAGCTTCTTCAATGCATGTGACCATTTGAGCATGTCCCAAACATGAAATACATTATATATGACTATTTCATTAGGTTCAAAATATCATGCAACTTAAAATCACTCTTTCACTTGTCATCATATGTAATACCATAACTTCCTAGCTTATCTCATGCTATTCTTATGTAACTCATGGAAGAGCAAAGAAAATAGCATAAAATAATGAATATTTTAGCGTTGTGTCACATATAAATTCTTCATTCGGTGTCCCATGGACCATATGAGCTCATGTATCATATTCTCATATTTAATTACATGAATGCAACTTATTTGCATAATCAAAAGTGGCCTACATCTCGTGGAATTCAAAGGGAAGTATAAAATGCATATATATATATATATATTTTCAGCTAAATTTTTCTCTTTTCTATCACAAACTTTGGAAAATCATAACTAATTCTAGAAAAATCAAAATCATGCATTCTTTACCATTATGGGAAGCTACACATGTATGCTCTATGTTAAAAATATAACCAGGCTATGAATTATAGCACAAAGGACATTTGACATTCAAAAAGGTTCAGAGGTTTGGCTATCCACTAGTGCTGTCACAGAATTCTGCAGCAAACTTCAAAAATGTCCATTCATTCCATAAAAATCCAATACATACAAATGATACCAATATGGAAAGCTATAGATGTTAGCTAGAGGAAAAAAGTTCAAGATGCTTAGACCTCGAAACCCAATCAAATAGTACCTGAGGTTAGTTGGAGTGCCTGGTACTAGACAGATTCTTTGAAAATTCATATCTCCCTCTCTAGATATCCAAATAAGGTGCTTCCAATTGGTTCAAGTAACTGGGAATATCTAGTTTCTCTGTATAAAATTTCTTGGCAATTAGACATCATTTGGGCCCTGTGTGACAGATTTCATTTTCGGACCAGAGTGAACAGTGGCATGACCAAAACTAGAATTTTTGCCGATTTTGGAAATTCATCAAATATTTTTTAGACCTCTAAAAATTCTGTTCTTTAGCTTCCCAAAACCTCTCAAAAATCTCTAATTACATGCCAAATCCCAGATCAAGAAGAGCTCATTTGGACAAAAAGTGACATAGGGTTTCATTATGGTCAATTTTGGCTCCATATGGGATACCAAAATGTCCAAATGGCTTTTCTTGGGGTTTGGCATCTCTTGGGCAAGTCTAAAAGCATAATTCAGACTTATGTGAATTGCCCAAATGATCCCAAATCTCATGCATCTCATTTTGGCTATTTCACTTCTATTCATAATGAAATTCCATAATGCAAAATTGCCATTACATGACCAAAATGAGTATTTCCATACATATAATCCTAGCTCTCATTTAAACACAATACATTAACATAATTATACAAGCTCATAATATCATAGGTCATATACAACTAGGGATTTCATCAATTGCTATCCATAAGGCCTTAAAGTAGTAATTTCAAGACACTTAATGTCATGATCTGATCTTCAAGGTGGTTGGCTTCTATTACCCTGCTCTCTTGGTCCACCTAGCATGTTAGAACATTGGAAAGGAAGGGATGAGATTCAAAAAATCCCAATAGCTCATCTCCATTCAATCATACATAAAGCATGTAAAACAAGTCTTACAAATGCATGCATGAGCATGTTGTCATGTGTAAACATTCAAGAAGCATTTTCATCATTTGAGCAAGTCATACATGGCATATAAAGGCTTGCCAAGCAAGTGGATTGTCTTCACCCATTTACTTGTAGATTTTGAACTTGTCTCACCTATTCGTTAAGAGGTTCTTGGACTCAACCATATTCTTTGGAGTCAACCTCACTTTTGGGAGATTCTTTATTTTATCTCAATTAATCTTTAGGGTTCTTGGCTTATCTTCACCATGGCTAAGAGTTTTTGGCTTCACCACACTCAAGCAAACCAAAACAAGCATCATAGATATCATTTAAAAACATAGTGTATCATCATGGTACCATGACATATAAAATCATGCTAAAATACATTTCATGGCTTAAAACATACATACACACATTCAAGACAATGTAAGCACACATCTATGCATGAGAGAAGGTGGAGAGAGCTACCTTGCTAGCATTTGTACACTTTTTCCTTAAGTCTTGAGTCCTCTTCCTTGACCTCACACACCCAAGAAAGTGGAGATCATTTCTCTTGGCCTAGACACATTATATGGAAGCTAATTATACTTTTGAATCAAATTTTAAGGCTACACAATCACTAGAAAAGCTAGGTGACTCATAAGGCTCTTTTATGGTTCCATAATGCACTTAATAAAGCAACCTTTGGAAAACATCATCTTGGATCCATTCTCTTCATCTATTTATGATTCTTGACTCCATTTAAACCTCTTGGAGTCATCACAATCAATTCTAGGAGCCTAGCTAGGTGTTGCTTCTTTAAGTAATATTATGGAACATATAAGGCCATCTCACTATCTATAGTCTCTAAAATTTTTTCAAGGCTTTCTCTCATATTCTCCCATCATACATAATGCAAAACTAAGTTTGGAAGAAATTAAAACACTCCCTAGGTGCATTAACTCTCCTTGGCCGAAGCTATACTTCTATAGGGCACCAATGGAGTTTCCTTGCTTCCTTTGATGGGAGAATCATGTAGGAAGCTTTCTTGATGTCTTAGGAACTCATATAAACACTTAAACATCATAAAATATGGCTAGGGTTCATGATAGAGTTCAAGGTGCAATCAAATCCTTAAATTCCGTAACTTGCATTCTAAAGCTCCCTTTTTAATTCTAATTGTATATTCTTAATCCTCACATTCCATAACCTTTGGTTAACACATAAAGAAAAACTCTCCTCCTTACTTTCTTTCCCTAGACCTAAGCTTAAATGGCTTGAAAATATAAGATTTTGCAAGTGTTTTAAGTGAAGTCCTACCTTAAAACAGAGCTTTCTTCACGTAGATTATTTTTCACTGATTAATTTCTTGAAAAGAGTTCCTTTTTGGCTTAAGTTAGACTTGAATCTTCAAGTTTTCAAGAAAATAAAACCATCATTAAAGAGCTCTTAGAGAGAGAAATAACTTTCTTAACTGGCACGAGATGAAACGGAACCGTTTACTTACCTAAACAGAAACTTAAACTTCTTATCTCTCTCCCCTCTTAATGTCACACCATTGCTGTCCATTTTTCGATAAAGGGAAGCTTAGAGAAGGTGATGAGTTGTAATCTTACTTAAAAAGCCTCTTTTACAATTTTTCAAAATGACTATTTTGCCCCTACACGCCTGTTTACTTTGTTTAAGCTCATTTTAACTCCTTTTTGAGAACTGTCTTTTCCATCATAAAATTTAGGTTCCCAATTAAATAAAATGCCTTTGGAATCATTCAAATTAGAGCTAAAACTTTCCCAAATGAATCAGTCAAAGTTTTGGTTAACTAACAATAGAATATGTCCACCGAAAGGGTTTTAACTGTCTCGGGGTTTCTTATGATTTTTAGGGCCTCTGAGAACCTTAGAGAGCTCAAAAATTTCATTTAGAAAGCCCTCCTGTGTGAATTCTGTAACAACCAAAAAAAGAAAAGAAAAGAAAAAAAGGAAGCTGAAAATTTTTCGAAGTCTTGAAATTTTCTAAGTCTGCTAGCTATAACGAGAAATGACCTAGTTATAGTGAATGTACCTGTTCGCTATAACGAGAAATCTTTTAGCTATAGCGAGAGTGCCTCTTAGCTATAGCGAAAATGCTTCTAGCTATAGTGAGTGCGAGCATCCCATACAAAAACTAGGGAGTTGCTCGCCGTAGTGCACGCCGTAGTAAAAACAGAGGTCTGGGATTGATACATGCTCGCCGTAGCGAGGGTTATGCTTCACTATAGTGAGAGTTAGTCCAGAAAAGCGTGAAAAAAGGGAATTTGACTTCTTAAAGCGTCCCAATTCATTCCTTTTCCTTTTAATCGACTTAGGTTTCATCCAAGGTAGAGAAAAGGGCTGAGGAAAGAGAAAGAGGCCTAGAGAAGGAAGGAGAACAAGAAAAAGGTAAGCATAACTTGAGATCTCCATAGCTTTTCTTCTTAGAGTTTTATTCTTCTTTCTTTGCCCTCTCTTGCTATGGTTTTGGGTGTTGAACTAGCTATGTTTTGGGCTTGGTTCAGAAGAGGGAAAGTGGAAAACCACTCTTGAAGGAGGTTAAAACTCATGTATCTTCACTTCTTCTTCTTTGCTTTCTTTTCTTGAGAGCTTGAGAGAGGAAGGAGAGTTAGTAGAATTCTAGAGAGAGAATCCCTAGTTTCTTATATATGTAGTAGGGTTTGCCTTAATGAAGAGCCCTCTAGCTTTGTGAATAATTATTGAGTTATGAGAGAGTAATTTCATGCTCTTTGTTGTGCCTAGGCTCAAAAGAAGCAACTCCATCTAATTGTGCTTATGAGACTAAGAAGGAAGAAGAGAAATTGAAAGGGAAGGCTTGTGTTGGCTAGTAAGGTAGCTCTCCACTCTTTCTTGTTGCATTCTTAGATGTGTAATAGTCATTGTATGCTTGTGTATGCGCTTGAGACATGCCATTTAATATTGCCTTGATGCATGGGTACCAATATGCTTATGCTTTGAGTTGTGAAAATTGCTCGGGTGAGGTAGTGCCAAAAGTCCCTTGAGATAGGTGAGGTGAAGCCAAAAGTCCTTAAACCAAGGGTGAGGCCAATCCGAAAGTCCCAAAAACTCATGTGAGGCTAGACCAAAAGTCCCTAGAGCTTATTCTTGGCATTGATATGATATTCATGGCATGAAAATCATATGTTGTGTAATTGTGAATGGTTTGCATACTTTGACTTATTTATATATCTTGATTGCTTCCTTGAATGAGTGTATGAGTTATTGAGATTCCATGAATCTCACCTCCTTCCCTCTCCTATCTCATATGGTCCAGGTGAGCTCAAGAGCCTAAGAGTGGAGGCCATGAGGCATAGAAGGCCTTTGTTTTGCCACTTTTGCACACTCACACATAGCTTGATATATAGGAAAGCTAAAGTACTTATGTATACATATTCTTTTGAGATGTAAATGCTTAAACAAGTGTAAAAGTATATATAAATGATGTATGAACTATGTAGAGAGCCAAAGTAATAAAAATGTAGGATTTGGCCCCTTTGTGGATTGTATGCAATAGTGCATTTTGGCCTGTAGCATAGTAAGTTTGAAATGTATGATGATTTGGACCACTTGGACATTTCATATATACTATGTTTATGCTTTAAAACTTGCTCAAGAGGTGCTAGGACATGTAGGAGGCCATTTGGACCCACTTTGAACTATTTTGGGTGCCAAAACTATCAAATTTGTGAGTTCTATCAAAATATGACCAAATGAGCTCTTCTTGATATGAAATTTGGCATGCGTCTAGAGCCTATTGAGAGCTTCTTGGGAAGCTAAAGTGGGTAATATTTGGAGGCCTAGGGAATATTTGTCAAATTGTTGAAGTTGGAGAATTTTCTGGTTTTGGTTATTGTACTGTGCAACTAGGTCCGAAAATGAATATGTGTCATTCATGGATCAAACGGTGTTAGATTGTCATGAAATTTTAAGGGTATAAAATAGATATCAACATGACCTATAAACTAGAATCACCTCAATCGGAGGTCTGTAGAGGGAGAAAAAACTTTTTGAAATTCTGTATCAGTATCAGGGAAGCCATCTGACCTTTGTTATTGTTCTATCAGTTTTTGAGGTCTAAGGGCTACTAAAATTATCTGAACTTATTTTTTACTTCTAGTTAACATCTGTAGCTTTCCAAATTGATATAGTTTTCCTAGATTAGATTTTTGTGGAATTAGATATGGATTTTCTAAGTTCATGACAACAAGTTGCATCAGTACCAGGGATAGCCAAACCTCTGTCTCTTTTTCGATATCAAATATGGTCCAAATGCTGAGATTATGATTGGAAAGATTTTTAATGTAAAGTTAACACTTAGAGCTTTCCAGAGAGTTATATTTTGCTTGATTCTCATTTTTCTAGAATTATTTATGATTTTCTAAAGTTAGAGCCAAAAATCTGACTTTTGGGACCATTTGAGAAATTGCATTTTCTTGGTTTTTGGCTTCATATTCATGGTTTATGGGTTGTTTGAGGCTATGTATGAGTTGTATAAATGGTTTTTGAGTAGAGAATGTGAATGATGGGTTCACAGGACCCACAGGACAAAATATGAGCGTTTAAATCCTGACTTAAAGTATCAAAATACCACGGTTTTGGTCATTTTCATTGGAAATCATATGGAATCAAGCCAAGAGAAAGATTACTTGAGGTTAAGACATTATGGTGTTACAAATTCTAAAATTTAGTCAAAATGACAAAAATGCCCTTACGTTTCATTAACTTTTCGTCACAATTCGTTTCTTCATTCTAGCTCTATTTTTCTTTCCGTCTGAGCCTTAGATTCTTATTTTTTTGAGACCTTAACTAAGTCATTTTGGGGGACTTCCTTTTGTGTTTGGTAAATTTTGTACATTTATGAAGAAATCATACATTATGTTTCTCATGTTTTCTCTCGTTTTCGAAGAATAGGATATTATATCATACATACACTTTCTAAGGCACATACATGATCAACTTGCACATTTTTACACATATACATCCAAAAATGGTATTTATATAATAATCTCATACTTTTACATATGTAAGAATGCTCGCATTACAAAATAATATGTACTTCTCTTATTTACAATATATCACATAAAAACTTAATCTATTGTTAAAGTAGCACGATTCATGTTTGTTGGCTCCCATCCTTGGCTTGTTGAAAGTTTTCTAGATATTGTTAGAAATAATATAAGAGAGAGTGTGATTCTATGAATCCTGATAGCTCATTATGCCTTCAAAGCATACTTATAAGGCATGTTATCATGTCAAAGAAAGCAAGCATGCATCATAGGTATTCGAATATCAAATATAATCATATTTATGAAATCATATGGATTCATCAATGTCAAAATTAAGCTTTAGGGACTTTTAGTTTAGCCTCACCCAATTATTTGAGACTTTTGGATTTGTCTCTCCTACTTTTAAGGATTTTTAACTTAACCTTACTCATTCTTGAGACTTTTGGCCTTGTGTCACCCATACTTAGAGACTTTTGGCTTCACCTTACTCAAATCAAGGGATTTTTGGCACAACCTCACCATTAGGAGCTATTCCATAATTCAAATGCATTCATTAACACATAATTGCATAAAGACCTCAACCATTGGCAATAGGCATTATTTATAATACATACATATATACAAGCAATCAATTATAATCAAATAACCAATATAAGCATACAAGAATTAGTGAAGAGCTACCTTTTCTCAAGAAGCACAAAATTCCCTCCTTGGTTCTTACTTCCTGTTCTTAGCCTCTCAAACACACTTGGGAGAAACTTGACTTGCTTAGCCTAGACACATCAAACATGACACAAATACATTAATGGAACCATCTCTAGTTTCACATAAGCCTTACATAAACTAATTCTAGCTTTAGGCTTCCATATGGCTCCATTTAATAGCATAATGAAGCAACTTATATAATTCATTATCTTGGCTCCAATTCCTCATTCAATCTAAGTCATATGACTCCATTTAGACTTATTAGAGTCATCACAAACTTAATTTAAGGAGTCTGATATTAAATTACTTCTTTATGCATAATGGAACACTAAACTTTCACCTTTCAAAATAAGGATTTTAAATTCAAACCAATGGTTCCTTTGGTGTTTATAATTCATATCTAGACTATTTATGTCTCTAGAATAAAAAAACTCTCCCTAGGTATTATATCTATCCCTTGGCCAAGATATGTATAAGAAATGCTACCCATGGAGTTTTGTTCATTATTCTAGGAAATTTAGTACCTACATGAGTTCCTTAGCCTCTTCCTAACTCAATTATATTCTTACATGGTCTAAAATATCATTTTAAAGCTTCATATTTCTTAAGGTATAATCAAAACCCTAATTTCCATAACTTGCTACCAATGGCTTCCTTTTGAATTCTTTTTGTTCCATATGATTTTCCATGCTTCAAAACCTCATTTCTTATCAAGTTTGGACCAAAACCAAGCTCCTTCCATAGTGCTCTTGGTCTAGCTAAATAGGAGAGTGCATGGAAGAATTAAGAGAAGCAAGTTTCATATGAAGAAACATAACTTGTTTGCTTCCTTGGCAAGTGAGCTTTCTAGTGTTGCTACGATTTCCTCCTTACTTCTTCTTCCTTCTACTAAACTAGCCATAACAACACCACCATTCAAAACTTTAAAACCATGGAAAGAGAGAGGAGAAAGAGGAGAAGAACATTTGTAAAAGGAAGAGCATGAAAAGAGAGCATTTTCTTACCCTTTTTGCTAGATTTTCTTCCTCCTTTCTCCTCCCTCTTGTGTGCTACAAAGAGCTAGCCTTGGTTCTATTTTGGGGCAGATTGAAGTCAAATTAGAGGAGAGGAGAAGAGGTGGTGTGATTTTAAGGGAGAGAATGAGCTAATTATAACATTTTGGAAATTCTAACTATGTCCCTTAAACTTTGATTTCTTTATATGAGCTCATTTCAATTCCTTTTCCATCATAAAATTTAGGTTCTTTAATTCATTAAAAGTCTTTGGTTTCACATTAATTGGATTTAAAACCTTATCAACCATCTGGTTTAAGTTTTGATCAACCTATGACCTAAATCGTATATCGAAAGGGTTTTATCATTCTGATAGTTTCTATGATTTTCTAGGCCTTTGAGAACCCTAGTGAGTTTAACTTTATTATTTAAAGCTCCTTCCTTTGAGTTTTCAAAAAGTTGTCTGAAATTACAATTTCATCACTGGCCTTCGTACCATTTCGTTTGATTTTGAGCTATCATTAGACTTTAAACCACATTTTTAGATGTTCTAGTTAATATCCTATTCTCAATTAGCCTCAATTTGCTTTGCTTTAGGGTGATCCTATATCAATTTATTGGTTTCAATAGATTTTTTGAAAATTAATTTAAAGTAAAGCTATCTACATATTCAATTCATAAAAGCTATAGGCAATATCAATTAGTCATATTCAAAGCTGCATGAAATAGTTGTTAAATAAATATATTAAGTAAATGATTATAATCATTAACAATTGTCATATGCTTGTATAAGAATTTCAACTCAAGAATTAGCATATAATTACTACTTTCATGTTTAAGGAAGTCCTATAACCAACAGGTTTGCATGGGGGCAAATAGACTACTTAAAATATAAAAATAAGTGAAATTGCTCAAATTGCATGGGCCTATGCACTTTTACACTTAGGGGCATGCAAATCTCTAGAGGGTAGACCGTGCTTTACCACATAGCTTCCTACATGTTTTTTAGGTTCTGAGCATGGCTTATACTCTATAACATAGGTTGGCCCTCTAACTTTCTCCCAAAACTTTATAATTATAGTCTTCCACCATGTTCATACTTTCTTTTAAGTTGTCATTTTAAAGAGGATGAAGAAAAGAGTGCTTCAACCATCCTAATGCTACCAACAACCAATGCAATAGTATCATAAAGGATTTTACACAACCACACTCATCCATGCAAAATATCAAAGAAGAAGGAAAAGATGAGATGGAGAAGAAAATAGGAAGAAGATAAGATGGTGAAAATGAAAAAGGTGATGAAGGAGATGCATGAATTCTTAGCAAGACAAAGGATTTTTTTTACCAGTTGGTTGATTCCAAAAGCCTTCTCCTACATTTTCTTCTTCCTCCCCATTCTCTTGCTCCTTTTTGTTCTCTCATGTTATCTCTCTTGGTGTTGGAAAGCAAAGTAGCAAAAATCTGGGATATGTTGGAGTGTGTCAATTTTAAAGGGATGAGGTTGGCTTTTATAGAGAAGTGAGGCATCTCTTTCTCTCTTCCTCCTAGACACATCACTTGAGAGAGAAGAAAATTTTTTCTTTTCTTTCATATAGATTTTTTCATATTTCTTTACACATTTTAATGTGCAATATCTACATATAGGGGGAGATTCAAATAAAGTGACAATTATGGAAGTTGTCCACTGAACTGTAACAATCAATTTAAGTCAATTTAATCATCCTAGCCTACCAACTTTTATTTGGATAAAATTACAATTTTTTCCCAAAAAATACATTTTGGCCTTGCTAAAATTATGCTTTTGAATCTTAAACTATTGTTAATTATATTTTATTTCCTAAATGATTTTCTTATACATTTTAGGCTTTACTGGCTTTGGAATTTTTTAAAAATGTATCCTCTAAGGATTTATTTATTAATTTACCATTATTTAATAAATTGATTTGAACTTTAAATAAATTCTAAAAATTCAGAACAGTCTCAATTAAATACTTAATGATTTTGGAAAATTTAGTATCTTTTCGGATAATTCATAAGTTTCCTAATTCACCTATTAAGCCCTTCTTTTCCTGGATTTAAAAGTTCCTAATTCACTTAATTTAATTTAGTCTAATTAAAATAATAAAAATTCCATTTTAGGAAGGATGTTACAATTCTCCTCTCATTTTAGGAATTTTGCCCTCAAAATTTATGATTACCTTAAGAAAATAAGTAATGATACTTTTGTTTCATTTGATCCTACATTTTCCATGTGGTTTCCTCGAGAATCAAACCATCCCATGCCACCTTAACTAAAGGAATAGTTTTATTCTTTAATTGTTTTACATCAAATCATTCCATACTTGCATGCATTCCTCATTGATGATGTGTGAAGGATTAGGAATATATTTATGGAGTTGCAAAACATGAAAAATAGGATGACAAATTGATTAATTTAAAAGGTAAAACAATATGATAATCAACATTTTTGATTCTCTTAATGATTTGGAAGAGACCAATATATCTAGGATTAAGTTTTCTAGGTTTCAAAGTTTTGCCAATACATTTTTTTTTCAAATTCTAGGGGTCTTTTTCTTTGATTATAGTAACCTTTTTATCAACTTTAAGTAGGAAGCATTCTTTTATGGATCAACTTAACCTATTCAAAAGTCTTTTCTACTAACTCTGGTCCCAATAAATTCCATTCCTTTACTTCATACCATCATAATGGTGATCAACATTTTCTACTATAAAGAGTTTTATACATTGCCATTCTAATGCTAAAATGAAAACTATCATTACATACAAATACTATTAGTGGTAGATGTAATAATCATATTTCTTAATTATCGTGATTAGCCTTAATTATGAGGTTAATGATCATAAATTAAGGTCTAAAATCCTTAAAATTAATTAAAATAGGAAAAAGGTGGGAAAATTTGAACTTTGATAATATTAGGGTTATTAGCTAAACCATCTTAACTATTTAAATCTACAAGTAATCCTAGTTATCAATTAAGAACCTTCGATTCATGTTATTATTGATTTCAACTCACAAAATCCTCTTATAATGTTCCTAAGTTATTACATAACCTTAACATAGTGAAATTCAAGGTTTCTAAGTCAAAAATAAGAGTTTGGGAACCATCACTACAACTAGGACTTTCTCGCCTTGGCTAAGCTGGCTACTAGACCTAAAAACCAAGTTTGGAGACTCCCATCGTGACTTGGTATATCTGCATCGCAGCGTAAGTGTTCTCGAGTTAGAGCCTCACTACGGCGAGCTTATGTGGTGTCACAGCAGTAGAGCATCTTGGAACCTACTGCAAAAAATTTCATGATCCGCACTGCAGTGAAACTAGCTATTGGAACCTAAGATTTTCCTCCCTCAATTCTCATCGCGACTTGATACTCTTGTGCCTCGGTGAATCTACTCTCCAGAGCATTCCCTACCTGACTTCTAAGACTTGCGCTGCAGTTAAACATCGTGAGCTGTGGTGAGGTTACTTTCTGTTACTTTCCCTGGGTGAATTTTTCGTTTTGCACCATGGCGCTCCTCGCCTCTGATTGATTATTGGCCATGACTTAAGGTGTTTTGGTTATGGCTCAACTTCCTCCTGGACCTAAACTATCCCAATTTTGTCCCAAACAGTCCAACACTCCCTCTAATGGCATCCTAAGGTCATTCTACCTTAATTTATAAGGTTTTAAAAGTATCCAACCACCTAATTTACTCAACATGTTTGCCATTACCAACTTAAATCCTAGATGTTGATTCTTACTCATCTATTATCATACATTAGCAATTTATATAGCAATGACAACAAAAGGGATTCATAACTACTAACATTATCATCTAAATATAAATTCCAATATAGGCTCTATGCATTACTAGTCTAAGTCAACAATTATAATATCACATGATTACATTCTCAGATAATAGACCATATCTTAGGATCAACAAGGTTCTATATCAAATATATAAGTGTATACATCGAATTCCAAGTTGTAAAGAGTCTAACTCCCTATTAGTTACATCATTGTTTTCCAGTATACCAAAATACCTACACTTGGCAACATGATTACATGATGATGATGTTATACAAAAGAATAACAAAATTAGTATCTATCCTAGATTAGATCTATCGAAGTGTAGAATTTCCCATATATGGTCTTAGCTCATCGATGTTCATTTACTTGCTTTCCTTTATCCTTACCCGAAGGACCTTCTCTTAAAATAGTTAGCCCATGAAATAGGGTGAGATGCAAATCTCGATAACCAAAGGCATATTCTATTCATATATTCTAATTTAATTGATATATATGTATGAAATCAAATAAGTATCATAAAATATACAAGTCATATAAGCAAATGAAACAATTAGATTTTTAGTGACTATTATCTCATATTAGCAATCACACTTTCACATTTTAAAGGCCATTAACACTGGCTATGACACCAACTCTCCAATAAGCACAATCTAGGCTCAGTGTATGCAAGGGTTTGATCATAACTTGGTGCTTGATCGAAGCATAATGCACAGGTGGCAGCCGTAACATAGCTCTACTATAATACCATATATTTTTAGCTTATTTCATACTACTTCCATGTCTCATATCACGCAATCCATAAGAGAGTAAGAAATATGGCATTAAAATAATGAGTTTCTTAGCGTTGTGTCGCGTATAAAGTTTTCCTTCGAAATCTTGTAGGCCATATGGACTTATGTATTACATTCTCATATTTAATTACATGGATACAAATCATTTGCATCACCAAAAGTAGCCTACATCTCATGGAACTCAAAGGAAGCATAAAATACATGTGTATATTTTTGGCTAGATTTTCCTCTTTTCTGTCATAAACTTTGAAAAATCATAACTAATTCTAAAAAAATTGAAATCATATATTCTTGGCTATTCTAGAAAGCTACACATGTATACTTCATAATAAAAATATGTCTAGACTATAACATACATCATAAAAGGTGTTTGATATTCAAAAATGTCCAGAGGTCAGGCTGTTCACTGGTGCTATTACAGAATTTTATAGAAAACTTTAAAAATGTTCAATTAATTCCAAAAAAATACAATCCATGCAAATCATACCAATATAGAAATCTGTGGATGTTAGCTAGTGGAGAAAAATAACTTTAGACTGGTTCAGGTAGGCCCAGACCTCGAAACTCAATCAAACATTAACTGAGGTCGGCTGGAGTTCCTGATACTGGACAGATTCTTTAAAAATTTATATCTCCCTCTCTAGACATCCAAATGAGGTGCTTTTAGTTGGCACAAGTCATTAGGAATTTTTGGTTTCTTGGTATAAAATTTAGTGGCAATTGGACATCATTTGGCCCTTGTGTAATAGATTTTATTTTCAGACCAGTATGAATAGTGACATGACCAAAAACCAAAAAATTTTTAACTTTTGAAAATTTTTCAAATATTCTCTAGACCTTTGAAAATTATATTATTTAGCTTTCCACAAAGCTCTCAATAAGTTCTAATTGTATGCCAAATCTCAGATCAAGAAGAGTTCATTTAGATAAAAAGTGACATAGAGTTTTATTATGGTAAATTTTGGCTTCATATAGGATACCAAAATGTCTAACTGGCTTTCCTTGGGGTTTGACACCTCTTGGGCAAGTCTAAAAGCAAAAATAGGACTTGTATGAGTTGCCCAAATGGTCCCAACCCTCATGCATCTCATTTTGGTCATCTCACCCACACTTATACACAATTCCATAACATCATTCAGGAAGTTACAATGCCATAACATGCTCATATTGCATTCTAGTGATCACATGATACATTCTTCCATTTATACATGACATATTATCATAATTACATGTATTCATAACATCATAATACATATACATCCATTGGTTACATCATTTGCCAATTGTATGGTCTTAAAGTAGCAAAATTCAAGCACTTTAATGTCATCTTCTCATCTTCAAGGTGGTTGGCTTCCATTACCTTACTCTCTTGGTCCAACTAGCACGTTAGAATATTAGAGAGGAGGAGATGAGATTCAAAGAATCTCAATGGCTCATCTCCTATTCAATCATACATAATAGATGCAAACAAGTCTCATAAATGCATGTATGATCATGTTTACATGTGCAAAACGTTCAAAAGGCATTTTCATCATTTGAGAAAGGCATACATAGCATACAAAGGCTTGCTAAGCAAGTGGATTGGCCTCACCTAATTTCTTGTGGATGTTGGACTGGCTTCATCCATTCTTTAAGAGATTCTTAGACTCAACTATACTCTTAGGAGTTCATCTCACTTTTGGGAGACTCTTTACTTTGTCTCAACTAATCTTAAGGGTTTTTGACTCATCCTCACCATGGCTAAGGGTTCTTGGCCTCACCACACTCAAGCAAACTAAAGCAAGCATCATAAATATCATTTGGAAAACATAATGCATCATCATGGTACCATGGAGTAAGAACTCATGCTAGAACATTTTTCATGGCTTGAAATACATATACACACATTCAAAGACAAGTAAAACAAGTAATCATGCATGAGAAAAGGTGGAGAGAGCTACCTTGGATACAATTACATACTTTTTCTTTTGAATCCAAGCTCCCTCTTTCAGACACACACACACACACAAAAGTGTGGGGATGATTTCTCTTGGCCTAAACACAATTTAAGGAAGCCAATTAGGTTCATGAAATTAATTCTAAGGGCACACAACTTGCTTAGACATTAGGTTGATCTATAAACCTCATTATGGTTCCATAATTGTACCTAATGATGCAACACCCTTCAAATAATTTCTAACCTCCATTATTTTCTTTCAAATATGATTCTTGAATCCTTTTAAGCCTCTTGGAGTCATCACACAATCAAAACCAAGAGCCTAACTACATGTTGCTTCTTTAGGTCATAATATGGAACATAAAGTATTAACTCATTTGTTATGGTTTCTAAATTTTTTCCCAAGGGTTCCCCTCATATTCATTCATCATATATGACTTAAAAATGGATTTAGAAAAATTTAAAACTCTCCCTAGGCACCTAAACCTAGCTAGGCCAAGACTATGCATGATTTTAGCCTCTTTGGACTTTGCTTAGTTTTCTTGAAGGAGGAAGCACATGGGGAGACTTCTAGGGATCTTAGGAACTCATTTAAACTCTTATTTAGGCCTAGAAATCATTGTACAAAATCAGATTTTACAAGGTACAATTGAAACCCTAGAAATTGCATCTTAAAATCTAATGGCTTTTTGTTAATTCCCTTTACATATTCTTAATCTCCACGCCATTTTTCCTTAGAATCACCATTGTTTCTACCTAAAAATCAAACCCTCCTAGGGTTTCTTAGATGAGGCAAAATGGAAAAAGGAGGGAACCAAAGGTAGCAACCATGGGAGGAGAAGTTACATTATTTTCTTGCTTTTTCTCACTTGAATCTTGTGTTCTTTGAGATCCTCTCTTCAAATCCGAAATTTCCCTCAATTTCTCCCTTAAAACAGATTTATAAACTTCATTTTAATCAAAGAAAATAAAGAAGAATGAAGGAGAAGAGGTTTGGAAGGAAGAGAGCATGAAAAACTACTAAATTTCCTTACCTTTTAGCTTGAATTTCTCCTCCTTTTCTTCCTCCTCTTATGTGCCTTATCCCCTAGGGTATTTCTTTGGTTTTTAGGCAGAGCTTGGTCAACAAAAATGAAGGGGGAGAAAGGGTACATCATATATGTAGGTGGGAGGAAGAAACACTTTTCAAAAATTCCTATTTTGCCATTTGTTTTTGGTATTTTTGTTTCTACTTTGTTTTAGCTCCTTTTTGAGAACTATATTTTCTGTTATAAAATTTAGATTCCTAATTTAGTAAAATGCTTTTGGAATCACTCAAATAGGAGCTAATACCTTCCCGAACGGATTTGTCAAAGTTCTGGTACATCGATGTTAAAAAACGTCCACCGGATGGATTTAACTGTCCCAGGGCTTCCCATGGTTTTCAGGGCCTCTGAGAACCCCGGAGAACTCAAAAATTTCATTTAAAAAGCATTCTTATGTGAATTCCAAAAATTGCTCAAAATTACGAAAATGCCATTATGTTTTGTAAGTTTTTTGTAAGAAATTGTTTCTTCATTCTAGCTCTATTTTTCTTTCCGTCTGAGCTTGAGATTCTTATTTTTAGGAGTCTAGAATACTTCTCAAATTTTTTGGGACCTTAACTACATCATTTTGGGGAACTTCCTTTTGTATCCAATGAGTTTTGTTCATTTACGGAGGAATCGTACGTTACGTTTCTCACATTTTCTCTCATTTTCATAGAACCGGATATTACATCTACCATGGACTCACATGGTCCAAACACAATATATCAGATAGCCAAACATTCATTTAGCATTTAAAATCATACATGTGTAGCAGATATAAAATTAAAGTAGATATATGCATAGAATTAACATTAACCCTGATTACCTCATTTGTAGACAATTATTTGAGAGCCAACCATAATGCTACTTCAGCTTATGAACACAAAACTAGACTATTATTATTCCTAATCATCATTTATAGCAACAAACCCAATATTGAAAGAATTAAACTACAAAAGACTACTTAGAGAATATTTACCCAGCTACTACAAGAACCAAATTCAAATTTGGTTATGCCTACACCAATAACCTCAGAATAACACTCTAAATTCTAGGCATATTCATATAAAATCATCACCCATCTCATAAATAAGCTATAAGGGTCTTAAACCAGCGAAAAATACATCAAAATGAGAAGTTTATAGTTGCCCAATATCCCTTCTAGCTTCAACTGCCAAAATTCCTCCAAGAAAATGTGAAATAACCTATATTAGATTTGAGATATGGGTGAAAATGCTCCAAATGAAAAACCAATTAGGTTAAATTGAAGGAAAGAGGAGAGGGTTAAGTTATATAATAATTACCTTGGCTGATTTTGACTCTAAGAGTGGAAGAAGATGGATTTTTGCTAAGAACCCTAGCCTCCACCTTAAACCTCTGAAAATGCCTTGTGCCTCTAGTGTTTCTATAGAATGAAAGGGAAAGGGTTAAAGGAACTTTAGGTTTTAGGGTTTAGGAGGATTGTTGGTTGACGCAAACGCTTAAATCCAAGTGGGTTTAGAAGTTGGTGCTAGTTGGGCCATGGTTGAGGTGTTAAATGGGTTAAATATGAGTTGGGTCTGCACAAAATAAATATTAGGCTTCTAAAAAAATAGAATTAGATCTCCTTAAGGCTAAGATTAGGCTTCTATACTTAGCCAAAAGCATAATTGCATTAATTATAAAGCCCAAATTGATGTCCACTTCCCTTAATTAATCCTCCTATTTAAACCCATATCAATTCTTAATTAATCATAATTATTCTTAATTAATTTCAGGGTGTTACAGTAAATGTCTATCTTAATTTCCTCCTTGATCTAAAACACTAGCTTTTAACATATCTTCTAAAGTTTGAATTATTCTTTTCGTCTAATCATCCATTTGAAGATGATAAGCTGTAATCTAGTTCTAAAAGCTTCTTGTAGAGCTCCCTAAAACTTAGAAGTGAACTTAAAGTCTCTATTTGATATAATGTTGGGGGGGCACTCCATGTAGCCTTATTATTTCTTACAGGTGTAGTAAGGCTAACTTGTCCAAGGAGTACTTAGCTTTAATGGGAAAAAAATATGCAAATTTAATTAACGTATCCACTAGAACCCATGTGGCATCAAATCCCATTTGAGTCCTAAGTAGTCTTTTCACAAAGTCTATGGAAATGCTATCCTATTTCTATTTAAGAATTTTTAGCAATTGCAACAATCCTAAGGGTCTTTATTTTTCTGTCTTAACTTTCTATCATACTAAATATTTAGCCATATAGTTAGCTATTTCTTTGTTTCATTCCTGGGCACTAATACATTCTATTTAGGTTTTGATACCTTTTTATGGATAATAGCTTTTATAGGCTTCTTCTATTTTTTTTCCTAAGTTCAGCTTGATCAAGAACACATATTCTTCCTTTAAAGAGAATGTTTTCATCAGATACTAAGGAGAATCCTAATTTCCTATATGCTTCTAAAGGGATTGATCTAGCTTTCTGGCTTCTTTAATCTATGTTCTTATATTAAATTCAATTCTTAACTTACTTGGCTACAAGTTATGAGGCAGTATGGTTATAGAAACTCTCAAATCTCTAAAATATTCTAAGGGTTTAATCTCCTCAATCATAATCCTTGAAATTTAAGAGGTAACCTTTTCCTATTTTGAACTTTTCTTAATGCCTTTCTAAATCATATTCTTTGGATGACAAATGTATATCTTGTAATGGTTTAATCACCCTAGAAGCTAAAGTGTAGCTTTTCTTCAGTGGACAATGTGCAATGTTGATGACAAGTCATATCATTAAGAGAACATGCTCAATTTAATAGTTGAGTTTCATGTCAAGAGATAGGGGTTATTTAATTATGTCTACAACCTATCTAATATGACAAGTTATATAATTAAACTTCTAATTGAATTTGATATAAAATAGAAATGATTCTTTTTCTTACTCTTTCTTCAATGGTGAGTGTGTAACTGAATGAAATAAAGACTGAGTTTTTGATAAGTCTAAAATTGTATATACTTTTGTAACCTTGAAAGTAGTGAGTTGAGTTTAATTTATTCATCTCTTTTGCATTTTGCTTCTGATTTGATTTGGAATGGAGGTAATCAGCAAAATTTGGGAGTTTTAATAAGGAAAGAAACCAAAACAGTGTATCACATAGCCACTTATGCAAGATTATACAAGCCATGTAAAGGAAGCTTTGAAGACCATGAAACAAGATGTTACATAGGCCCTCCCAATGTAAATTTATGTGGCCTATGTAACTAGGCACCTAAAGTTTAACATAGAAATAGTGTATTACATGACCATGCTGTATAATTGGGTAACTTTACACGGTGCCTAGTTATGTGCATTAGCAAAAATACATTTTTTAAAAAACATTTAAGGGTGGTTTTGGAAAGTTTATAGGGAACCATAAGGCAGAGACTTGTAAAAGCATTTTGAGAGGCAATTTAGAGACACACTTTTATCAATGAGAGAGCTTTAGAGAATGGCCATCACACTGAGACCCTGATTTCATTTTGAAAATCACAGCTATCATTGATATGTTTTTCTCTTTTTCTATTTGTTTTCTTATCAGGTATGAATTCCTTTAGTTTTTATTTTGTGATTTTGTTTTCCATTATGAGTAGCTAAGGCTTTAGATCTAGGGTTTAGATGGATTTGTCTATTGAATATGAATGAGTTTGTGATACTCATGTAATGATTTTTAATCCAATTAATTTATTATTCAATTTATATTTTCTTTTGCAATTTGTTGGCCACTTATTACAAATTCTTATCTATAGTAAGGTGAACTAAAAGGAGAATTACTATAGGAGATAACTTGAATAATAAACTTATGCTTAGGTTTTTTAGAGATAGTAATTTTATGATAAGAGATCACTGAGAACTTATTCAAGGAGGAGAACTCGGCAAAAAATAAATTAAATTCTAATTATTTGAATTTTTAGTTTTAGTTATTGCTGAGTCAAATTTGGTTGAGTAAAATAAGGAACCATAAGTCCATAAGTGGTTCCCAACGGTCATATTTGTTCCAGATTTTTAGGGGATTTTTTCCAACTTTATCTAATTATTTTAGCATATATTTTTATCTATAAATAGATGGATAGCAGCTGTAGCTAGGGATTCTTAGAAAAAATAATATTCATCTTTTATTCTCACATTGGAGATTCTTCTTGTGTTTGGCTAGTGAGAGTATTTTGAGTGAGATTCTTGCTTATTTTATTCTTATTAGAATTTATCTTATTTTCCTATAAGCTAGACCTTACCAAATTGGCCTCAGAGCCTGGTTTGTTCTAAAATGGTTACAACTCGTGCTTCCCATGTTCCCTCTTATTCTTCTAATAACCAACTTGAGTAACACCTAGATCCCTTGGATGTGATAGCATCAAAACTCAGTGTTTTAGATGCCTTAATAGATAAGGTAGCTGCACTTGAAGCTGCTACCACTAGCAATGTGAAAGAAAAAGGGAAAGCTCTAATTGGCAATTCTCGAAGGCGTTCTCATTGGGATGAAGAAAGCGAAAAAGATTTGGATATCCCTTGGGGTTATAGAAGGAAACCACTACACATCAAAATTGAATTTCCTAAATTCAGTGGAGGTGATGCTCATGGGTAGATTTTTAAAGCTGAAAAATATTTTAGATACTACCAGACACTTGATGATTTCAAGGTTGATGTGGCTTCTATGTATCTGGAAGGAGATGCACTAGATTTATTTTATTAGATAAATTCAGAGTGTACTTATTTATGGTGATGAATTTATGAAGATACTGTAAGAACATTATGGGCCTCTGAAGTACCAAAATCCATATGAATATTTGGCTACCCTCAAACAAATAGGATCTGTGCAAGAATATAGGCAAGAATTTGCAAGGCATGTAGCGAGATTTTCTAACTAGCCAGAGCATTGTCTTCTAGGAATTTTTATTGGAGGCTTAAAAGAAGAATCAAAAGCTAATGTTAGAATCTAAAAGCCTTGTACTATTTATAAAGTAACTAGCTTAGCTCTCTAGTATGAAAACAAGTCCCAAATTCGTGGGCCTAAGCCTAATACCACTAACTATCAAAATCGTTTGACTTTGTCAACTTCTTCCTACTAGCGAGACGTATGTGACCAAAGAGGAAGTCCTTCAAAACCTGTGTATCTCACTAAATCAGTGAACGTGACCTCCAGTTCATCCAAACTAGCGGCGATCTCGGCTAGACCCAGCCTAGCAGATTCTCTACGCCAATAGAGGAGAGATAAAGGGTTGTGCTATTGGTATGGAGAATTGTTCCACCCTGGCCATTACTATAAATCCTCCTTCTCATTGATGGAGTTAACCAATGAAGGTGAGGAGCTTGTTCCTCCACTTGAGTTCAATGCTGAAGTCGACATAGTGCTACATAATGACTCGGCTGAAATTTCCTTCAATGCAATTCTGGGAAAAGATACGGCAACCACCATGAAGCTTCGTGCGTCTCTGCAGGGTTGAGAAGTTTTGGTGCTCATTGATAGTGGGTCTACCTATAATTTCATCTCAGAAACATTGGTAGAGGAGTTAAAGCTCACTGTTTGTTCAGTCCCCACGTTCGGTGTTCAGATTGGCAATGAGAGTATGGTACATTGCAATCAAATATGCCTAGATGTGGAGGTAAAGGTTTCCAATTTAATTATTCATGAAGAGTTCTACCCCTTATCTCTCGGTGGGGCTGATTTGGTTTTGGGTATTAAATGGTTAGCACCTTGGAACACTGTGCAAGCCAACTAGAATAAGATGTTTATGATTTTTTAGGTAAATGCCAAAAAATATAAATTGCAAGGGATAAATTCTAAAGGTAATACTCCTGTTCATCTTTAAAGTTTTCTTTTTACTCAAGTGGTTGATGTAACATCTCTGATTATTAAGCCAATTTTTCATGAATTTGCTCAAGTTTTCACTGAACCCACTGCTTTGTCTCTTGCTCGTGGTCATTACCACTCTATTCCACTGCTCCCTAATTTGTCTCCTCTCAACTTGAGGCCTTATCGATTCCTTCACTCTCAAAAAGATGAAATTGAGGCTCAAGTGGCAGAATTGTTAAATAGGGGATTTATTCGTCCAAGCTCAAGTCCTTTTGTGGCTCCTATATTGTTGGTGAGTAAGAAAGATGGGTTGTGGCATCTCTGTATTGACTATCACCGCCTTAATCAAATTACTATACCAGATAAGTATCCAATTCCTAATATTGATGAGCTTCTGGATGAATTACATGGTGTTGCATATTTCTCTAAGATTGATTTACATTCTGGTTATCACCAGATTTGTGTGTTGCCTAAAGACATTCATAAAATAGCTTTTCATACTCATTCAGGGCATTATGAATCTTTAGTTATGCTTTTTGGCCTTACTAATACTCCTATGACTTTTCAATCTGTTATGAATGATTTATTTAGGCCTTTTTTGAGAAAATTCATCTTGGTATTTTTTGATGACATTTTGGTGTATAATACCACTGTAGAGCAACATCTACAGCATCTTAGACAAGTTTTTAGCATTTTGCAGTAGCATTCCTTCTTTGCAAATGCTAAGAAATGTTTTCTTGGGCATTTTAAGATCAACTATTTGGGGCACATGGTTTCTGCACATCATGTTGAAGTCGATTCTGACAAAATTACCATTGTAGTACAATGGCCTATTCCTAAAAATGTTAAAGAGCTCTGTGGATTCTTGGGACTTACCAGATACTATCGCCAAAAATCTTTGGCTAAAAGAAAATTTGAGAAGCTATCTCCAAGGTTTTTTTGGCCCTTATAAGGTTCTTAAACATATTGGACAAGTGGCGTATGAACTAAAGCTCCCTCCAGGTTCCAAAATTCATCCTATTTTCCATGTCTCGCTACTTCGTCCTACACTTGGTCAATCACCAACTATTCCTTTAGCCTCTCTCCCTTTATCTGTTGATTTGGAACTCATCCTTTCACCTTATAAGATTCTATAATATCACTGGTTAACTGACCATACTTTAGAGTTGCTTGTACAGTGGGAAAATCGACATATTGAGAATGCTAGTTGGGAAGATTATGATCTCCTTAAGGCTCAATTCCCCTCATTCTAACTTAAGGACAAGTTAAGTTTCGAAGGGGGGTAATGATAAGAGACCACTGAGAACTTATTCAAGGAGGAGAACTTGACAAAAAATAAATTAAATTCTAATTATTTGAATTTTAATTTTTAGTTATTGCTGAGTCAAATTTGGTTGAGTAAAATAAGGAACCATAAGTCCATAAGTGGTTCTTAGCAGTCATATTTGTTCTAGATTTTTAGGGGATTTTTTCCAGCTTTATCTAATTATTTCAGCATATATTTTTATACATAAATAGATGGATAGCAGTTGTAGCTAGGGATTCATAGAGAAAATAATATTCATATTTGATTATCATATTAGAGATTCTCCTTGT